>VDFB02105785.1:127812900-128412900 GCA_007258455.2 Sequoia sempervirens
GGGTTTAACCCTCTTCTCATCTGTTCTTGCAACAAATCAATTTGTCTCTGGAGGGCTCTGAAACCCTCGGCTGCCAATGGATCTCTTCCATCGGCATTTCTACCACCTCGGCCACCTCTGGCACCACCACGCCTACCAGGCATCACTCTTGGAGGCATCTTGAAGATCTTGAACCCACAACCATGGTCCTGGTGCAAACTGCCTCACGATCGGCGATCTGTTCACACGCTCAAGAAAACCCGCTCTGATACCACCTGACGAGGGAGCAAACCCGAGACACAGAAATAATGCACACAACTAGCAAACTTTCTTATTATTCAATAATGAAAAATCTTACATGCAGAGGATCACAAATCCTCGAGCTCTGTGATACATGCAAATTACAAGCTTACAGAAAATTACCCAGATCCCCTTTCACAGCATGCAAACTTCTTTCCCCAAAAAGTTGCCCAAAAAATCAGAAACAAGCCCTTAAATAGACCCATTTCGGTTTGGAACCAAAAACAATCTTCGAGATAAGATTTTTGACGATTTGGCGCCAAAATTACAATTTGAAATTCAAGTTAAATTCACAGTTGAACATTAGCACATTTCTAAAACATGCACCAACTTCCGGCAGCCATAACTTTTAATCCGACCGTCGGATCTTCAATGATAATACCTTTTCGGAAAGGTCTCAAAAAGACGATTTTCTGCAAAATAGGCCTTTGGCGAACTACTTTGGCGTTTTTGCAAATTTTCAAGCCCATCCGGGATCATTTGGTGCCTCAAACTGAGCTCGGAAGGTTTTTCAGGTCAAAAAGCAGAAATTGGAACTTGAATAACTTTCAAGTCATGAATGATCTTGACTTGATTCTTTCACCAGACTGTGTATTTTTCCATCCTGAACCTTCCCATAAATTTCTGTCTTCGACTTCAAATGCAAACTGCTAAAATAGCGGTTGAGCTGAAAAGCGGAAAGCAATTAGAAAGTTGGAAACTCTTATTCGACGAAAAGGGTATCCAGAAATACAAAAACATCTACAAAAAGAAAACAACAGGAACAAAAATGGAAATCATCTTTTTGGGTGATGCAAGATTGCCCTCACACCACTGGATGCTCCTGCATCATTTAGTTATCGTATGAGAAAGTTATGGTCATTTTACTGAGACTAAATCTCACAATTACAACCCAGACATGCAACAACATGCAAATACATGCAAGGAATGCAAATGATAATGCAATAACATGTCAGAAAAGTGGTCCCCTCTTGTAAATGAATGCCCAATAATATTATTCCCCTTTGGAAATACTTTGGAAACATTTATCAAAGCATAACTCCTTCAAAATTTATATCTTCAAATCACCACAAGAGAAAATTTTAATGTTGCAAATTAAAATATTTATTCTCCTAACTCCTAAGCCCTTATTGAAAATAAAAAAAAATTGAAACAACAATATTTTTGGTGACACAAGATTGCCATTTTCCCTTTGATGCTCCTACATCAATTTAATTAATTTTATTTTCTACCTCATTATTCTATTCCTTATAAGAAATTAGGTAATACTTTCATTGACCATTTGGGTGTGTAGGATCATGGGGGTCCAAAAAGTGGTGATATGACAAGAAAGTGGTTGACGACTTTGTTCTTATCCAAATTTTATGAAATGTAAAGGGTTTATTGAGAAAAAAATTAGCTTTCCAAAAATATAAAATATGCCTTATTTGGAATTAAATCGACAATTATTATTGATTTTATACATACAATCTAACTAAAGTCTTGATTGATAGGTGGATTAAAAAAAATCTATAATTCTTAAACGATTTCACATTTTTTGAACCCAAAAGATGTAGCACATTCTATGATTCCCATACTATAGGATAAAAAAAAAGAAAAATTGAATTTCATAATTTTTTGGCCAAGTTATGGTGGTCAGACAAACAAGTTTTAATATTTTTAAATAGTTTTAATAAAAAATTCATAACTAATTATTTACTTCCAAACAAATAAAAAAAATATTGTGGCACATCTGGATATGTGTCCTCTACTTATATTGAAGGTTTCAAATAAATATATTTTCTTTTCATGTACTTAGGTTGGTCGGACATACACCCACTTTTTATTTTTTCCTAAAAAAACTAGTACTACTACATTGAAATTAAAATTTTACACCAAATAAGTTTGCTTTTTTCTAAAAAAGGAATAGTTTCTTAGAAACTATATTCAATTTGCTACAAATTTTGTTCTTACATACTTTCAAAATTATGTTAATAAATTATTCAAATTTTTATGTCTAGTTGCCTAAGTCTATTTTTCTGAATTTTCATTGCCACTTAAGGGTCTAGTTTGGACCCCCATGATCCTACACAAACCCATTTCCAACATGATATTGGGTGTAAACTAAACAAATTTAAATTATAAAAATGTAAGGAGTAAATTAGAAGATAAATAACAACATGCTTTGATTCCATTTTCTATTCTTACTAGCATGAGTTATTAGCCACCAAATATTGAACTTCAATAGTTTTTTATTGATAGGACTTCACTTTCTTATTATTAAATAAAAAGAAAACTTTTAATAGGTACTTACATTATTTTTTTTAGAATTATGTGCTAGTACATATAATTGTGAGCTTAACAATTTAAATAGAAACCTCCTACACTATGGTACCAAAGTATGCTGAACACACTCGAATACTAAGAGGGGGTTGAATTGGTATCCTCAAAAACCTTAAACCCTTCCAAATCATAAACTCTTCAACAATATACAAATTCAAACTCTTAGCAAGATCAACAACTCATTCATAGATTAAAAAAAAAACTTAATCTAATTAAAAGAAAAGAAATATAAGGTAATGAACACACACACACACACAAGAAAACACCAAATTTACATGGAAAACCTAAGAAAGGAGAAACCAGAGAGAGAAATCTCTCAATCTAGAAGCCCATTGCTTACACAACTATAACTTTAAGGTTCATTGCCTACGGATTTGCAGACTAAGGCACACAACCTTAGGGAAAGATACAAGGGACTTGCAATACTAAGGTGCACAACCCCAAGGCACGATACAAGTTACAAGGACCTAATGAGATTCACTATCTCATAGTAGGATACATGAAAGATTATGAATTACAACATATGTCAACAATACACTCTACTGATTGAGGCATTAAAGCTAATTTCTCTTCTATTTTTCACAACTCACTGCTTCATTCCATGCTCGCACACCACCACTCACTCCACCTCTTGCAATTGAATTTTTCTTGCATCTATATCCTCCACAAGATCTCAAAACATCAATTAGGTTGGACATAAAAGAATACAAACAATAATTTCAACAAGTTAGCCACAAAAAACATAATGGGCTCCTATCTAGAAGATAAAGAGAACCAAAAAAATCTTATTACACATCTTCCAATATGATCCCAAACAACACACATGTTGGCCCACTTCAACCAAGTCAACAGTGAACCCCAAATCTATGTACCTACAAAACAAAGAGATTAGACACCCTAAGTTAGATATTGCAAGCATAAAGAAGGATTCCCCATGGAATCCATTTACAATTCAAACTAGGAATGAAAATATGCAAGCGCACAATATAAGAGATAAAACAAAGATGAAATCCTAATTTAAATAGCAAACTCTTGATCCCATGGGGGAATTGGTGCCAATTTGATGTGGAAATTTGGCCCTTTCCCAATTCCTATGATTACAAGCTTCGATATGTAGACTTGATGAAGAGATTTGATCCACTTTTGATGATGAATGATGAGGACTCCAAGCCAAATCTGCAAAAGAACCTAGCTAAGAATTCAATGGTGTGAAACTTGGATAGATATTTGAGCATGATTACTTTACTCAAATTGTGGATGATCAAATGAGGAGAGGAGCTCTTCATTTATAGGATTTCAAGATGGATGAAAGTCAAAATTTGAACAATGTGGGACTAACTTTCATCCAAGGATATGGTGCCACTTGTCCAGCTATAAATGGATGATGGTTGTGCAAGATTTGGGGTTTGTGCCAATAAATGCCAATATTTGAAATTCAAATTTGTTGAAATGACATGTAAGAGGGAAGGGAAAATGCAATAAATTCCACTTGGCTCAAGGCAGAGGACATGTAAGATGAAGTTATTGCCTTGTTGGATGTACATGTTGACTTGAAATTTTTGAATTCAAATTGAGAGAATATTCCAAAAAGATGCCTTGTGAGGAAAATAGGAATTTAATAAATGAATTAAATCTATTTTCATGTGCAACTTGCATTATCTAGAGGATGTGACATGAGATTAGATTAAATTAATCAAGGGTTAATTAATTTAATGGGAGATTTGATGATGTGACTTATTTGACTTAGATTTATGGATTTATTTAAATCAAATAAGAGAGGAATATGATAAGAGGCTAATTAAATAAGGATTTTGATTTATTTAATTAAAAGGGATGGTGTTAGATTAAATCCAATAAGGTTTTAATTTATTTAATTTAATGGATAGACTTTAGAGGTTTAATCAAATAAATTTATTATTTAATTAAATAGGGATAATTAGATCAGATGGATTGATTTAATTAACAAGAGAAAGTGACTTAATTAGACAAAATGATTTATTTAATTAAGAGATGAATATTGATGAATTCAATCAGATCAGGGAATTTGATTAAATGGTTAGACCGAAGAATGATTTAGGAAGAAATAATGTTAGTAAGTTAGGATTAGATGCATGATGTCAATCAGTATATTTTTTATGTCTACATTTTGCCCCTCTTTGAAGCAATGCACTTGTTGCGTTGGTTCAAAGAATAACCGATCTCGATCAAAGCCAAAAAAGTTTTGATATTTAAAAACTTGCCCCACTACTACATGGCGAGAGAATATGACATTATAATGCCCCCTCAAGAGATCAGACAAAAATTTCAATTTTTTGGGTGATCTCGTGAAAGAAGATTACAGAGTGCCCGACAGGTTCAAAAGGGGTCCGGGAGGCTAAAAACATGTCTAAACACAATAAAACGATGAAAAACAAGCCTTAAATGGACAAAAACGGGTTGGGGGTCCAAAATCCTAGCAAGACAGCCCCAAAGGGTCAAAAAACCCTAATTTTTAGGCTTAAAAGGGACCCGAGGGGTCACTTTCAAGTCATTGTCACACACCTCCATTAGCAACCTCAAGATTTGAGCTCTGACCTCCTGATAATATGGTGCAACGACAGCTTCCTCTACACATTTCTTACCAAGTTCGGACCTACCAGCAGCCACCTGGCATTGGTGCCCCGGTATGTAATCCTCACCTTAGCTTAAATTTTTCATTTTACCACATTTATTACTGCTTTTAAGGAGAGCTCACCTCCAACGACGCTATTATAGCGCCGCTCGATGTTTAAAGCACGTCATTTTTGCCGTTTTGTTCCACAACGGTGTAATTTGGAGTTTAAAAACTCCACCACTGGGCTCGGGCTCGGACTTGGACTCGGCGGGCCAGTTTGGAAAAGTGCGCCACGGCGGCACCCTTTTCACAAAAACTGCGATGCTGGGGGTCAAAGTGCGCTGCGGCGGCACCATGTGGCCAAATTTTGAGTCCAGTGTTGGAGTTTGAGAAAATTCAAACTGTGACGCCTTCACAAACTGTGCCGCTGGATGCCAATTTAGAGCATTAGGTCAGGAATTTTCCAAAAAAAATTTAACATGCCGACTTTGTGTGATGGACGGGCCCAGGGAGCTTTATTTGTGGGAGCACTGGTCACGAGATTTGGTGAGTGTCCTATGGGACTTGAGCGACAGGGACCAGGACTGACTAGGAGTTGCAGGACTATGGCATATTGCGTACGCAACACTCGTGCGCACACACCTTGGGATGTTATCGGCACTGGTCGAGAGGTGGCATAGCGAGACCTCTTCGTTTCATCTTCCCACTCGTGAGGCAACTATCACACTGGAGGACATCTGGTGCATATTACGATTTCCCATTCATGGCCGCCAGGTGATCCATGACATGGAGGAGGGACGTGATTGCTGCATCTGAGTTCTCGCCACTCGATACATCATCTACTATGAGGGGCAGATCGAGCTGGAGAGGTACAGAGTTATAGCACCTCCCTTCTGCTGGGCGATTGCGGTGATCATTTTAGGTTTGGTTGCCCCAGATAGACGAGGGCGGTACTTCAGTCCTGGATGGGGATACTACTGGGAGAGGATGGTCTAGGATAGGCCGGTTCAATTTGCATGGGGGGCCTTCCTTCTGGCTTCACTTTACAGGGATCTCCACGAGTATGCATACATGGATGGCAGAGCGCTGGGAGCCGACGTGACACTTCTGCACGTTTGGGCATGGGAGCACATTTTTGTGCTACGTCCATGGGTTGTTCAAGTTCTGATGGGGGCAGAGGATGCCCTAGTGGCACGGTATAGAGGTGGTGTGTCCTTCACACACACTGGAGAGCACAGGATCCACTACTGGAGGCGGGTCATTGATGAGATGCTCATTTTTACTTGCGTCTGTACCTTGGTTGGCCTGGATGGGCCGACGATGCTGCCTAGCTCTTTTATTGCCATTAGGATCGGTACATGTAGGGCTGAGAGCATACGATGATAGAGAGATACCTACCCAGGCGTGTACAACGTCAGTTTAGAGAGCCACAGGATCAGCTAGATAATGGCTACGTGGCTGTTTTTGCGCGCAACATGACACAGGTGGCATGGGGGCCAGGTATTTTGACCGCAGAGGCAGTTGATAGCTTTCGACAGTTGGTGGCCCGACCTTGTGCTTATGATCAGGGTTCAACAGATCCAGGCATCACACAGACCTACAGAGACTGGTTCAGGCCCCCTCTACGGTTGACTGTTCCAGGGGAGGATCCAGAGGCATACAGGGTCAGAGGCAGAGGCAGGGGGCAAGGATGAGGGCGAGGTCCGAGGATCGAGATCCGACAAGATCCACAGGGGTGCCCTCAGTTCTTCCAGGGTAGGGAGATGTCCCTATGCAAGACCAGCAATAGGATCCTCTAGTGCCACCACCATGAGCTGAGGGTGAGGGTTAGGTTCCTGTACAACCATGGGTACAACCAGCAGGGCAAACAAATGCACATGATGCCTTGATTTTGTAGCTATAGGCACAGGTACAGGCAGTGATGGCTGAGCAGGACCAGGCATGAGCTGAGAGAGAGCAGCTCAGAGTGGAGAGAGATTAGGTTGTACAGCAGCGATAGGTCGCAGAGCTATAGGCAGCTATAGAGTTGGGACGTAGGCAGCAGATAGAGAGTATGACAGTCGCTTCATCCTCGCAGGGTACAATGTCGGTCTAATCCTATAGGGAGGTCATTCGAGAGGTAGAGTACTATTGCTGGGCCTATCACGATCATGTACCTAGAGCAGCCTGGGTTCCATAGTACTCAGAGCGGGCCAATCAGAGACCACTAGAGGGTCACAGTGATAGGGGCGAGGGCAGCATTCATGGAGATCAACCGTGATCCAGAGGATATGATGATTTTGTGCCTTATGGGCCCATTTTTGATAGCCCTTATGGGTATTTGTATCGATTGACATACACATATAGTGATCTGATTATTTTATTCTTTTGTACTATGACACTGATATGGATGATATGATATATATATGAGCCAATTTTGATGAGATGTACCATGTACTTTTATTTATGCATGGATGGTTTACTTCTATATTCTTTGCAATGATGTTCCTATGGATGCATTTATTTCCAATGATGTATGCGATGCGATGATGTGCAATATTGTGTATAATACTTAATTATGGGATGATTTATGAATGTAATATGATGTGATGGTCTTGATATGATGCAAATGGTTTTATGAGATGTTTTTAGAATAACAAATGTTATTATCCTAAATGATGTATGTGATGCAACAATATGTTAATACAGAGTGATATGTTAATGTGTAATGAATTAAATGCTTATATGCCTATTTGTTTATGATTTATGCAATAAATGAAAATGATTCCATAAATGCTATGTGATGATTTAGATGGTAATGTGAAATGGTTATGAAATGCAAATGCAATGTTTATGCAATGATTAATATAATGCTATGAGATGCAATGTAATGGGCGAAATGCAATGATATGGATGCACCTATTTATATGATGATAAGAATGTGATGTTTCGCATATGATATGTAATGCATTGTGCTAATGATGTCTATATGATGTGTTTATGTAATATGCTAATGATATGTGGATGCAGGATCAATGGTGATGATGGTGATGATGAGCAACTGTGATAGTACCTGGTTAGCGCAGTTTAGTAAGAAAAGAAGTTATTTCAATGAGACGCATAATGACACAAATGCAAATGATTATGATGATGATGATGATGATGATGGTTACTTGCTGAGGAATTGGGATTTTCAAAGGTCTAAATTTTCTTATGTTTGATAACACACGTGGTACGATGCATCAGGGTATAGACAACTAGGATGGCGTGGTACCTAGTGTGATGGACTTTGATTTGACAATCAGATAGGAGTATTCTTGTTCACACCTGACATACAGAAACCTTGCTAGGATGCACTTCAGAATTTTCAGACACCTCAGACCAAAACATGAAAAGGTAAACCTATCCCTGTAATAGTCAACTATTTGTCCTAGACCTCTTCCATATATGCCTAACAAAGCAAGTATTCGCCGAGGTTATATTGCAAGAACGTCCAACAAGCGCAACAGACAAAAGATAATGATCGTTGCCCCATTCCTATCTCTCTATATCCTTCGTTCGGATATCATCGAGAGGTCCTTGGACTGAGCGCAATATAAGATAAGTTAAAAGATAAAGACCAAGTAAACAAATAGACTGATGCTCTTCAATATCACTAACGGAAAGGGGATATGTTTTCTAAGATGATGAATGAGACTTATTGCAAAAAGATAATGCCCATTGTAGGAAGGATTCATCCTAGGACATGTTAGTGGATGGTGGCACGTCATTTCTTTTATAAGGGATGATTGATATGGGACAAATTTAGCTGATGCGTTACCAATACGAAGAGATAACCAACTTGCTTACTTACTGACCTAGACTTGAGACCTGTCATTTTGAGTTCTGCGTTTAAACTACTAGACTTGTTTCTGACTATTTCACCAAAGGTTGATGATGACGATCAGTTTATTATGGATGGTACTTATTGCGGGTGTAAGCAAGATGAGGCAGATGGATTTTTTCAAATATTTGGATGTTTTTGATGTTTTGCAATGTTTTGAGGCTATTTTTGGTATTTTTTCGAGGTTTTACAAATGTTTTGATTTTTGGTTTTTTCAAATGTTTTTGGGATTTTCTGAGATTTTAACCAAGATACTAACCTAAAGACCTATCCTAGGGCTCTCGAGGGTTGATTGACAGATGAGCCTTGCCTACGTTATACATGCAGAGACCACGTATTTCGACTAACAACTTGACTGATTTTACCGATGACGATATACATGATGAGATGTCAGTTTATTATGACAAACTCCTATAAGATAGACCTAAATGTCTCATGGGATGATCAAAGATCAACCTTGCCTACGTTCAAGCTCAAAGATGACGTAGTTCGACAAGACGACCTTGTTTTTGGCTTTTTGAATGACTTTTTGACCTGTTTTTGGATTTTGATGTTTTGAATGTTTTTGGATTTTTTGATTATCTAATGTTTTTGGATTTTCTGATTTGAGGATTTTAAAACCATACACGAATCCGATCCGATGAGAACTTGCCCCCAGTGTGTTGTAATAGACTACTCCAATGAAGGTAGGACAAGCTGACCTTAAGGATGGGCCGAGTAGTACTAGGAGGGATCATGATATGAACACAGGACCAAGCTATGGTGCGAGCGTGAGTGGATAAGTGATGGATAGAGACCTGAATGTGATGGATGATGGGAGCAAAATGGAGGGATAATGATGAACAAGCCATAAAGGTCCTAGTGGATGGAAAGTGCTTATTTACACAAGGTGCCTGTTTGCCAGGTTTTTACCAAGGTACTTGCCCAAAGTGCCACCAAAGTGGTTTTCACTAGAGGACAATTTTTTTGATCCTTTTTCTAATTTTTTTTGGATTTTTCTTGCTTTTTTGATTTTTTTTGTTGTTACCAAGACACCTGTTTGCCAGGTTTTCACCGAAGTAACCATTTTTTAAGGACATTTTCTAATTTTTTGGATTTTTTGGTTCTATACCTTGAAAGAATTAGGCATAAAACTTTTTGAGATGGGAGCTATTTATTGGCTCTTGCAGAGGTTCCCCTTCGGGTGTTGATAACTGATATGCCCCTAATTTATAGCTTGATGTGATGATGAAAGGCCCTAACCAATTGGGTTCGAACTTGCCTTTGCTGCTGGGATTTGGGACATTCTTCTAATTTTCTTTTAAGACCAATTCTCCGACTTGGAAAGTCTTGCTTCTGATCCTCTTGTTGTAGCTCCGTTTGAGTCTATTCTAATAGACTTGTAAGTGATTCAAAGCATCTATGTGTCTCTCATCCAGTAGCTCCAACTCGTTTAATCTTAACACCTGGTAGTCCTCATCAGTGATGAGATTTTGCAATGATATTCTGAGGGATGGGAGCTCGATCTCAATGGGGAGTATGGCTTCTGATCTGTAGACCAAGGAGAAGGGGGTGGCGCCGGTGGGTGTGCGGATGCTAGTTCGATAAGCCTAGAGGGCAGGGTTAAGCTGTAAATGCTAGTCACGACCTATGTCATTGACTGTTTTCTTGAGGATTTTGAGGATGGTTTTGTTCATGGCTTCTGCTTGGCCATTTCCTTGGGGATAATATGGGGTGGAGAAGCGATGTTGGATTTTGAATTTATCGCACAAGTCACGGACATCCTGATTCTTGAATGGTGTCCCATTATCTGAGATAATGGCTTGTGGAACACCATAGTGACATATGAGATAGTTTAGGATGAACTTTGAGATCTGCTTTCCAGTGATATACGTCATGGGTATGGCTTCCACCCACTTTGTGAAGTACTCATTTGTAGTTATAATGAATTTGTGGCCATTGGATGAGGTGTGTGAGATTTTCCCAATGAGATCGAGTCCCCACTACGAAAAGGGCCATGGTGTGATAATCGAGTGAAGCTCTTGAGTTGGAGCATGGATGAGCTCCCCATGCTGCTGACATTGTAAACACCTTTTAGCATGATCATGTGATTCTCGCTCCATTGTGGGCCAATAATACCCCAACCTCAACAGTTTCTTGGCTATGGTCATTCCACTTGAGTGTGAGCCACAGATACCATTATGAACCTTAGTTAGAGCAGTTAATGCCTCCTCAGCATTTAAACAGCATAGCAAGGTACCTTCTATGCTTCTACGGTATAAGATATCACCTAGGATGACAAATCTAGATGCCTTTTTGATAAAAGTTTGTCTTAGGCTTGATGGTAGGTCAACGGGTATGACTCCTATGCGAAGATATGTGTAGATGTCGTGATACCAAGGATCACCAGGACCAACGATTTGACACACATATTCTAATTCTAGTACCTCGAATGTGGGAACGAGAAGCTGCTCAATCAAAAATTCATATTTCAGCATGTTGTGAGGGATGTCTACTAGAGACCCAATTGTAGCCATGGCGTCAGTGGCTCTGTTGTTGGTTCTTGGAATCTGCTCAAATGTTATGTCGATGAAGGATTCCTTTAGAGTCTCCACCAATTTCTTGTATGGGGTTAGCTTGTCATCCTTTGTCTGATATTCATTATTGACCTAATTAATGATCAATTGAGAGTCTCCATATACCTTGAGAGCTATGATATTCCATTGTACTGCTATCTTGAGGCCTATAGTCAAAGCCTCATATTTCACGATGTTGTTAGTGCAAGGAAATGCCAATTTGTATGAATTCAGTATGCAATCCCCTTGTGGAGTGATGAAGAAGACACCAGCTCTTGATCCATGTTGTGTATATGAACCATCAAAGTATAGTTTCCAATGGTCAGTTACATTGAGGTTAAATATGGATTCATTTGGGAATTCTGAGACAAGAGGGTTCTTAGAATAAATGGGTGCTTTTGCTAGTTGATTTGCAACAACTTGACCTCTAATGGCTTTTCGCTCAACATACTCAATGTCGTACTCTGATAATATCATTACCCATTTTTCCATTCTTCCTGTGAGCATTGCCTTGGATAAGAGAGACTTGAGGGGATCAATTTTCGCAATGAGCTTTATCTTGTGTGCCAACATGTAATGTCTGAACTTTTGGGATGCAAACACTATGGCAAGGCAAGCTTTCTCGATAAATGAGTAATTTAGTTCATGACCAACCATTATCCTATTGATATAATAGATGGCCCTCTCCGTTTCGTTTTCATCATGCTGAGCTAGGAGAGCTCCAAGGGCTGCTGCTGTTGCTGACACATATAAGATCAATGGCTTCTTTGGGATAGGTGGCATTAACACTGGAGGTGTCAGTAGATATTCCTTGATTTTGTTAAATGCCTCTTCACACTTTGTATCCCATTTGTATGCTACCCCCTTGTGGAGTAGGTGAGAGTATGGGTTCTGCTTGTCTACTAGTTGTGCTATGAACCATCGGATGGATTGAAGTCGGCCCTAGAGGCATCTCAATTTTTTTAATGTCTTTGGTGCTTCCATCTCAAGGATTGCCTTCACCTTCGCCGTATCCACCTCAATACCCCTCATGGAGACTATGTATCCTAGCAATTTACCTAATTGTACACCAAAGATGCACTTCTTGGGATTTAGTCTGACTTTGTATTCCTCCAGTCTGTCAAAGATAGCACTTAGGGTTCCTATATGATCTTGTCTTTTCCTTGACTTGGCTAGGATGTCGTCGACATAGTCTTCAACTATTTTGTGGATCATATCATGGAATATTAGTGTCATGGCCTGTTGATAGGTTGCTCCTGCGTTCTTTAGGCCGAATGGCATCATGTTCCAGTAGTAGGTCCCCCATGGGCAAGTGAAAGTCGTCTTGTGTTGATCTTCTTTTGCTATCATAATCTGGTTGTATCCTGAAAAGTCGTCCATTAGTGATAGCATCTCATGCCCTATCGTCATGTCCACAATCATGTTAATATTGGGAAACGGGAAATCATCCTTGGGACATGCCTTGTTCAAATCTCTGAAGTCCGTACAGATTCTGATGGCTCTGTCAGGTTTTGAAATAGGTACCAAATTTGACACCCATTCTGGATAATCAATTGGTCATATGAATCCTGCATCTAACAAATTTTTGAGCTCCATTTTGACTAACAAAGCGATTTGAGGATGCATCTTTCGAAGCTTTTGTTTGACCGGTTTTGCTTCTAGATACACCGCTAAGTGATGAACCACTGTCTCTGGATCTAGCCCTGGCATATCAGCATAACTCCATGCGAAGTTTATTTGTCTTTCCTTTAGGAATGCTGCTAGGAGTTCTTGCTCTTCTGTTAATAGTGATTCCGCATAAAATGTGATATGCAGGGTCTCCTCTATTCCTAGGTTGACTGGGTTGCATTTTTCGGCCAAGACTACTGACTTCTCGGAGTGGCACATCCAAGACCAAGATTTGTTATGGGTCACATCTCTGGCATGATAGGTATTATGAGCCCATTGCCATTTTGTCCCAGTCATTGATTTCGGTCATAGCCCATTGCAAGCATCATGTGTAGGCTTTGCTTCTTTCATCCATTGGTAAATTAGTTGCCAATCTTTCATCTTGATACAACATGTGAGATGGATTTGCTTCAATGACCTCATGACCAAGGTCTCCCCATCTTGTGAATTCAGGATAATCCTCAAGATACATTTGTGATGTGGAAGCTTGATTTTCTTATGGGCATCCTCGTGATCTAGGAGATTGTGGTAACTCTCCTATCACAAAAGCATTGTTAGGGAGCCTGTAATTTCCACAACCGTCCTCCTGGATGATGAGCTTGATGTCGGATATGGTGGGAATGGCAGGTGTCTCTATCACAGAAGTGGACGCGAGAGTGGTGGGATTGATGTATTGTGTGGATGGTCCCTCATCATTTTTTGGCACTTGGGGAATTTTGTAATACTTGGCTTCAAGATTTTTGCAATATGAAAACAGCTCAGGATCTCCATGGACGGTAACCTCTTGTCCATTATGTGTGAATTTCACACATTGGTGGAAGGTTGATGTTACGGCTTTCATCGCATGAATCCATGGGCGCCCCAGGAGGATATTGTATGGAAATTCGAGGTCCAAGACCTGACATGTGGTTTCCATGAGTGTTGGCCCTACTTGGATAGGGAGCTTAATTGTGCCCTGAGACACTCTTTCTTGGTCATCATATGCTCTTATTGTGATGCCCTTGCCTTTGTCAATGGAATCTTCTGATATTTTTAACTGTTTGATGAGGCTAAGAGAACAAATGTTCAAACCTGCACCCCCATCCACCAAGACCCTTTTGATTTTTCTTTTGTTTACAATGGCTTCCAAGTGAAGTGCGTGGTTGTGAGATGGTTGGGCGGGGAAATCTTGGTCGAAAAATGTAAGGAGATTAGGTGTTATGATATTTGCGACCATAGCTTGGAATTGCTCCACATCGAGATCTACGAGGACAGTGGATGAGGCCAATGCTTCCTCAAGGATCTTTTTATGCACTGATGAGATTTTTAACAACTCCAATGGAGATGTGGGCTAGCATTCTTTTGAGTTGGTCTACAACATTGTAGCTATATGGAACGGCTCTTGATATAGGGACTCTATTTGGTTGGGATGATCTTGCAATGGTGACCTTGTCGCCTCTTGTGGTGACTCCACAATTTTTGACATGGGCACCCTTGATAGTGATGACCATGTAGTCTTCATTTAGCGAGGCAACGACTGATTCATAGACATGATTTATATTTCCCTTCCCTTTATCATTTCTATTTCCTTTGTTTCCATGATTCGGCATTGGATTCGTGTAGATTTTAAGGTCCTGATTTCCCATAGGTTGTTCCACATTTATGATTCTTTTGTCAATGAGATCTTGGATGATGTTCTTGAGTCTCATAGAATTGTTTGTGGTGTGGCCTTTGATTTTGTGGAACTCACATAGTTGATTTCCGTTATACCAAGGAGGTTTGACATCGGGTTCTTGGTAGTTCTTGAATGTAGGTGCTTTGATGAGCTTCTCATCGATCAACCTTTTCATGATGTCCTCGAGTGGTTCCCCCAACATGGTGTATTTTCGTTTTGGATAAGTTTTACGTTGAGGTGGTCCTCTTTGGTCATTGAGGTTATTGATTGTGGGATTATTGTTGGGTTGATGCGTTGTGTGATGAGTGTTTTGATTTGGTGTTTGGATTTGTTGTGTGGGTGTGTTTTGATGTGGACCACTAATGACCACCTTGGCATATACAACACCATCATTAGTGATGTTTTTGTTTCTCGCCCACGTGTGAGGTTTATCATTGTAGTTGGATGATGGGTGGTTGTTTTGTTGTTCATGATATGACATTGATTCAGTGGGTTGGGTCACAAGGGCTCTTTCGATGCTAAGTGCCTTGGAGATTAATTGCTCATATATGGTGATTCTCTGGACCTTGAGATGAAATGACAGGTAGCTTTCAAGGTTGGCTATGATTGTGTAGACTTGTTGTTCTTCTGGCATGGTCCACTTGCTCTGATTGGCCTTGGATCACCATCATTGAAGGAATGAAGCAAAAGATTCATTCCTTCCTTGTTTTAGAGCATATAATTCTTCGAGACTAACATCCATTGTGATGTTACATGCGTAGTTCCTGATGAATTCATCTCTGATTTCTTGGAATGTTCTAATGCCTAAAGGTAAGTGGGAAAACCATTCTATAGCGGGACCTGCCAAGCTTCTAGGAAATAGCCACATCAGATAAGTATCATCATATGCGAACTCCATACAATGAACCTAGAATTCCTTGATGTGATCTTTAGGCTTTCCCATCCCTCGATACTTGTCAAATTTGGGGATTTCAAATCCCTTAGGGAATGGTTTCATGTCTAGGCTCCTATCAAATGGATAGGGACACAAGTTGCTTTGTGTTTTGGTTGTCTGCACCGATTGAAGGTCTAGCACTTGTTGCAAGAGCAACTTGAGTTGTGTCATCACATCATTCTGGGGATCCGGTGGTGGGATGAAAGTGTTTTGGGGTGTTTGAATTGTTGGTTGGGTGGATGGGTTGGTCGGTGCATTGTTTGATGGTATCTGCATGTTCTATCAAGCGAAGTAGGCTTCTACTTGCTTTTGTATGAATGATGCCTATTGTTGATCATGTTGTTGCACTAGGATTTGTGCCTGTTGTTGTGCTTGTTGTTGTGCTTGTTGCTGCTCCAACAACGCTTGTTGTTGTGCTTGTTGTTGTTTCCACAACACTTGTTGTTGGGCTACCAATTCTATTGCTTCTTATTGCTCTTGGTATTGCTTTAATGCTTGTTGATATGCTTGCAATTGCACTTCTTGTGCAAGAAGTTGTACTTGTGCTTGTGCTTGTTGTGCTTGATATTGACATTGCACTTGAGCTTGGGCTTGTGCTTGTGTGGCTTGTTGTTGTAATAAAATTTGTGCTTGAGCGACTCTTTGTGCTTGCAATGCTTGTGCAGCTTGGGCAGCTTCTTCTTGTTGTTGTTGCAATAAAGCTTGGGCTTGTTGTGCTTGTTGTGCTTGTAATACGGCTTGTGTAGCTTCGGCAGCTTGAGCGGCTTGTTGCATAGCTTTTTGTTTCTACATTTGTTGGTATCCTCTTTGAAAAGTGGCTTGTAATGCTGCGTCAAATAGGTTTGATGTAGTGAATGTTGGTGGTGGTGGATTTGGAATGGTGGTAGATGATGATGTGTTGATATTTTGCGTGTTGGATAATGGTATTGATGTGATTGGTCCTTGTGATACCATGCTTTGTGATGTTAAGGGTGTGTTTGATGATGTTACCATTGCTTGTGTGTTTGTCATTTGTTGTCGTGATATCAATGACAAATTTTGGGCATTTGGTGTAATGCTTTGATTGATGGTTGGGATAGTGGTTTGATTGATACTTGGTAGGGGAGGGAGCCCTAAACCAAGGGGTGGTGTGGATGATAATGGCAATGGTGGAAGAGGTGGAAATGTGAGAGGTGTGATTTGTTGTGAGAACATTGTGGTGTCGAATAAGCCCCCTAGTCTGAACATATCTCCCTCTTCTTGTGAATTTGTGAGAAGGGGTGTTTGTGGTGCTCCATGAAAAGATGTTGATGATGGGTCATAATGTAACGTGAGAGGAACATTTTTGTGTAATGGGTTGTTGAGTATGTTTTGTTCCATGGTGGTGTTTGCGTCCAAATTTTGATTGTTAACAAGGGGATGCGATTGAAGAGCATTGAGAAATGTGTTTCCCTTGTTAACATAGCAAATGATGTGATTTGCAAGATATTCTCTGTGATGTTTTGAGATGGGGGTGTAGATGAAATGGGGATGGTGTATGAAATTGGAGGAAATGATATGTCCATGATAGTACTCACATCAAAATATGAATGAAATTTGGCCCCTTGTTTTGCTAGTTCAAGCATGTACAACGAAGGGTTAAGTATCATCATGATGTTGATGATTCTATGGTTGTCCAGATTTTGGAGCATTTCTTCCATTTCCTCTTGAGACATTTTGAAAGTGAGGTCCTCTCCTTGATTTTCTTCTTGGGGATGTTGCGATGATGAGAGGGCCAATGGGTTGCTTGATTCTGTTGGATTCATTTATGGGTTGGTTTGGCTAAGATCACTTGAAGCGGGTGTTTCTTTGTCAGCTTCCATACTCTTCTTGTATTGAGATCTTGTTTGGACCATAAAACAGGGATCAAGAATATGGGAGATGAATCTCTTGATTCTTTGGATTTGATCTCTATTTTATGTCCCAAAGTGAAAGTTTTAAGATGTCTTGAGGATCAAAGGTGATGATATGATGATTATGTTTAGGGATGGATGATATGGATGTATTTTTTGGCTTTTGATAAATCTTGAATGAGACACTAGGTTTTAGGGCTTGGATTTGATTGGATTTTAGATTTTGGGATTTTGTCCTTGACTTTGATTTTGACTTTGTTTTGAATTTTGAACAAAAGGACCCTAAGATATTTGATAATGATCTAAGGGATAGTTTTGTTCAAAGGATGATGATTTGAATATGTGTGAGGAGAAGGATGTATCTACCCACACCCATCCAAATAAAATGATAGTTTCACTAAGTATATGAAGAAGGATTCATCCACATACACTAAGTTAGACAAGATGATTTTGATAACTTTGACTAAGTATATTCAAAGGGATGCATCTACACATGCCTATCCAAAGGTGTTTTGATAAACGTTTTCAAGGATTTTGTCCCAATGTTTTGGATGATTTTGATTTTGCCACAAAGCCTAGTATTAAGGATGATTTCAAGATTTTCCAAAAGATGATTTGTGAGATGGATTTGACATTTTGAAAGATGGATGAAAGAGGCTTGATTTGTTTTGACCCTAAGATGAACCTAAAAAGGTACACTTTGTTTTCCTAGACCTAGGTATTGAAGAGCATGCAAATGCTTCCTAAAGACCTTTGTAACCAAGAAATGATTTCATTTTGAACACTCACTTTTCCAATCAATGATTTTTGCTTTTGGGATTTTGGAGTCTTCAACACATGTGAGAGTTCATTTTTCTTAGCTTTGCTTAATGTATTTATTTTACCAAAAGCACTTTCTTCAATTAGGTTTTCAAAATAAGATGTCCAATGTCTTAATTTCTTCAAACCCCACAAGATATGTTATGTGGAAATTTAATGAACTTAAGGCAAGGGTTTCCTATTATTTACTTAAGAAGACAAATTGAGATATAATCCAATGTTTAGAAACCTCTAAGGATGTGAATCCCAAGGGAAAGCAATAACATATGGATTGAGTCAATTGTATTTGTCCTCAAAAAGGGTTTGAAATTTTGATAATGTTAAGTGTTTGTTTCCATGATGTTTTCGATCAAGCAATGCATTTTGTAACCCAAGAATAAGTACAATCCTATGGATGTGAAAGACAATATTTGTTGAATTCCCACTTGGACAAGTCCAGCTACGCTTATCTCTAGCGAATGGTTAGATGCTTGACCCCGCTAGCTCCCCTCCACGACACTCACTTATAGAGGGCAGCCAAGCATCAACACCCATGAAACTCCCATGGAATGTTTTCCATTTCTACTATAATACCGTAAAAGTGTGGGGCGGCTTTAGAATGACCGTTCTTGCATCAACAAATAGTTTAAGGATTTTGGAAAATTCTAGAACATGGGTTCTAGTAAGGACTTTCCGTTCATAGGAGTTGACCCAATGTGGCAAGAGTCCCCTTTCGGATCCATCTTGTCGGATTCAACTACGTGATATTGGCGTTTCTTCCAATATCCACATTTATATCCCGAATGGAAATACTCTTGGCTTTTAGAGTGTTACCGGTTGAGTCGTTCCCTTGGGTGATTACTTTTTCCCACAAGGCAAGCCCTCTAAGATAAACAAAAGTGAATGAAGAACAAAATCCATAACTCGATCAATCTTTGATGGAAACAAAGAGAGAGAATATATGCGAAAAATGCCCCCACTCATACTCGCACAATAGTTTGTTCAATTTTAAGCCCAAATTGAAGTGTGGAGGTGATTGCTTTGTCTTAACCCAAAGTCATGGAAAAGTCCTTTTGATTCTCAAGATCACTATAAAGCATGAGAGAAGTGTATACATCCTTTTCCAATGGCTTTAGTCTAAGTAAGCCCTCATGAAAAACACAACTACACCTATTCTTTTTAACCCCTCAAAGCAATATGTGAGTTCATTTTAGAGCACCAAATCACAAGTGAAAGACATTTGTTCAATTATTTAATCCATAAACAAAATCTAGTAAGTTGTAGATCCTAAGATTCTTTTTAAATCCATTTGCAAGAAATAAACAAAAAGAATCCTTTTTAAACCCAAATGAAAGCTAGTGTTTCTAAAGAAAGAAAAGGATGACAAATTCCTAAGGAAGTGTTAAACAAACACTCAAGTGTTTAGAAACACTTTTATTAGACAAGATATCATCACCATGCTCCTTCTTCCTTTGCTTTTGACTTCCAACCTACAAAGAAGAAAAATAGTTAAATTCTAAAAAAACCATAGAAATTAAAAAGCAGAAAATAGAGGAAGAAGCAATCATAAATTAAAGCACATGCTAAAAATTTAATTTCTCCCTTTTACTATCTTCTAGCATCGCAACTCATGAAGGCGTCACTGTTTTTTCCTCCCAGCATCGCTCTTACAGCACCGCTTTACCAGTCAGCGGCACTTTGTGTCGGGATAGAGAGCACAATAGCGTCGTTGTTTTCTCTTAGCGTCGTAGTTTTTGAAAGCGTCAAAGTTTTAAAAATTTTCAAAAACTTCTGTAGATCGGCAAGTCAAGCAGTGCAGTTTAAAATTTGAAATTTCTTGGCAAGATGAGTCCAGCGGTAGAGTTTATGTTCGCGCGGTGCTATATAGCGATGCTGGCGAGCTCGCGGTGCTAAAACAACGATGCTAACGAGCTCGCGGCACTAAAAATAGTGACATTGAGGAGCCCGCGTCAGAATTTCTTGTGTGTCAAGAAAACGCAGAAATTTTGAGGAAATGTTAGAATTTATGATTTCATGCCCTCCTTCTAGCGCCAAAATGTGAACCCCAAATCTATGTACCTGCAAAACAAAGAGATTACACACCCTAAGTTAGATATTGTAAGCATAAACAAGGATTCCCCATGGAATCCATTTACAATTCAAACTAGGAATTAAAATATGCAAGAACACAATATAAGAGATAAAACAAAGATGAAATCCTAATTTAAATAGCAAACTCTTGATCCCATGGGGGAATTGGTGCCAATTTGATGTGGAAATTTGGCCCTTTCCCAATTCCTATGATTGCAAGCTTCTATATGTAGACTTGATGAAGAGATTTGATCCACTTTTGATGATGAATGATGAGGACTCCAAGCCAAATCTACAAAAGAACCTAGCTAAGAATTCAATGGTGTGAAACTTGGATAGATATTTGAGCATGGTAACTTTACTCAAATTGTGGATGATCAAATGAGGAGAGGAGATCTTCATTTATAGGATTTCAAGATGGATGAAAGTCAAAATTTGAGCAATGTGGGACTAACTTTCATCCAAGGATATGGTGCCACTTGTCAAGCTATGAATGGATGATGGTTGTGCAAGATTTGGGGTTTGTGCCAATAAATGCCAATATTTGAAATTCAAATTTGTTGAAATGACATGTAAGAGGGAAGGGAAAATGCAATAAATGCCACTTGGCTCAAGGCAAAGGACATGTAAGATGAAGTTATTGCCTTGTTGGATGTACATGTTGACTTGGAATTTTTGAATTCAAATTGAGAGAATATTCCAAAAGATGCCTTGTGAGGAAAATAGGAATTTAATAAATGAATTAAATCTATTTTCATGTGCAACTTGCATTATCTAGAGGATGTGACATGAGATTAGATTAAATTAATCAAGGGTTAATTAATTTAATGGGAGATTTGATGATGTGACTTATTTGACTTAGATTTATGGATTTATTTAAATCAAATAAGAGAGGAATATGATAAGAGGCTAATTAAATAAAGATTTTGATTTATTTAATTAAAAGGGATGGTGTTAGATTAAATCCAATAAGGTTTTAATTTATTTAATTTAATCGATAGACTTTAGAGGTTTAATCAAATAAATTAATTATTTAATTAAATAGGGATAATTAGATCAAATGGATTGATTTAATTAACAAGAGAAAGTGACTTAATTAGACAAAATGATTTATTTAATTAAGAGACAAATACTAATAAATTTAATCAGATAAGGGAATTTGATTAAATGGTTAGACCGAGGGATGATTTAGGAAGAAACAATGTTAGTAAGTCAGGATTAGATGCATGATGTCAATCAATATATTTTCAATGTCTACATCAACAATATGGAAATGTGTAGATGAAGGGTGTAGCACATTACTAGTCAACAAAAAAATACAAGCGTATGTGCAGGATCATGATGGACCAAAAAGTGGTGATATAATGGGTATGTGTAGGGTATGTGGCTAACGACTTTTTTTTTACCCAAAAATAATGAAACGAAAAGGGTTTTAAAGGAGATTCTCATATTTTCACCAATATAAATTATGCTATACTTTGAATTTAATAAATAATTATTAATCATTTTCTATTTGAATTATGACTAAAGTCTTGATTGATAGGCTGATTGAAAAAAATATAGCTTTCAAATGGTATCACATTTTTTGAATCTAAAATATGTGTCACATTCTATGCTTCATGCTATAAGATTAAAAGAATAAAAATTGAATTTCATGAAGTTTTTGACCAAGGTGGTTAGACATACAATTTTTATATTTTTTAAAAGTTGTAATAAAAATTCATAATTAATTATTTACTTAAAAAATTATAAAAATATGCATCACATCAGGACATGAGTCCTCTACTTATATCTAAAATCTTATAAAAAATTATTATTATTTTATTGTGGTTAGGGTGGTTAGACAGACACCTTATTTTTCCCCTGAAATTTAAGTACTACAACATTGAAATTTCAAATTTTCACCAAATAGATTTTTTCTTTTTTTAAATAAACCTAGTAGTTTAGAAACTAAATTCAATTTGCTACAGATTCTATTCTTACATATTTTTGAAATAATATAGATAACTTATTCAAATTTTTATGTCAAGTTTCCTAACTCTGATTTTTCTGAATTTTTTGCCACTTCAGGGCCTATTTTTTCCATGATGATCATGCACATACCCACAACTTCTACTGAATTTACTCAATGTGGTTCTTGAAAAGATAGGTTAGGACCCAAATGGAGCTTAAAAAACCTTCATATGTTGACACAGACTCCCAAGCACATGATGTAAGCAAGATAACAAGCCATGTTAACCAAATATCCATAAATTTCTCATAAAACCAACTCAACACAATATGTGACACCAAAAAGATCAACCAATGATGCATGGACCACAAATATATGTTCCATGAACATCCAAAAATAGTTCTAGAAACTTATTTCACACTTTCATGCCACAAACAACCATCGTAGGAAAAATAGAAGTAGAACACTTCATCGTAGAAGTAAAAAATACACAACCATGAGATAGAACATTAGCATATCAACTTACAGTACACACCATCACATGAAAAAATAAATTGAGACACTACATAGACACTGAGAGAATTTCCACCAAGCTATAGAAGTAAAAACATCAATGTGAATAAATGCAAAGCATTTTTCAAACAAATCCATATAACCAACAAAACTGCTAATACACAACAAATAATAAAAGCCTCCTTGGCAACATAGGTGACCTAAAAAGATAGGAGTGCAACATCCAGAAAGAAAAAAAAATGAATCCCAAACTGCAAGACCATTTCTTCAATAGTAAATGAATGCAAAGTGCTCTCTCAAACAGTCTTCACAACAACTTCTTGTAGTAGGAACTTTCACAAACATGCAGAGGCCATAACATCCTTTGTAGCTCAACACATACTTTCATAGGAACTATTCTCCACCATTTTTTGGTTCTAAACCTTCTTCACCATTATGATACTTCTCATAGCATTACATTTGAGCATATTCAAAATTTAGAGGAAAACTTGAAATATTTTCAACATGCTTTATAAATGATTCTTATAGTCAAGGTGTGTAGGTGTTGTTGATAATATTTGTAATATGAATTTTTTATCACAAAGGACTTGATTTTCTTAAGACTTTGGTGTGCATTGTTCAAAGCTATGACCCTTCTTATGTATCTATCTAGGAAACATAAGATATTAAAAATTTGATATCACTAGCACATATTTATCTATGCCGCTGTGAGAGGCTACTATCCCTAGTGCTTCTCAACCTTTGTTTAGCACCCAACCGCTCTTTACATCTCAACCTTCTTTAACCACAAAATTCTTTACAACTCAAACATCTACCATCTAGAATTTTACTATGCAAACATCCACCAGTCCAATAAATTATGTGCTTAATAAACTTCTACAAAACATGGGTCAAATACAAAATCAACTTGCTAACTTGACTAATACTTATTCACAGACTAAATAGTATAACCATATTATCAATGTATCCTATTAGCCCTACATATTCTTAATATACCTTTTTTGGAAGGCTTTGAAGCACCAAGATTTGAAAAATATAGTGGAAAAGGGGACCCTTAATCTCATGTCTTAGTGTTCACCACACTATGCAGTGACCATTTTTTAGGATACACTCCTAATAAAACTATTCCCATGATCATTGAAACATATCATGTTGGACTAGTTCTACTCACTTCTTGACAACTCCATTTATACATTTGATTAGCTAGTTAATCAATTCCTTCAAAAGTTTCAAGCTAACATTGATTTTTAAGTCACTTTCATTGAATCATCCATTGTAAGAAAGGACCTATTGAAAAGGTAACTGATTTTATCTTTTCCTATCAATCATTATTTTCTAAGATTCCCTATGTGCTCCTTGATTCTAATGTATAGGGTGTTCACCAAAAGATTGCAGCCAATGCATAGAGATAAAATATAATTCATGAATTATAAATCATTTTCTCATATTTGCATTGCCTTGCATGCAGATTACCAACAAACCGTGAATTAGTATGGGGGATCTTCCTCATACTAATTCATGGTTTGTTGGTAACTCACTATGATAATAAGGGTGGTGTATCTTCTCTAGTAAATTACAAGAAAAATAAACCTTTCAATCAAGAAGCTAACAAAATCACTATACCTAAGGATTTTGAGGTCTCAACAATAGAACCTCAGATGCATAGACTACTTTCTAAACCTTTTTATTCATTATATAGCATCATGTAGAAGCTCTTAAAAAAAATTGATCACTCTTCTTGAGATAAGGCCTCTTCCTTTGGATAAGCCTTATTTAGTTTAGCATAATGAAAAACATTTGTTCAATATCATCATGTTCTGGGACATGATACCAAAAGGTGTATGTTTCTTTGACACATTGTGCAAGACCACATTGACAAGGGTAATATCCATGTAAGCAAAAATAAAAAAAATATGAATACATATGTTTTCAAACCAAACCAACAATTGCAAATCTATACCAATCCATTCCAATCTCATTCCATAAATTTTGTAACAACCAAAACTATGACTTCTTCAACCTCTATACGATACATAAACATGGCTAATGTGGGCCCTATATCACTTAGATCTTGTGGCATCAACATTCTTGACATGTAATTCACTTCTAATGATCTACTTTAAGATGACAATATGATTCTTTGTATAATCATGTTTGGTTCAAATAGGAAACCATAAAAGGTGTTCTTTTTATCCTATAAGAAGGGTCAATATTATAATGGAAGAAATATTGTTCATTAAAAAAAATTAATAAAGAAAAATATGATAGGTCTTGTATGACCATTCATACACATAATGGTCTCTTTGTGTCTTATATCGTCTCTTTTACTTTGATGGTCTAGGTAAGACCCAAGTTAGTAGAAAAACATTTATTGCCATCCATGAGTTTGACCTATTCAGAGAAACTAGGAATCAAATGGCTAGCTTCTATGAATGTAGTTGATTTAGTAGTACAAAAATGTTTAAAATTTATTCACGAAGGATCAATGCACACTATCTAGTATACTACATATGAGCCACTAGTATCTTATTGTAGATTTTCTTTAGGTCACTTCAGGCCCACTCTAGTAGGACCCTTATAGCCTTGTGGTGGCTTTCTATTTAAATCATATTCTAAATTTAAGGTGGGTTGGTTGGTGTCCTCTTTTGCTATTCCATCTTCATCACCTTCTATTGTTGCATCCCCACCCATCACTCAATTGTAGCAACATGCCTATACCTCTAAACCTTCCTCTTCAAGACCTAAGGTTAATCATGCTCTATTTGGTGGACCACCCCTCCCCTAGGATGCTTTCATGCTTTTTTGGTACCTTTTGTACCTCATACAATAGAAATGGGAAAAGCACCTATGTTGTCAAAATCTTCTCCTCAAGTTTTCATACCACCAATATTTCTTACTACCCCTAGATATATTTCATTAGAGAAATGGAATTGTTTTTTTAGTGTTGGATCCTCAATTGCATCATCTATGTATCATACACAAAGGTTTCCTTCTATTCTCTATTGACACAAAGGAAAATAGAGGAAAGGCACCTATAGTTTAGAATAGACCACATGCACCATTAACACCGCCTATTCTACTTGTAAAGCATGTTCTTCTACTAGTTTTGGAGGTGAAGACAAATCCACCTATAAAATAGGGCACTCCTAAGTCATCTCATACATTTATTTTTTATCCTCACAATCATTGAAACCAAATTATATCTGAGCATGAGTTTCATAGGCATGTGTTAGCCCACAAATAGGATGTTATGAAAATGTCTAAAGATGAGAATCCTCCACCCATTTGGCCACCTCCTAATTTGTCTATTCCCAATTCTTCTTCTTCTCCTTCTCTACCATCAATTTTGGTAAATTCTACTACAAATTTTATTCCTCCTCATGATCCTAATGAGCCTCACCCTAAAATAGTGCAAGTTTTCATCATGTTGGTGATTTTTCTAGTAGAACCTTGAAATTCTCTAAAGAGTAGCCAACCCTCATGGTTAAAAATATTCAAGGCTAGTGGCTAACATAATGAGTAAAGGATTCTGAGGTCTTTACTCCTACACTTCAGGCTCTGTGGGACCTAGGAGGGTGTTCCTTATTGTGTTCAAGTGAAGTATATGGTGCAGCCACTGTAGGAGGTTCCTTAAGGAGAACAATCTGGACCATGTCGCAAGAGTCACACAATAGAAGCAACATAGAATATGGAGGAAAATGGAGATTTAAACATTCTCATTAACAAAAATTTTGATTACCTTTGGTCGGCAACATCCGAGATTATAGATTCGGCTCACATGCCTGATACAACATGCTCAAATACACTATTCCTATATGCTCCATAACATGAGCGAAGATCTTACATATCAAATCTACAATAATCAACTTAATCAACTTATGATTTTCTAATGATTTGTTACAAGCTTTGTATCATATCCACAAATCTAGAGTCTTTCATGTTGGCCAAAGATAATCAAAATATCTAATGAAGGAAAATGTAACGCATGCAAGAAATAGGTTGGCCTCAAATTTGAATTTCTCCTCAATAGATGCATAGGATGAAGTGTGGACCCATAATTAAGGTCACGGACATTCCACAAAACAATTTGAAACACATCGTCAAGATCTACAAGTTATGGGAAAGATCCACAAGCGATCAAACTAGCTATTAGGTTTTGAAATTATTCGGGTGCTGGTTCAAGAAACTGTCACTTAATCTGGAAGTGATAACTTGTCGAAAAAATATCCAATCACGCTCAAAACTTGGAATAAGGAAAATGAACATGTCCACAATGAAAACATATATCCACAGGATCTGGTGAGCAAATATGACGAATCCGCCAACTTGAACTGAACAAGAACAAAAACTAAAAGAAAATATTTTTGGTTGATGCAAATTTTCCAAGAACCAATGATGCTCCTGCATTAGACATCTAAGGTTAATGAAAAGTGATCCCCTCACTTTTTGGGGGCTATAGGAAAACCAATATGGTCTACCTTAGCCTAAGAAATCTAAGAATAATCCTCCACTGGTTTTCCTTTCCATTTCACAAGATATTCTTTGTACTATATTCCATGAGTTTTCCTCCCATCTCTAACATCCAAAATCTCTTCTATCTCCTCTAATTGTTGTTTAGGAAATTGTTTCTCCAATTATTCTTTACTATAATCACTAAATTATGCTTCATGGTACTAATGTAGATCTGCAATGTTGAATGTAGGTGATATACCCATGCCATCCGGTAACTCTACTTCATATGCATTTCCTGAATCAAATTTCTTCAAAATCTTATAGGGTCCAAACTTCCTCATCTTAAGCTTATTTTATGTTCCAACTGGAAATATTTTCTCCCTCAAGTACACCATCACTTCATCTCCAACTTCAAACTTATTGTCTCCTCTTTCATCTACTCGCTCCTTATACTTCTGGTTCATATCTTCCAATTGTAGTTTTATGTGAGTATGCACTTTTTCCATATGTTCTACAAATTCCCCTACTTCTTCACTTCTCTTATCTTCCTTACCGATGTCTCTCAACTCCGATATACCTCTAGGATGAACTCTAGTAACAATTTCAAAAAAATTCTTCCCGATACTCATGTTCACTGAATTATTGTAAGCAAACTCTACTTGTGCAAGGACTAAACCCCAACTTCCAGTATTCTCTCCAACCAAACATCTCAACAAATTCCCCAAACTCTTGTTTAATACCTCTATCTATCCATCAGTCTATGGGTGAAAAGTAGAATTGGACTTCAAATCTATCTTTAACTTCTTTCAATGTGTCCTCCAAAAGTAACCAACAAACTTTGTATCTCTATCTAAAACAATACTCCTAGGTAATCCATGCAATTTGACCACTTCCTTGAAAAACAAGTTTTCTACATGTACTACATCTATTGTCTTCTTGCAAGCTATGAAATGTGCCATTTTATAAAATCTATCCACCACCACAAATATAGAATCATTACCTCTTTGTTTCTTCAGAAAACCAAGTATGAAATCCATGTTGATATCCTTCCAAGGTCTCTCTGAAACTATCAAAGGATTATACAATCCAACATTCTGACTACTCGCTTTTGCAACTTGACAAACTCTACAAATTTGCACAAATTTCCTAACATCCTTATGAATCTATGGCCAAAATTAATTCTCACTTATCAATGCTGCTATCTTATCAATCCCAAAATGTCCTGACAATCCTCCACTATGTTTTTCTTTCACCAAGTTATCTTTCATTGAACTCCAGGGTATACACAACTGATTCCCTTTGAAAAACATACCCTCTTGAATGAAATAATCCAACCACTGACTCATATCCTCCAAGACTAGTTCTTTACAAGCTCTCTAGGTTCTGCAAAATACAAGTCTTCCTCATACAAGTTCTTCATTTCATCAAAGCCTAATACCCCCTCTCATTTCTGCCAATAATTTTCTTCTCCTACTCAAGGCATCACCAACTCTATTTTAATTTCCACTCCTATGTTTCAAAACAAAGGTATAACTCTGCTAGAATTCTACCCATCTCATGTGTCTCTGATTCAACTTACCTTGACTATTCAAATATTGCAATTCCTGATGATCTGTATACAACACAAACTCCTTAGGCAACAAATAACGTCTCCACTTCTTCAAGGCTTGAACTATGGCATAAAACTTCTGGTATACACTGAATACCTTCTCCTACCATCATTCAATTTCTCACTAAAATAAGCTACTAGTCTTCCTTCTTGACTTAATACTGCTCCAATTGCATTTCCACTTGCATCACAGTCTACCTAAAATACCTTACTAAAGTCCAGTAAATGCAACACAGGTTGCTCAGTCACCTTCTGTTTCAATGGCTCAAAACTTCATTCTGCTCTAGATGTCCACCTAAAATCTTTCTTATCTCCTCTCATTGTTTATTTCATAGAACTACAAATAGAACTGAAATTCCTAATGAACTTTCAATAGAAACTGGCCAATCCATGAAATGATCTTACCTCTCCAATACTTTTTGGTGTAGGCCATTCAACAATTACCCTTACCTTCTCAGGATCCATCTTCAATCCATCCATAGATATCACAAAGCCCAAATATACCAATTGTTCCTTCATGAAACTACACTTCTTAATGTTTATCAACAACGACTCTTCTCTCAACCTCTGCAAAACTTGTCTTATATGCAACAAATGTTCTTCTCTAGTCTTACTAAAAATCAAGATGTCATCCAAATAGACAATCACAAACTTACCCAAGAATTTCTTCAATACATCATTTGTCAGCCTCATGAAAGTACTTGGTGCATTTGTTAGTCCAATAGGCATCACCAACCATTCATACAATCCTTCATTTGTCTTGAATGTTCTCTTCCACTCATCCCCTTCTCTGATTCTGATCTAATGATATCCACTCTTCAAATCTCTTTGTAAAGTATTTAGCTCCACTCAAACAATCCATAATGTCATCCATATAGGGCAAAGGAAATCTATACTTCACTATGATTTTGTTTATCTCCTCTAGTTGTTCTTCTAGATGCTTCAAGTCTTCAGCCTTCTTAGGAACCAAGGAATAACACATGTTCTCATGTCTCACTCCATCCAAAAATCTCCTTCCATCAACCAAACAAATCCTAGCATTCGTACAAATCTCAGCTTTAGGAACATCCTCCAATGGCAACAAATTATGCTTCATCCCATTAGCGACAATGGTATATGTGTTCTTCTTTCCATAATGAATATCCCATCTATCATATTTCCAAGGCCTTCCCAACAAAACATGGCATACATCCATAGGCATGATATCACACAAAAATTCATCATGATAATGTCCTATCTTCAATTTCACCAAACATTATTTACTCACCAATATCTTATGCTCATCTTGAATTCATGCTATATGATAGGGATTTGGGTGTTTCAATATTTCTAGCTTCAATTTGGTCACCATTTCTTTAGAAACCAAGTTCTCAGAGCCTCCACTGTCAATAATCACTCTACAACATTTACCAGCTACCTTGCATCTGGTTTGAAACAAATTCTTCCTCTGTAACGATTCCTGTTCCATCTCACTTTGACACAATACTCTTTTGTTCACCAATACTTCTCCTTCTAGTTTATTAGATGATTTGGCATGATCCTCCTCAACAAAGGTTGTTCTTCTATTGTTTTATGTCTTCTTGCTTGTCTCTCCATGATTACATTCAAATGTTCTATATCCTTCTCCACCACACTTAAAACAAGTTCCCCTAAATACTCTTTTCTCCTATCCTCTATCATATTTTCTATAACCCTCATTTCGGTAACCACCATATCCTCCTCTTTGTTAAGAGTTTCCATCATCTCTACGATATGAATTATCATTCTTATTGACTTCCTTATATTTATTTTGATCTGTAAAAGATCCTCTTCCTCCTCTAGTAAAAGTTCTTCCTCTTTGAAATCTTCCACCTATTCCTCTTTGTCTTTGCTCATGTCTTTTATTCAGCTTCTCTTCTGATTTTAGGGCACATTGATATGCCTCTTCCACACTCTACAACTTGATCAAACTAATCTCATCCTATATAGATGACCTAAAACCATTCACATATCTGGCTACTTGTTTGACCTCATCCTTTGAATGTCTAGATCTGATATTCAACTTGTAGAACTCCTTTGTATACTTTATCGCACTTGACTCTTTCTACTTCAAATTTTGCAACTTTTGGAAGCTAATCTGATAGTCTGTGGATATAAACTTTTTCTTTAACTTATTCACCATTTGATCCCATGATCTTATCTTCTTCTTTCCTATTTTTTTCCTATCTATCTGTAAATGTTCCCACTAAAGGGATGCATGTCCTTTCAACTTTGTACAAGAAAATTTAACCTTCTTGTCTTTAGTGGTACCTTCATAATCAAAATACTTCATCTTTGTTATCCAATCAAGCAATTCATCCAAATCCAACTTACCATTATAATCTGGTGGATTGAAATGTGGTTTAATATTAGCTCTAGTTAAGGCTCTTATGAACCTATCTTCTTCCTTATCCAAGCCAGGTTGATCTTCTCTTTCCCTTTCTCCCTATTCTTCTACCTCTTCATCACTCACATCATCAACTAGTTGACATTTCCTCTAGGTCGTTTCGACTGCATCTAATCTAGCAGAAATTCCTCTTAACATCTCCATCACGGTTGGGTCTGCATTTCCATGTGCTCCATTTCCTCTATTATTTCTTCTTCCCAACATCTTTACACAAGTCTTCTAAATTTGTAGGTCAGATCCTTAGTCTGCCACCCCACAACAAATATTCAACAGGACTTTGCAAACTCTAACAATCTCTCACTGAATGAATCTAGCTCTTATACCAATTTGGTGCAACCATGGTAGGAGGGTCCTCAAGGAGAACAATTTGGACCATGCAACAAGAGTCACACAACAAAAGCAACACATAATATGGAGGTAAATATAGATTCAAACATTCTCATTAACAAAAAATTTGATTACATTCAACCGACAACATTCGGGCTTACAAATTTGGCTCACAAGCCTAATAAAACATGCTCAAATAAACTATTCCTATATGCTCCTTAGCATGAGTGAAAATATTACATATCAAATCTACAATAATTGACTTAATCAACTTTTTATTTTCTAATTATCTATTACAAGCTTTATATCATATATGGAGATCTAGAATCTTCCGCGTTAGCCAAAGATAATCACAATCTTTGATGAAGGAAAATGTAATGTATGCATGAAATAGGTTGGCCTAAAATTTGAATTTCTCCTTGACAGATGTATAGGATGAAGTGTGGACCCATAATTAAGGTTGGGGACACTCCACAAAATAATTTGTAACACATCGTCAAGATCTGCAAGTTATGGGAAAGATCCACAAGCGATCAAACTAGCCATTAGGTTTTGAAATTATTCCGGTGCCAATTTAAGAAACTATAACTTAATCCGGAAGCGATAACTTGTCGGAAAAAGATTCAATTGTGCTCAAGTCTTGGAATAAGGAAAATGAACATGTCCATGATGAAAACATAGATCGACAGGGTCTGGTGAGCAAATATGATGAATCCACCAATTTGAACTGAACAAGAACAAAAACTGAAAGAAAATATTTTTGGTTGATGCAAGATTTCCAAGAACCAAGGATGCTCTTGCATCAATATGTCTAGTTGGTAGCACATTTATACACATATTGAATCCTATTTATTACAAATAAAGTTCACTTCATTGAAGATTTAGTAGACCTTTGAGCAAATGATTATCTATTTGCTAGGAATCAGGGGTATTTCAAACTCATAATTCATAATTGAAATATTTTTAATTAAATTTTTTTCTCATTTAAAATCCATGACCAGGAATACTAATAGCTCATTTTCATGCAATATTATCTAACAAATAGACCAGTGCTTCATCAATTGGGAAAATGGAGTCAAATATGCAAGAACCAGTAACATATAAGCTATCTAATTAAGAAATTGATGGACTATTTTTATAGTGCTTTGCAGTATGAAAACTCACAATGCTTGAAACATAACTTCTTACCAAATCCTATCCAATTTCCTACAAATCTACAACCATCTTCAATAATTTTAATCAACTCTTTGAGTTAAAGAAAAAACAAAAACATACATACAATAAAACAACTAAAGATAAATGAGAACACCATTGATATTTTCATTTATAACTTGTAAGAAAGATACATAGGAGAGTATTTATTTGTAAGATAAGATTTGTTTCAATATTTGTAGCTTGTATAAAACTAATTTAAGACTATTACATACAAGACTCATACCCAAGACAATCTACTATTCTATTCATTCATATTTCCTATAAAATGCCCTTTCAAAACTTAGCTTTTCACCTAGACCATATTGAGAGCTAAAACTTTGACCCTTGTAATGAGCCCTAAAATCCCTTTGATAGAATAAGGGAGCAACAAGCATCAATCTCATTTACATTTAATTTCATTTGAAGATCATTTGCACCATAATTTGAGACGTTCCTCAATTAGTTACATGTAATAATTACAGAATATGGAAGAATAAAAGATAAAAATCCACATCCTTTGAATGAAGACCTGCCAACTCCCCAAAAGGAATTTTTTTCTACGACAGTAGCATCGAATCACCTTGTCCTTGTTGACCAAAGAGGATTCTCCATTCATAGCCCAAGAAAAAAAATTTATACCACCCAGAAAAATCATACATGCCATCAAAACTAGGAGGTCTAACACTTCTCCAACACACTAGCCTAAAAAATTTCCACATTAACACTAAAAATAGAAAACCACAAACATCCTGAAGAGGATGATCCTAACAAGGTGGCTATGGTGTCATCAAAAAAAAAAAGGGGTAGAGTCATCGCTTTGAGTCACTAGCATCAGAGTATGCTCGCCCACATCTTGTTCATGGTGGAACTAGATGAACCGTCACCACTTCCTCATCAAAGTCTTCAAAAGGTACCAGGAAAAGGGGATAATGGTTACACTCTGGATCAGTGTCACCTCCACTATCTGAAGGGCTATATAAAATATCAATGGGAGAATTATGTTTCCCCAAATAAGCTTTACGATACTTGCACTTTTTCTTTGCCTTTTTTTCATATTCAACCAACTCTTTCCCCTTAAACTTGACCAGTTCTTCTGAAACAACCTATCTTCTTAGGCAGTAATTACTCCTTACACCATATTTCTTGAATTTCTTGTGTTCCCTTCTACCCTTTGGTGTTTCAAGAGCTCCCTATGTCTCAATTTCATCCTCAAGATTATTTTCCTTAGATTCAAGAAAACTAAATATCATAGACCTTTGGACCGACTTAAGAGACTCGCCTAACTTACTAATCTTCTCAATAACCAGAACAAGAAGACTCAGAAAATCCTCACCAATTCTTCTCTTGGACTGAACTCAATTGTCAATCTCTGAATGTAAATTCTAAATGAAAAATATGTCCATCAATCCTCATTATATTGAGCCATGAAAGCGTGCCAACCATTAATACTCAAGAAAAGCTTACGCGGGCAAGCTAACAACAGTTTTCTTTGAATTTTAAATCTTAGCCATTGATCAAATTTTGAGATAAATTAATGGATAGTTACCATCAGTGTAATTAATCATGACAAAGCTTAATTGCATGCTATTAGTTCCTTTTTCCTAATCAGAAAAGCCCCAAATAGATATTCATCCACTCTGTATACATATTCAACCACATACTTAGCATCAATTAAAGCCTATTGTGCCATAGTTACCCATGGGAATTAATACACTTGCATTTCATCATAGCAAGACAACGGGGAGTGATCTTGATTCGATCTCAGAATATCGACCCATACCCTACCTTGCTTTATTTTCACCTTCCCACATATACCAACAATTGTTATAATTTATGGTTGAAATCTTGAACACTTGCTAAAAGAATAATTTAAAAAATGGCACTGTTTTTATCATAGTGCCATCTCGGATAAATTTAGCAGCATTCCATCTCCACTAGAGACCATTTGAGCCTTCAGAATATTCCACATCGCAATCGCCCACTTGACCACATAAAACATGAGACACAAGTGGGCCCTTCATGGGATGGCGGGGAGTTGTTATGATTCATCCATGTCACCCACCATCGATCAATGATCTCCTTTCTTATGAAGCAATTGTCATCTCCAAAGCCTGGTGGGTCCCTTCATGGGGTGACAGATGTCATCTTTCTCACTAGCCCGTGTGATTATTTTATTGAAGAAAGAAAATAGACAGGTGCACTGGGAATGACCAAGATGTGGCCACATCATGCAATGGCCACCATTGATTTCCATCTTATACCATTTTCTGATCATCAAGAGAAATTGGGCCCACCATGTAAAGGTTACAAGTGTATAATGCCCACTATCCTATGCAATCACTTTACCTTAATGCATAAGATAGACGGGCGCGCAGGGAATGGTCCTGATGAAGACACATGTTGTAGTGCCCACCATTAATCTATCTTCAAGCTATGCATGCTAGCTCTTTGGAAGTAATGGTCCCACCACTGACATGCCACATGGAAACTGCCTACTAGCCTTCAGTAAAATGAAATGGGTGTGCGGGGAATGACCAAGATTAATCTGCAATAATCAAACGGTCATCTTAAGACTGCAATCTACACATGCCATAAATGTTAATTTTTAAAAGGGAGCCACTACTAGGACGATGGAAAATTGACCCTTAGGAAAGAAAACTTAAGACTTAAGTCACTTAAAATGAAAATAAATCTCGATCATAGGAAAATTTGAACGTTGAAAAAGATTTTTGTGACTGACAATCCTAAACTCAGGGGGGCGGTGAAAACAATGATTTCAATGGCATAAGAGGCAACTTTAACGAATAGCTACTGGGAACAATAGGTAAATGAAAAATTAGGATGGCCAAGGATTTTTAGACTCATAGGTTAATTGTGAGGGGTTTTGGTAATGCAAACCCTAAAACAGTGATGAGGAACATAACCCTAAGCCAAAAACGAGGGTCTAAGCCAAGTATGCAAGCTTTTAGGATGGAATCCAAAAAATATTTTGAGGGGTTCCATCAGTGGCTCATGTTGGGGACACATGCCTCTCACAAGGATGGTGAGAACCCAAAATCATGGGTGAAGTAGACCACGCATAGAAGACAAAACCAAGACAACAAAGAAATGTATACAGTTTTTACATAGGCCATAAAGATCTAAAATGGGAGATCCAATATCCACCCTATCTGAAGCCTTCCCTAAGGTGCAAGTTGTCAATATGCACCTTGCATTTTTAACTTGGCTTCAAATTTAATTGGCGGCACAAGGTGACTAAAATTAGGGCTGATTCTTGCCCCTTTCAAAGACCAATCTATGGAAAGAACTAATTTCCCTCCATCCACTTTTACCTCTGCCATACCATTGCAACAAGTATAACCCCACTCCTACAATTAGAAAAATGTGGCTACACTTGAGAGCTTCCTGATTACAAAAATTCCATTAACATCTTTCATAATATTTTTGAGCATGCCATTGCTAATGTAATCTTGGTCATTATGTATTGTACTATCAGGCATAAACTAAAAAAAATCATCATCACATGACACATATTCATATTGAAAATAACATTCTTTGATCTGCATTTTAATGTCATGCTCCATCAAAATAACTCCCAGTTGAGCTGGGAACTGAAAGTATTCATTCTCCTCCATGTTGGAATATGTTATCATTGATGTCAAAAGGGGATCAGAGGAGAAGTGTGTTGATTCTATATAGAAGCACATATAGTTTTCATTGATGTCAAAAGTGCAAATTAGTAAAAGGAGTTTGTTGGCATGATGATAGAAGATGGATGAGAGACTAGTGGATCTGATGGAAAATTGAGTGGAAAATTAGTGATGGGGTTTTTGAGAGCTTTCCAAAAATGTATTATGCATGGCCAGAGGATGTATAAAACATCTGGATAAATGAATTTTTTTCTCTCTTGGGTGATATTAGGGTTTACAGTTAAACCCTAATGTGTTTATTGTCATGGCATCCTCAAGATGTTCTAATTCATCATTGACTACCTATCAAAAGTTACCGGTTGCTTAAGTCACAACTTAAGCCCTTTTTTTTTCCAATGACCAGCCCCTCCACCTAGCGCTCAAGGTTGTATACCCTCTTTAGGTCAATAGGACACCAGTGGATCGATAGGAGTCAAGCATGAGTTCCTCCAATGGCCCGATGGTCACTTTATTAGTTTGATGGTCTGATGGTCTAATGGCTTGATGGCCTGATATCTATATGTTGGCATGTCATAGATTTTCATAACTTAGTAACCTCTAACAAGAGGTTCAAAAGTTCTAACTTGTAGAAACTTAGCAATCCTATGATAAGAAGGAAGGAAGCACTCCATATCAGACCCAAGCATAATGATGAAGCAGATGCATGGCGTGACAAGATTGGGTGAATGGTAATCCACATCCTTGTTGTGGATTACAATGCAGACTCATGGTGATTAGGTGGATGGGTGAAGTCATCAAGTGGTTTCGTCGATATGACTACATCATACTAGTGGGAGTGTCATGGTCATGTCCCCGATAAAACGATGGCTATATCTTTAGCGAGACTATATAACATCGCCAAGACCTTGAAGAAGGTCTCTATGACATGGTGATGGAAGAATGGACACTGGCAATGGGATGTGATAGTAACGAATATTTTTAGAAGGTGAATGATATGGTGACACATGGTTGATTGGGATCTGTTACTAAAAGATCTGACGATGAAGGACAATGATGATCAATGGTGCAAGATGAAGAAGGTTGATCGAATGATGTCAGTGATAAGATGCTTCATCGGTGTAACATGGTTGTATCACTGAAACCTTGAAGCATGTCCCAATGATAGGAGGATGGGTGAGTGTATGTGCTTCATCGATGTGATAGTGGTGCATTGGTAGGACATTAATGGATGTCCCAATGATAGACTGATAACAAAAGAATAACAAGCTCATGGAGGATGAATGAAACAATGACACATGACAACTGCTAGTTTGATGATTTTGTATCCTTGTTGCAAAATCAACATTCACTCAATTGGATCATTTGATGATGGCAAGCCCATTAGTGAGACATAGTGATGTTGACAGAATGTGGAAGGTTGTCCCCCCAACAAACCAATAATCCTTTCATTGGTAAGACTTTGGCATATTGCCAGGACTATGGAGCTCATCCCAATGATTAGGTGATAGGACGTAGGATGTTTACTATGGGACCCAGTAAGGTGGACATGGAAGTGAAGACCCTATAAGATGAGGATGGCATGCATTCAAAGATCAAATGGAAGGATGACACGTGGCATCGTTGTGACAATGCTATATCAGCGGGAGGAGATCTAGTGTCCCTTCGATAGACCGACAGTGTGAACGATGTCTGAGCATGATGATAATGAACATATTAAATCAGGTGGATGACTGTGATTGGTGGAATTTTTTCCACGATGAATGACAATGATATGTGGGACCCAAAAGGATGATGGTGATAGTGGAGTGTGACCAAAAAGTACACGTGGCGGTCGATGATTATTCGATATGTCATTTTGCATCAATGTCATGAATGAGGTGGCGATGCTACAAATGACATGTAGGTTGTGGGCCCGGTTAGATAACATGGAAATCATATCAGAGTGACCTTCTTGTATCAATGGGAGTTTGAATGGAGTCTCAATGATAGAGCAATATGATAGATCGACAATGGTGGCTTAAGTGACCGATTATCCAATGGTTAGGGTTTAAAGTCACCGCAACAAATATTGATCATAGGATCAAGGTGTAGAGGAATAGATCAATGGCCAGAGTTCAAACAAAGAGATCAGTAACAACTCGATAGTATGAACAAGGGTTCTTGACTAGTAACCGATAAAGTGAAAAGAATTAATTGGTCTAGCTGCACAAAGCAACCAATTGAATGAAGATATAATATGTTAGGTGGCATAATAGATTGTAGATGAGATTGAGATCAAATTAGATTGAATGGAAAATAGAGAGCATTAATCCTATAATGGATTCTAGGGTTTTACAGGAACAAAATGAAGGAAAATTCTCTACACCAAATTTAATGTTGTATGGATCATTGCAAGGAATAATGATATCTAATGAGCTGGATAGTGGTGTGTGGCTCAAGGGAAAAGGTAACTTGTTGGTGAAGATAAAAAGTATGGAAACCCTAACAATGTGCTTAGTGGTGATGCAATGTGTGTACACCAGATTGGATAATCTAGACAGTGATGTGAATCTCGAGGTAGAGATTGCAGGTCGATGGAGTTAAGAAAAATGAAGGCAATTAGAGAAGTGTGAATGTAGAGAGGATTAGTAGTGAGTGTGCAAAGAACGTAGTATGTAAGCATAAAGAGAGCTGAACAGAGTAATGCATAGCTGAGTTGTACTAGAAAAAGTAAGATAAGGGTAACCTAGACTATAATGCAAATAATCATCTAGGTGAGCATATGTGAAAGTGTAGAAGAGCATAAAGAAAGGGATAGTGATAAAAAATTGATTGTTCTATGTGTAGAAGAGAGAAGCGTAGAGTTATGTTGTTTAGAGTGTAGCTTCAGTAGCAGAGTGTGAGTTGCAGTAAGTGTAATAGAGTATTGAATGTAATGATGCATTATAGGTTTTTTAGAACCAAGTCTATGCATATTTAAAACTATCATCATTATACTAAGTTGTGGATCAGATTAGGGTTTTGTTGCATCCTTGGGGTTGTAGCTCCTAAAGCAAGGTTTTGTTGCATCCTTGAAGTGGTTGCTTCTAAATTAGGTAGTTGATGGCTCCTTGGGTTTTAACCCTAAAACATTGTAACATATTTTTCTTTTGTGATGCTATATTTGAGTAGTAGACTCAAGCAGCCTTGGTCACTATGGTTTTTCCCATCTTGGGTTTTCCACGTATATTTGGTGTTGTGGGTATTTGTGTTGATTATCTATATGCATGTTTATGATTACATCTTTAGTTTACAATCTACACAGTAAGAGTTGAGTAAGAAATTTGCACAAAGTATTTGGAGTCAAGAAAGTAATATGCATAAGGTTTCCAAGCCTGAAATTTTTTTAAAGGAATTAATTTTGGTATCTACTGATTCACCCCCCCCCTCTTAGTAGATCATTGTGTTCCAACAATTGGTATTAGAGCACTAGGTTTCGTAGGAGAAGCTTAATTAGCTCAAGTAGATCTTGGTGAGTGAACACAATATGGCTAATAAGGAAAGATCATCTATAGAAAGAGTACCTCTCTTTAATGGATAAAATTATATATGGTGGAGCTTCAAAATGAAGTTAAATTTTGGATCCATAAGGTTTGATGTATGGATGTCAGTGGAATATGGATATACAACTTCCACTACACCTCCAACTACTGAGGATGAAAAGATGGCATATGAGAACAGTGCTAAAGAAATGGATGCAATTATTTGAGGGTTGTAAAGTTCCATATTTTTCAAAGTCATGCATTACCAAAGTGCACAAGAAGTGTGGAACAAGATAAAAAGGATGTATGAAGAAAGTGATGTTGAAATGCAATCATTTATTGAGAGATGTCATAGCGAATCTATAAGTCTTGAGATAAGTGAAGATGAGAAATATGCAAGCTAGTTCTCAAGTGAAGTTGCAACAAGAGGTGATGAAGAAGAAAAATCCACTTCAGGATCAGAGGAGCCTGATGAAGTTGAAGCTGATTACATCAGGAGATTGAGAAGAGGCTCTGCATGCAAGTGAAGAAAAAGGACCATCTGATGTTAGTGGTAGATTAGATAATGAATATGGAAGTTTCTATGGGATTGGCCCATTTCCAATGACCTCTGAGGAAGAGATTGAGAGGTTTGATAAAGATAAAGAGGATGAAACCTCCATTAATGAAGAAGAAGAAGTGGACCTTGAAGGTAAATTCATTTTCTCTCTAAATGAGATTAAAAGTTTGAAGAAGAAGAATGAAAAACAAAACTTGCATGCACAAAAGGAAATAGAAAGACTAACTAAAAATCTTGAAGAATATGATAAAATGTTGGTTAGTTTGAAGACACAAATGGAAGAATCTAAAAGAGTAAGAGATGTAGTTAAAATTGAACTACAGTCTAAAATAAATGAGTGCATAAAATTGGAAGAAGAAATAGTGACCTTGAGAAAAGAATTAGAAAAAGGCAAGGAGTAGACTGATAAAGGCTTGAAGTTGAAAGGTGGCTCTAAGATGTTAAATGAGTTGATTAAATCAAAAACCCATCCAAATAGAGGTCAAGACTAAGAGTAAAGTTTTACCTTGGTTGTGAGAAAGGAGAGAGCTCTTCTACTTTTGTAGGATTACTTGATAGGCTTGGAGTAGAAGGACGTTGTATTAAGGAAGATATAGCCTGCACAAGTTCTACCAAGAAAAATGCCTCTAGAAATGAAAGATTAGGAAGAGGCATTGCTAAGGTGAAGAAAGCTAAAGAAGAAAAGAGACCTACTGCAAACAAGAGGAAGAGCAACCATTTGGTTTTTGATTATCAAAAGAATTTGACTACGATAGATAAGAAGATGGAGAAATCAGTCCTTGAAATTTTGAAAAAGAAGCAGCATATTAAGGGAGCTAACACATAAATGGTTACAAGAATGAGATATATGAAGAAGTCAAATCAAAGAAGACCACCTCATCCAACTTAGAGAAATGTTATGACTAGGTACTCATCATTTTTTTATGGATATTGTTATGTCTATAATCAGTTTGGTCATAAGGCTAGTGAGTGTAGAGTTGTACCTAGAAGGAGAACAAAACTTGTAAAAAGAAATTTATTTGCTCCTATTGTAGATATGAATATAGTGTGCTACAATTGTAATAATTTTGGCCACATAGCTAAGAACTGTAGATTGAACCATGCAAGACTAATAGCACATTATAAATGGAAGAAGAGTATGTCCCCAAAAGTGAATAATGTTTCACATACTCTTGAGAAGAAGGTTGATCAGATAGAGAAAAGAACAAAGAAGGTTTAGAAAGAGAAATATTGGTAGGAAACACTCCATATGGATACTTTTCCTTACATCAATAATTTTTAGTGATGGGGCATGAGTCTAGGGGGGGATAAATTGGTGTTTAATGCATCCCTAGAAATGAACAAAGAGATCAAGTTAGGTAAAACAAGTTTTAAAAATTTCTAATGACTTGATGGTTGTAGATTTATGGTCACATTCTTGCTCTTTGAAATACTCATCAGAGAGTAAGAACATCAAAATATAGTGGATAGTTTGCTGCAAAAATTGATATCAACAATTGGTATTAGATATTGAAGAAAAAGTGGTGTAGATGCTTAGTTAAGAGAAATGGTTCTTTCCTGCAAGGAGAAGAGATATGTCTAAGGGGGAGCTATTTTGTAGATATTGTTTTAAATTGGTATCAGACCACTATAAGTTTGTTCATAACAATGTAGTTGGTTTAGATCCCAAAAGGAAGAAAATGCTCGAGTATGCTGAGAAGAAAATGTTGCATGGTCTCAGGGGGAGTTTCTTTAGTTAGCATATCAATGTCACGATCAGATTAGTTGGTACAAATCAACTTAATTGGCATAGAACCTGGAATGAAGTAAATGCATGAGTAGGAAAAAAAAGAAGGATTAAGCAAGGTTTATGGAGAGGATAACATTGGTATTTATGGAGAAAATTTAATTGGTATTCAAATCAATGTTATACTTGACGCAATGTAGAAAAAGGGCATTTGAAGAGGAGATGTATGTCACAGGTGATGGCTAAAGTTCAGTTTTCTCTCACTCTTGGTATCAGGGCTTGATATCATAATTTGGTGTGAGATATTTCAACTGGTACAAAACATGAATTAGAATATCAATTATTTGTATCTTAGACTTGTCTAGTATAAGGGTGTAGTTTGTAAATAAATTGGTATCAGTCAAAGGGGGAGCATTGGTTCTTTGTTATTGTAGAGATGAAGATGAGGCTGTAGATATGCTCTCAAGAAGAAATATATACAAGGTATTGTTGTAGCAAGGTACTTAGGAGTGACCCTTTTCCATTGATGTCAAAGGGGGAGAAAGTTAAGAAAATTCTCAAGTATTTCAGAAAGGGGGAGAAACATTACCTAAGAAAGAAGGAGAATACATGTGGATGCTCAAATTGTAGAAAGGTATGCAAATTGGTATTCAGATTTTTTTTGTTGAGCATTGAGGTTTTTCCATCAATGAAAAGGGGGGAGATTGATGGAATATGTTGGCATTGATGTCAAAAGGGGATCAGAGGAGAAGTGTTTTGATCATGTGCAAAAGCACATATAGTTGTCATTGATGTCCAAAGTGAAAATTAGGCAAAGGAGTTTGTTGGCATGATGACAGAAGATGCATGAGAGAGTAGTGGATCTGATGGAAAATTGAGTGGAAAATTCGTGATGGGTTTTTTGAGAGCTTTCTAGAAAGGTATTGTGTAGGCCTAGAGGATGTATAACACATCTAGAAATGTATTTTGTTCTCTCTTGTCTGATATTAGGGTTTACAGTTAAACCCTAATGTTTTTGTTGTCACAACATCCTCAAGATGTTCTAATTTGTTGTTGACCCCCCATCGCAAGTTACTAGCCGCTTAAGTCACAACTTAAGCCCTTTATGTCATTTGGTGACCGACCCCTCCGCCTAGCGCTCAAGGTTGTATACCCTCTTCAGGTCGACAAGACACCAGCAGATCGACATGAGTCAAGTAGGAGTTCCTTTGATGGCTCGATGGTCACTTTATCGATCTAATGGTCTGATGGCCCGATGGTATGATGACCCGATATCTATATTTCAACATGTCACAGATTTTCATTACTTAGTAACCTCCAACAAGAGGTTCAAAAGTTATAACTTGTAGCAACTTAGAGATCGTGCGATAAGAAGGAAGGAAGCACTCCATGTGGGACCCTTGAAGCATAATGACAAAGCAGATGCATGGCGTGATGTTAGTGTGAAAGGGGTACTTTATCTAACTAGTTCATTCTTAGCTAGTTCTCCACTAAAGTCCTCTTCACACTAGCTTAACTTTACATAGGGATAAGATAGTTGAGCCTTTAATGACATGAGTTGTCACACCTCATAGGATGCTAACACTTGTCATAATCTGGTTGCATCTATCTCTCCCCTTGGCCTATATAACCAAGGCATTTCCTTTGTAATTCTCACTTCTCAAGTTGAATATAGCTTTGCATTCTTGAGAGGAATACAGTTTATTCCTCCTCATATTTCTGGTTTTTCTTTCCTTTAGTCATTAGATTCCTAGGTAGGCTAGTTAGCAAATCTCACATGGTATCAGAACCAAATTTGAGTTATGGGTTAGCATTCCTTTAGGAAATCTAAGAGTGTTGAGAAAAACTGAATATGCTCTTCTCTTGTATCCTCAAATGATCTAGAGAATCAGAAAGGTGTGAAAAGAATATCAATTTCTAGGGGGTTGATATATTGGATTGTCAGTGACAGGTCTACTGAAGCTTTTTGGAGAGATTCTAAGCTCGCCGTTGAGTCCAGAGCAACTGAGACATTCAAATCTACCCCTTATTTTTCCTGAAACGGACACCAAAGGCTAGATTTGCAACAATTTGAAGTGGGAGGTCATTGCCAGATCCAGTAAGGATCCATCATTTCAGAGCATTTTGGGTCAAATCCGACCCTACCATCGTGCTCAGAAGGCCTGAAAACCATAAAATTGGCTGTCAAAATGTCAATTTTGGACAAAATTACTAGGTAAGGCAAAAAAAATTGTCCAAGGAGCCATTTTTCCCCCATATGAACAAATAAGTAATATTTTTTATTTTAAAATAAAAATATTTATCTTTGTTTTAAAATAAAAACATTTCATTTTGTTTTAAAATAAAAATCTTTATATTTTGTTTTAAAATTAAAAAAAACTTTTATTTTGTTTAAAACACAAAAATCATTTTATTTGTTTTCCTTTTTTCAAATAAAAATACATTTTTGATTTTAAAAAAAAATTGCAAAAAATTAGATATATATTTATCTAAATATATTATTTTGTTTTTAAACTCTAACATTAAAAATTAAAAAAATTGTAAAATTTTATTAAATTTTTAAAAACCAAAAAAAACAAATTAAAAATTACAAATTAAAATTTTCAATTGAAAATTTTATAAAAAAAAAATATAAAATAAACTTCTAAAAAAATTTAATTGTGTTGACTGCGCAGGTACTTTGTACCTATGCAGCCTGTGCGATAGGTACAGAAGGTACCAGCGGCCTTCATTTTTCATTTGGAAATGCACACTCTTTGAATATAGGGCTTGCAGAGTTGGCATCGGGTGGCTGTGAGTCAATACACAGTCCCCAAATGCAGTTAGCTGCCTCTTGGATAAGAAGGCTTTACCAAGAAGGTATACTTATCCCATGGGATCACTCATTACAAGCTACAAAAGGATCTGCAATCTCACTCTTGAGCTCTCAAACAGATGATTTGATCAGGCCTTGGAATTCATTTTACCCGGAGGTCCCTCATGTTTTTTCAACTGGCACAAAGGAGAAGTTGGTGTTTGTGAACGCAAAGCAGTATAAAGGGATTTTAAGGCGTAGGCAAAACAAAAAACTGAAACTGTCACAGAAGAAAAAACTCATCATGATCTTACCAAAAGGTAGAAACAATGTAAGTGTCGCTATTAACATGCCCCATTTAATAGGTGACCAATCAGAGCAAGGGGATGATAAGGGTAAAAAAAGGGAGATTCTGTCATCTCAAGAGGCTCCAAGGCCAACCCAAAATAAAACAGGAAGTTTTACAATAAGCAAGGGAGATGGAGCAGAAATGCCCCAAGACAATTTGGACTCCTACAGTCCAACAACCACTCCTCTGCTGTGGTCATCTGAGCTCTACGTGAATGAGCTCATGGACATGAAAAAAAGGGTTGAACTCTTAGAAATGAAAGGACAGCGTGATGATTCCAAGCTAAAAGAAATACTAGAAGCCAACTGGAATCATGTAAGGGAAAACATGCTACTTAAGGAGCAAGTAATAAGCTTGCAAAGTAAGATGGAAAGAGGTCAAGAAGAGCTGGCCACTTTAAAACAAGTGTTAGAACAAGCAAAAGCAACAGAAAAGAACTCAGAGGCAGCGTTGGGTAATGACACAGCACAGCTAGAAGCGATCCAAACAGCAATTTCAGACATGGTAACAAGCGAAAGTAAACTAAAAGATCAAATAGAGGAGGCCAAGTCTTGGGCACAAGTCATAAGTGGATCATCAATCACGCAAAATGAAATCATCGGGAAACACATAAAGATGCAATTAAGAGAAGAAAAAGTCAAGCAAGACAAAGCTAGAAACATCATCATCAAAGGTTTGAAGGACTTCGGGGAAAAGGAAGGGACTGCTATCTTAGCAAGGGACTTTCTCAAGGACCAACTCAAATGGGCAGGAAAAATTCAGCAGGCAAATAGGATTGGAAAGAAAACAGAAAATGGGAGGGATAGACATGTAAGGGTTGTCTTAGGTAGCATGGAAGACAAGAATGCAATCCTAAAGAATAGGGGGGCCCTTAGGGGCACTCAAATCTACTTAGATGAAGACCTAACATTCGATCAGCAAGAAGAGCGAAGGAAGGAGTGGGTAAAAGTGAAATCAGCAAGGGATGCCGGAAAATGGGCATGGTTGAAAAATGGGAAAGCTCAAATTAGCGAGCGACCATCACACAATAAATAGGAATTTGGGGCCCCACGAGAGTATTTGCATATAGTAAGTTGGAATTGTAGAGGTTACCCTTGGAGAAGAGGACCGGGGTTGGGGCCCATAGGAGAAGGGAAAGACATTATCATTCTTACAGAGACTCATGAACATGACAGTTGCAAAGTTCCAGATTTTGAAGGGTATGCTAAAATTTCAGTGTGGAATGAAGGGACTGAAACAGGTAAGGGGCATGGAGGGATTACAGTCCTAATAAAAGAAGCTTGGGGAGAGATGATAAAGGTTGAAAAAATGGATCCAAACAAGCAGTTCATATGGCTAAAAATAACAGAAAATGGGGCAATAATTTGGCTGGCTGCATGTTATTTTGCTCCTAAAAACTCAAAGGTCTACAAGAAGAGAAAGATGGATAATGAAGATCCATTTGCTGCTTTAAAAAAGGACATTTCTGTTTTTAGCTCTTCGGGAGAAATAGTGCTAATGGGGGACTTTAATGCAAGGACGGCCAACAATCAATCCATTCAGTTGGGCAGTAGTGGGGAGGAAGACAACAACCCTCTTTGGCTTGAGGAGGTGGAGGTTCAGACTTGGGAAAGGACCTCACAAGATGGCAATGGGGGTGTGTCACATTTTGGAGTGGAGTTACTTGGTTTATGTAGCTTATATGGCATGGTAATCTGTAATGGTATGAAAATGTGGCCAAAGTCGGGCGGTATCACTTGCAAAACCTACAATGGGCAAAGTGTTGTAGATTATGTGTTATGTTCTCAAAATTCGGTCTCTAGGCTGCTGGAGTTCAATATTGGGTGCTGCCCTATTGGTCTAAATTCTGATCATATGCCTCTTATTGTTAAATTTAACATTCATGATGACAACCAGCAAGATAGCAAAAATCAGTATTCTCATAAGAGGGCTCACTCACAAGGAAAAATCCTTGTGAATCATGAAAATCAAGAAATCTTTGTGGCTGCGTTGGATCATCACCTCCAAGAAAGAAAAAACATACCATGCAATGAAAGCAATGAAAAAAATAAATACATTAGCAGCAATATGTTGGTTCCGCTAATTCAGAAGGCTCTAGAAGGTTGTAAGAGATCCCAAACCAAGAAAGGGATTTCAAATACTTTTCCTGCTAACCCATGGTATGATGAGGAGTGCAAAGCGGCAAGAAGACTGGCCAAAAAGAATATGTCAAACAAAGAAAGTAAAGTAAACTACGAGAAGTTGGTAAAATCTAAAAAAGAAATTTATGTGGATTTAAGAAGGAAAGAGTTAATTGCTTTGGGTAAACACAATCCCAAAAGTTTTTGGAGAGAGCTGCAACAAAAGAAGAGTCAAATAGAAAATAATATCACTGGGAAGCAGTGGTTAGAGTATGCGAAGCTCTTGTATGAATGACCGGTGGAGAAAATCAAGCCCCCTTTAATGCATGCCTCAAGTGAACTCTTTTCGGAGGAGGATATCAAGAAAGGCATAAAAAAGCTAGCAAGCGGTAAGGCTCAAGATATTGATGGGATGCAGGCTGAATTCTTAAAATGGGGCTGTGAGCTCCTCACACCTCACATCAAATACCTCTTTAATAGCATCACTCAAAATGGCTTTCCGGCTGAATGGGCTACCAGTGTGGTCATCCCCTTACATAAAAGTGGAGATATCAATAATCCCTCTAACTATCGTACTATAATGGTCAATCCTCTTCTTGGTAAACTCTATGGGAGCATGTTAGAGCGCAGAATCAGTAATTGGGCCGAAAGGGAAGGTAAAAGGGCAAAGGGGCAGGCTGGTTTCAGATCAAGACATTCTACCATAGATCACTGCATCACGCTTAGGCACTTCATTGAGAAAGTTTGGGACACCCAAGGGGCTGAAGCTTTTTGTTGTTTTGTTGATTTCAAAAAAGCCTTTGACACGGTACCTAGGGACAAACTATGGATCAGAATGAAGGAACTTGGTATCCCTGATGAACTTAGAGCAGCAGTCCATAAACTTTATGAGAAAGTTAGTGCTAAAATTAGAACAAAAGATGGTATGTCGGAATGCTTCGGTAGTGACATCGGGGTCAAACAGGGTTGTCCCTTATCTCCCACTCTGTTTGGGTTATATATTGATAAGCTTGAAGAATGGTTAAACAAAACTGATGGGGAGGGCATTCAACTTGCTAGTTATGTGGTGAAGTTACTTTTATATGCGGATGATCTAATCTTAATTGCAAAATCTGCTCTTGGTTTGAGAGATCATTTAAAGGCTCTCGAGCTCTTTTGCCAAGAGGTCGGTATGCAAGTTAACACCAGCAAAACTAAAATCATGATCTTCTCTTTGAAAAGGAAGAAGCAGCAGTTTAATTTCATCTTTGAGGGCAGTCCTTTGGAGGTGGTGGAAGAATACAAGTATCTTGGGATTGATTTCCATAATAGGCTCAGCTGGGAGACTTGCAGGGCAAAAAGGATTCAGGGTGGCTGGAAGGCGTCTTATTTACTACAAAACAGATGTAGGAAAGCAGAGTTATGGGATTGGAAAACCAAGAAAACTCTTTTTGGTTTGTTGGTGGCACCGGTTGTCCTCTATGGTTGTGAGGTTTGGGGGGGTAGCATGTCAAACCACAAGTGGAGGCAAGTTGAAAGAATTCAAAAACATTTGATCACTACTAACATCAAAGTCAAATCTTCGGTTCCGTATGAGATTCTCTTGGCTGAAACTGGTATGTTCCCGTTGGAGGCATCTGCTGTCATCCGGTTAATAAGTTATTTAAAAAAAGTTGAGAACATGGATTTGCACCGCTGGCCCAAAATGGTTGTTGGGGAGGAGCTAAACCGTAGAAAGAAGACTTGGATGAAGCAAAATAGCAAGTGGTTGAACAAATGGAACATTAAACTACATGAGTGCCCCAACACTAATGCTGAGATAAAAAAGTTTGTGCTAGAAAAGTTTAGGTCTACTATGTGGACTAAGCAGGTTGGCCGTAAAAAGTCTCATTATATCCAGGAATTCAACCCCACGTGGGAGCATGATGAGAAAGACTATCTAAAGGTTACAATTAAAGGCAAGGCTAGGCTTTTGATCGCTCAATTAAGAACCGGGTCACACCATCTTAGATGCGAGACAGGTAGGTGGGCTGTCCCCAAGGAGGCTTGGGAACAACGAACTTGTATTTTTTGCAACAAAGGGACTGTCGAGACTGAATGGCACTTCATGATTGAGTGTGCTGCTTATGATGATATCCGTATCCAATATGAAGACATTTTGAAGGTGGATAATCTAAATGAACTTTTTAGGGAAGCTAGGCTCCTCAAGATTGCTAGCTTTCTGATCAAGATCTACAATAGAAGGGCTGACATGGAAAAGAACTTGAAAATGGTTAAAGTTTCGGTGCTTGGTCCCATAGACTGATGGTCTCGTGGACGTCATTAAAAACCATTCATTCATTCATTCATTCATTCAAGCCTTGCGCCCAAGCGTGGCCAATCTGCCTGCCTTCGGGCATTTCAAAAAAATTTAAAAATGTTTAATATTTAAAAAATAACCAAAAATAAAAGCCATTTTTTTCTACATTTTTCAATGCAAACCTCAATTCGTGTGCCCAAAATATCAAGCCTCCACTCCATGTTTGTGCATTCTGCAAGAAAAAAAGACTCTGGGCCTTCGAGCTTAAACTTTTTTTAATACTTTTTTGATATTTTAAAAATATTAAAAAATCAAATTTTTAAAAATTTGCCGATGCTTTTACATCCGCCTTACTTATTTTGCCGATGTTTTTATTATTTTTTAAAATATTTTCTATAGTCCACCGACGGATTTATTTAAAATCACCCACCTTTTTTACTTTTTAAAAAGTTTTTTAATATTTTTTAAAATATTAATTATTGTTTTACTTTTTAAAAAGTGCTTTAGCCATTTAATATTTTTTTAATGTTTTTGATTAAAAAAAACATAATTTTTTTTGAATGCCTCACACTTTTGAAATAAATTTTTTAATAAAAAAATATAAAAATCTCATAAGCCACCAAATTTGGAGGAACATTTAGCGGTAATTAAGTTGGAGGTTCGCTAAATTTATCTGGCAGACTACTATATTTGGCAAAAAAATTGGTGGATTTTTTGGCAGACATATATCTATGGCAGACTGCTAACTTTGATAATAGTTCCACTAAATTTGGCGGATTGCTTTTTGAAGAGATTTCACCCCCTCTCCGTTGATGCATTGTTTTTTGAAGGCCAACTTTGACAGCTCATAACTTGGGCTCATGACCTCCAAATTCAGTGCAATTTTTTTTTATTTGGGATAATTTTTCGTGATCTTTGCATTGGTGAAGGAAGTTTCAGATTTTGGTGCATGTATTTTTTAGAAATTACTGATTCTCAGGGAAGACTCCTCACCATTCTCGTTTTGCACAAGTTAAAGTTGCATAACTTTTGCATACGACCTCAGATCAAGTTGATTATTTTTTTGAAAGTGCATGATTTTTTGTGTAATTCACATTGATGATGTTTATTTCATATAAAATTGTACTAAATATATACTTTTAGCACATGCTCCTTTCTTGAGGATTTGTAAAAGCATTGCAATCCACAAATCTATAATTGCACTGAATATAAAGTGTCAAATCATTTTTTCTTGGGGGCTTCTTTGATTGAGTAAAGAAGGGGGGGTCTCTTGTTGTCTTTGTGCTTGAACATCTCTCATACCTTGTGCTTTATTTTTCCTTCACTTTGGGTACATTTAAGTTTTCATTGCTCACACCCTACAACTACAACACATGGCATCAAAATGCATGGAATGCCTTAATGCAACTAGGATACACACCTTATGTTGAGAAAAAGGTAATTGAACCCACAAATGATAAGGAAAAACTACTTTAGATGTTTGAACATACAAAAGCTCTTGGTTGTCTAAGGAGTTTTGTTTCTCTTCATATAATGTTTTAGATTAAAGCATGTAAAGATTCACATGATGCATGAAAAAAATTAAAAAATCTATATGGTACAACTGATGAAGTTCATGGTTATCAAATTGACAATGAACTAATAGTCTTGATCACAAGTCTTTTGATAATATCCAGGAGTATGTAACAAAGGTCAACGACCTTAGAGCACAATGTAAATCATGTGGCTTAGAGAAGAAAGACATTCAACTTTTTTATAACACTCTAAACAAACTTGGACCTAAATTTGTAGCTTTTGTTTCTAGCTTTCACACTCATAGGTTGACAATGGGATCTACATTCACTACACCTTCTTTTGCTCCATTTTATGAAATGTTGATGCAAGAGCAAGGTAAGCTTCTGTCAATGTGTCTTCTTAAGCCTTCACACTCACAAGCTTTGATGGTTGGTCAACCAAAGGCTCAAAAAGCATCAAGGAAACCTGACAACAAACAAAAGTAGTTCAAGAAGAAGTCACAATGAGATCAAGCACAATCATCTTCAACAAAAAAAGTTTACTCCAACTCCTTCTCTTCAAAGGGGAATTTTCAAAAGAAGGAAAGGCCAACTTGTAGCTACTACAAGAAACCTGGTCATGAGGAACATTCTTGTCATAAGAAGCAAATTGATCAGCGAAAGCATCTTCTTAACAAAGAAAAACATTAATCTTCCTTCTTCTGTTGCTCAGCAATTTCCTGTACTCCTTTCAAATTAGGTAAAGGGAAAGCACATGCACTTGTTGCTATTACTGATTCTTCAAAAGAGAAGATTCTTGACTTAGGTGCATCACATCACATGGGTTCTAGTAAAGAACAATTTTCTTTGTTGGAGCCTTGTTATGTGCCCCACATTCTCATTAGGGATGATTCTCCAATGGAAGTCATTGTGAAGGGTTCAATTGATATTGGCAATGGTACATTTGAGGATTTCCTCTACATTCCTAATTTTTCAATCAACCTTCTCTCTATCTACCAAATCACTTAGAATGGTAGAAAAGTTGAATTCACTTCAGATTCTTTTAGCATCAAGAATCTTGAAGATAATGCACTCCTTGCAATTGGTAAGGCCAATCATGAGTCTCGCTTGTATGCTTTCTCTCATTTTTTACCTGATTCACATTCAACTGCATTGCTCACCCATTCAAATACTGTGAGAAAACTATGGCATGAGTGGTTTGGCCATCTCAACTACAACTATCTTCAGCAACTCAACAAACAAAATATAGTCATGGGTCTTCCTCAAATCAATTTTTCTGATGGTGTATGTTTAGGTTGTGCCTTGGGAAAACATCCTAAAGACAAGTTCAACAAAGGGAAGGCTTGGAGGGCTTCAAAATTCCTTGAGTTGGTACATAGTGACTTGGTGGGTCCTTTTCCATCATTATCTTCTAGTAAGGCTTGTTATTTTCTCACCTTCATTGATGAATTCTAGATACACCTGGGTCTACTTTCTTCAACACAAAGGAGAAGTCTTTGATAGATTTCAAGAGTTTAAGGCTCATGCTGAGAAGCAATCTAGAAAGTGTGTTAAAATTCTCAGCACTGATAATGGCAGAGAATATGTGAACCATCAGTTTGAGCAATTTTGTACTCTTGAAGGGACTGATCTTCAACATACTGTTTCCTACACACCACAACAAAATGGTGTAGCTGAGAGGAAAAATAGGTCCCTAAATGAAATGGTTGGTTGTATGATCCACACTCACTCCCTTGCACTTGCATATTGGGTAAAAGCTATCAAATGTGCTACTCACATCCAAAACAAAGTTCCACATAAGGCATTAAAGGGCATCACTCCCTTTGAATCTTGGTGTGGTAGGAAACTTGTTGTGGGGCACTTTATATTTTTTGATTCCCCAACATGGGCACATATTCCTTCAAAGAATCACAAGGCCTTGGAACCTCAAATTCAACCTTGCATCTTTGTTAGTTACCTTGATGGTGTCAAAGGATATCGACTACTAGATCCTAAAACACATGAGCTCTTCATTGAGCATAGTGTGCATTTTGAGGAAAGCTCTTCTAGCTCATCCTCTACTCTTCATAGTGGATTTAGAGGATTCTGACATTGAGGATTTTCCTCAAGCTTCTTCTAGTTGTTGAGTTGATCATGAGATTTCATCTTCCTCTTCAGAGAGTTCAAAATCTACTCCTCCATCCCCTACCATGCCTCATTGGACTCGTCAAACACTTGAGTCTGTAGGAAAACTTGTTGGGGATCTTCAAATACAAGGAGGACTCAATCACAACATCATGAAATTCCACATTCCTACATTGCCACAACTTCAGATCCATAGTCATTTTGTGAAGCATCTAGTATTGCTAAGTGGGATTCCACAATGGAGAAAGAGTACAACTCTTTAATGCGGAATAAAACATGGGATCTTGTTCCACTTCCTAAGGGAAGAAAATTAGTTTGGTGTAAGTGGATCTATTGAACCAAATTTGTAGCGGATGGCTTAGTTGACAAGTATAAAGCACGACTTGTGGCCAAAGGTTTCTCTCAAGTACCAGGTATTGACTATACTAGGACCTTTTCCCCTGTTGCCAAAATGAACTCCATTTGCTTTCTACTTGCTATTTCTGCAACTTATGGTTGGGTTGTACATCAAATAGATATGAAGAGTGCATTTCTTCATAGAGATCTACATGAAGAACTTTACATGGAGCAGCCACAAGGATTCATTCAAGATTATTCACTAGTTTGTAAACTAAGGAAGTCTCTCTATGGCCTCAAATAGGCTCCACGAGCTTGGTATGCTAAAATGGTCTCCTTTCTTCTCTCCATTGGGTTCTCCAAATTCCACTCTGATCTAAATGTCTACATCTTGTGGTAGAAGGATGCTCTTCTCTTCTTGGATCTCTATGTTGATGACTTGATTGTCACTGGGAGCACTTCATCCATCATCTCGACTGTCAAGACTGCTTTGCATGACAGATTTTCCATGACCAACTTGGGAATTTTGCACTACTTTCTTGAGATCGAGATCACACAAACCTCTTTTGGGATCTCACTTGCATAACCCAAGTATGCTCTTGATCTTTTGTTACGTTTTCATATGGCTGATTGTAAGCCTACACCGACTCCCTTTCTGTCTGGAGTTAAAAGCTTGAGGCAAAATGTTACACACCACTAGTTGATGCCATTTTGTATCCTCAACTTGTTGGTAGCCTCATCTACTTAACTCATACTCAACTTGACATTTCCTTTGTAGTTGGAATTATTTCACGCTTCATGACGAAACCACATGAGCTTCATTGGAAAGTTGCCAAATGCATCTTGCACTACATCCAGGGCACTCATCAGCATGGGATTCACTATATAGTAGGAACAACTTCAAAATTACTGGGATACATAGATTCTAATTGGCATGGTGATATTGATGATCACAGGTCCACATTAGACTTCAATTTTCACTATGGTTCTTGTCCCATTTGTTGGCAGAGCAAGAAGCAACATGCCATTGCTCTTTCTTTAACTGAGGCTGAGTATCGAGGAGTTGTCAATGCTACCACTGAGGCTATTTGGATTCAAAATATCCTCGCTGAACTTGGTAACACATTTTAGAAGCCATCAGTCATCTATTGTGACAACTAGAGCGCCATCCAAATAGCAAATAACTCGGTCCATCATCAACGAACCAAACACGTTGAGATCCATATGCATTTTCTTTGGGAGCTGATTTAGGAGAAAGTCATTGATTTGTGCTACTATCCTACAACATATCAAGTTGTAGATATATTCACCAAACCCTTCACTAAGAGAAAGCATATTCATCTTTGGTATCTCTTGGGGGTGAGGCACATCTCTTTTGGGGGGTCACTTAGACCTTCATTCACCCTGTCATGGGCAAGATTTTTTTCCCACTGGGTTTTCTCCTTCTTTATCATTGAGAGGTTATTATGTACATGGATACCTCATCAGGCCTAGTAGCTAGGACCCATATTTGCATCTTTGCATTGTATAATTCTCCCTAAGTTGCACTTAAGGGAGGGTGTTAGTGTGAAATGGGTACTTTATCTAACTAGTTCATTCTTAGCGAGTTCTCCACTAAAGTCCTCTTCACACTAGTTTAACTTTACATAGGGATAAGGTGGTTGAGCCTTTAATGACATGAGTTGTCACACCTCATTGGATGCCAACACTTTGCATAATTTGGTTGCATCTATATCTCCCCTTGGCCTATATAACCAAGGAATTTCCTTTGTAATTCTCACTTCTCAAGCTAAATATAGCTTTGCATTATTAAGAGGAATACAATTTATTCCTCCTCATATTTCTAGTTTTTCTTTCCTTTAGTCATTAGACTCTTGGGTAGGCTAGTTAACAAATATCACACATGACAAGATTGGGAAAACAATAATCCACATCCTTGTTGTGGATTCGATGCAGAATCATGGCGATGAGGTGGACAGGTGAAGTCATCAAGTGGTTTAATTGATGTGACTATCATATCGGCGAGAGTGTCATGGTCATTGACCCCATACAACGATGACTATATCTTTGGCGAGACTATATGTCATCTCCAGGACCTTGAAGAAGGTCCCTCTGATAAGGTGATGGAAGAATGGACACCGACAGTGGGACCTGATAGTAACGAAGATGTTTAGAAGGTAAATGATATGGCGACACGTGGTCAGTTGGGACTAATTAGTGAAAGATCTGATGATGAAGGACAACGATGATCAATGGTGCAAGATGAAGAAGGATGATTGGATAATTTTGGTGATAAGATGCTTTAGGGTATGTGTAGGATCATGATGGGCCAAATAGTGGCAATATGATGGGTATATGTAGGGTATGTGGCTTATGATTTTTTTTTCCCCAAAATTGATGAAATGAAAAGGGTCTTTAAAGGAGATTCTCAGCTTTCCACTAATATAAATTATGCTTTACTTTGAGTTTAATAAATAATTATTATTCATTTTCTATTTGAATTACAACTAAAGTCTTGATTGATAGGTTGATAGAAAAACATCTATAGCTTTCAAAGGGTATCACATTTTTTGAATCCAAAACATGTGTCACATTCTATTCTTCACATACTATAGGATTTTAAAAAGAAAAATTGAATTTCATGAAGTTTTGACCAAGTTAAGGTGGTCAGACATACAATTTTTTATATTTTTTAAGAAAATTAATAAAAAAAATCATAATTAATTATTCACTTTGAAAAAATTTACAAAAAAATATGCATCACATTAGGAAATGAGTCCTCTACTTATATCTAAAATATTATAATTTTTTTTTATCATTTTATTGTGGTTAGGGTGGTAAGACAAACACCTACTTCTTATTTTTTCTCTGAAATTTAAGTACTAGTACATTGAAAATTCAAATTTTCACCAAATAGATTTAAAATAAATAAATAAACCTAGTATTTTAGAAACTACATTCAATTTGCTACAGATTATATTCTTACATATTTTTGAACTAATATAGATAACTTATTCAAATTTTGACGTCAAGTTTCCTAACTCTGAGTTTTCTAAATTTTTCATCACTTAAGGGCTTATTTTTTCCATGATGATCCTGCACATACCCTTCATTAGCGTAACATGGGTGTATCGACAGAACCTTGAAGCATGTCCCAGTGATAGGGTGATGTGTGAGTGTATGTGCTTCATCGATGTGATAGTGGTGTATCGACAAGACATAGATGAATGTCCTAGTGATAGACCAATAATATAAGGATAACAAGCATATGAGGGATGAATGAAATGATGAAACATGGCAACCATTGGTTTGATGATTTTGCATCCTTGTTGAAAAATCAACATTCGGTCAAGTGGATCATTTGATGATGGCTAGACCATCAGTGAGACATAGTGATGTCAGTAGAATGTGGAAGGTTTTTCCCCAACAAATCGATGATCCTTTCATTGGTAAGACTTTGGCATATCTCCAGGACTATGGAGCTAGTCCCAATGATTAGGTGATAGGAGGTAGGATTTCTACTATGGGACCTAGTAAGGTGGACGTGGAAGTGAAGACCTGATAAGATGAGGATGGCATGCAGTCAGAGATCGAATGGAAGGATGACATGTGGCATCAATGTGACAATGCTATATCAGTGGGAGGAGATTTAGTGTCCCTCTAATAGACCGACAATGTGAACAATGTCTGAGCATTATGAAAATGAAGGTAGTACATCAGGTGGATGATTGTGATTGGTGGAATTCTATCACGCTGAATGGCTGTGATATGTGGGACTCGATAGGATGATGGTGACAGTGGAGTGTGATTGAAGAGTACAGATGGTGGTCGATGATTGCTCGATATGTCATTTTGTATCAACGTTGCAAATGATGTGGCAATGACACAGATGACATGTAGGTTGTGGGCCTAATTAGATAAGATGGCAAGCATATCAGAGTGACTTTCTTGTATCAGTGGGAGTCTGAATGGAGTCCTAATGATAGAGCAATATGATATATCGACGATGGTGGTTTAAGTGACCAATTATGCAACGGTCAGGGTTTAAAGTCACCATAGTGAATACTAATCACAAAATCAAAGCGCGAAGGAATAGGTCGATGGACAGAGTTCAAATGTAGAGATCTGTAATGGCTCAAAAGTGTGAACAAGGGTTCTTGACTGGTAATCAATAAAGAGAAAATAATTAATTGGTCTAGTTGCACAAAGTGACCAATTGAATGAAGATCTTATCTATTAGGCAACAAAATATATTGTAGATGAGATCAAGATCAAATCAAATCAAATGGACAACAAAGAGCATCAACTGCATAATAGATTCTAGGGTTTGACGGGAAGGGAATGATGGAAAATTCTCTACACCAGATTTAATGTTGTATGGCTTGTTGCAAGGAATAGTGATAGCTGATGAGCTGGACAATGGTGTGCGGATCAAGGGAAAAGGTAATTTTCTAGTGAAGATAGCAAGTATGGAAACCATAACAATGTGCTTAGTGGTGATGCAATGTGTGTAACCAGATTGGATAATCTAGACAGTGATGTGAATCTCGAGGTAGAGATTGTAGGTCGATGGAGTGAAGAAAAATTAAGGAAATTAGAGAAGTGTGAATGTAGAGAGGACTAGTAGTGAGTGTGTAGAGGGCATAGTCTATAAGCATAGAGAGAGTTGAAGAGATTAATGCATAGTTGAGTTGTAGTAGACATTAAGATAAGGGAAGCCTAGACTCTAATGCAGATAATCATCTAGGTGAGTATATATGAAAGTGTAGAAGAGTAGAAAGAGAGGGATAGTGATAGAACATTGATTTTTCTATGCACAGAAGAGAGAAGTGCATATTTATGTTGCTGAGAGTGCAACTTCAATAGTAGAGTGTGATTTACAATAAGTGTAATAGAGTACGAAATGTAATAATGCATTATAGGTTTTGTAGAACCAAGTCTATGCATATTTGAAACTATCATCATTGTACTAAGTTGTGGCTCAAAATAGGGTGTTGTTGCATCCTTGGGGTTGTAGCTCCTAAAGCAGGGTGTTGTTGCATCCTTGAAGTGGTTGCTTCTAAATTAGGTAGTTGATGGTTCCTTGGGTTGTAGCCCTAAAACATTGTAAGAGAGTTTTATTTTGTGACGTTGGATTTGAGAAGTAGACTCAAGCAACCTTGGTCACTATGGTTTTTCCCATCTTGGGTTTTCCATGTATATTTGGTGTTGTGGGTATTTTTGTTGATTGTTTATTTGCATGTTTATAATTACATCTTTAGTTGACAATCTACACAATAAGAGTTGAGTAAGAAATCTGCACAAAGTATTTGGATTCAAGAAAGTAATCTACATAATATTTCTAAGGGAAAAAGTTTTAAGGAATTAATTTTGGTCTCTACTAATTCACCTCCCCTCTGAGTAGATCACTGTGTTCCAACAATCCAAGTAGTTGGCATCATGATACTCATCCTTACCCACAACATATGCATTAAATGTAAAACATTCATAGGCATTTCCCTCTAGGAGCTCATTAATATGTTTCTTTGTTTACTCCAAACCATATTCTAACCCTTTATCAGATACACCATCAGAGCTCTCAAAAAAATGTGGATTATCTCTACACCAATAAGGATCATCATTTCTCATTTCTGGTGAAGATGGAGGTTCATCAAACAAGGGAATTTTCATTACATTAATTGTTGTCATAAAATCCTTCCTAACACGAAGATCTAAATATTTCATATCATCATTGTATTCAAAATCATCATAATCACTAGAAGAGCATACAAATATATTTTTAGCTTCATTCACATCATCTATAGTTAACATTTCTTACTCACACTCTAAAAACACTTCATAGGAAGAAAGTTATTCCTTCTCAAACCAACATGTATTTCCATCATTATCATCATATTTCCCATTTGCAGCAAAGAATTCAATCTCCTCTTTATGAGGAAAATCATGACTATCAGAGGAGTGATCATACTTAATGCCAACATCATTACTATAGCAAGAGGACCCATCAACACTGCAACTATGTTTAGAATTTTCAGACTGAATGCTTAGTCTTATGTCTTCCATAGGAGCATAGCTACTTTAATTTTCAAAAGAATCAAATCCACACATTTCATTTCCTTCATTGAGGCATGCATTTTCAACCTTGGTTCTATTCTCTTATTCTTCATGTGATATCCCATTTCTTAACTTATGTGGAGCAGCAGAATCATTATCATCATAGGTGGAAAACATGATAGTTTCATGATGATCATCTCTAATATTTTCAAAAAAATAAAATTATTCACACACTTGGTCAAGCTCAATAGGTTTCAACTCCTTTGGTAGAGCACTCAAACTTGGTTCATAAGATTCATAAAACAAATCAATGCATTCTGAATTTTTTAGGTTTGTGACATTCAAGAGTTACAAATAGGGTATCCATAAATCTTGAATAGATATCATACAATGATTCTACTTCATATCTTCTTATGCAAAAGAGGGCTTGAATAGAGACTATATAGGATCACAAATGCATGCAAATAATTGACCATCTGTTTGGGGCTTTATGTGATCCACAATATGGAATGATGTGCAAGATAGAACAATAGGGGTGTAGGTGCTTTGGCATTCATCTTTAATTTATTCATTACACCTTTCATCAAGATTGGGCATCTCAGGGCAGCAAACACTTGCATTGAAGTAACTCCTTTGCATCCCATACTTCTAGTTGTTTTCAATATTCATGGCTATACCATAGGTCTGATGCAATGTTTAAGGACCCTTATATCTCAACAGATAGCTCATCTTACTATCAAAATATCCCAAATAAATAACCAAAAACACTGCATCACTTAGTCTCAAAAGCTCAAGAATATCCCTTAATATTTTAGAAAATCTTCAGTTAAATGTTGGAACCAACTCATCCTCTTCTTTCTCAATGCTCATAAAATTATTAAGCATAGAACTATCATTGATTCTTTCACCAAATTGCTCTATAAACACTACTTTGAACTCATTCCAAGAATAAACAGAGTAGGTTGGTAAGTCAAAGAACCAATCCCTTGCATATCCTTTGAAATACTGAACAATCAAACTCATGATTACATCCTCATGATCTACCTCAAAGTAATCTATTAAGTTGTTGAATTATTGCAAATGCATACATGTTGATTCACACTTTGTACCACTGGATTTTGGTAGCTTATTTATGATTTTAGGTGGAATAACATTTGGGTAACCATTAATTCCACTAAAATTGATGGCTCTATATCTTTCAGAATTAAAAATTCTCTTACAATTAGAATGGAACTGATTATAAACCATAGTTGCACTAGGAACCATAGAAGGATGCATATATTGATGATATACTTTCTTACACCCTTACAAGCCTTTTCATATCAACATTGCAGTTATAAAGGGTAATTCAAAGTTCTTTTACAACATAATATTAAGCTTTTATAATGCATATTTCTATCTCGATTTGCTTAAGATCTTCTAAATGAATTTCTACAAGAATACTTTATACTTCACCTTATAATAGATGTTGCAATCTAGTAATATACAACTATGAAGAACAATCACTACTAGGGTGAACCCACAAAAGTGGCTTACAATTGGAGTGAGGAAGGAAAAGTTGAAAAAAATGACCCCATGGGAAAAAAATTCATTTTTGGGGTTCAAACAAACTAATAGGTTCGAATGAACCAAAAGAGGGTTCGCTAGAACTAGGGTTCAAGCGAACCCATTCAATGAACTTCCCACCATTCCCACAAAAAAACACAAAGGAAAATCCTCTTTGAAAGGGGCTTCGAATGAACCCTAGTTTGAGTGAACACCTGGGGGTTTGAATGAACCCCCTTGGTTCGAATGAACCCTCCTTTTCCCACCTTTCCACTCTCTAGCACATAAAAACATCAAAAATTTTCCCTTCAAAGCTTAGGTTGAGGATGAAAATGGAGGAGACTTCACATACCCAACTGGATGATGGTAGTTCTCAAAATGAGCTATATAACAAATATAATTTTAATATGTTTTGGTTTTATTATGTATTTGTTTTTTTAGTTTTATTAAACATAGGTTTTTCACCAAAAATCAAGCTCTCTATTCTACACATGTGGAAAAAATAGCAGATTATCAAAACAAAATTTTGAAAAATATGAGTGCACCATATATTGAAGTCTTTGATCCAACAAAAAAAAAATTGATACATACGAAAAAAAGTTACGCGTTATACGGTTCACCTATGTCTAAATTGTAATTGGTTTGACTTCGAAACTTGATTAAAGAAAAAATATTCAATAAAACACTATCTAACCAATTAGAAGCACTAGATACCAAAGTTACAAATCTAAATTCCAAAGAATTAGAATTTTATCCTTCATGGAAAAAAAGTTATGCGTTATACAGTGAGTGTCACTCCTTAAAAATGTTGTTTACTAAAAAAAACTAGTTTTTGGAGGAGATGAAGAAAGAAGTGCAATCTGATTCCAAAAATTTTGAAAAAATAAATTAGAATCTACAAAAAAATTGTCACAAATCACTAGCTTGCATAAAATTCCTCATAGTTTAGCCGCTATAGGTGCCCAAAAGTGAAAATTTAGTTAGAAAAAATTATTTTAGTGTCCAGTTTGGCCAAAAATTATAAACTCAGTATTGTGGGATCACCCACTATTCCCCTTCTTAGTGCTTATTCACTCAATAGGGAACCAAATTTTTCATGATTTTCAAGTATGTTTTTCATATATAGATGTATCCTTCTTGGAAACCAAAATATGGAGAATACCTAGATATGTTGCAGCTCCTAGAACCTCTTCTTCCTAATTGAAAATTTTTACAGATTTGAAACTCTCTTCACATCTTCACTAGGTTCTTTAGAAAGAGTCACCACCTCTCTTCATAGAGGACTAAATCTCAAGAAGTATTAACATCCTCTAGATGAATTTCATTCTAAGATATTTTCACCAGCAGAGTGCCACAAATCATGCAACTTTCAAGTTCACTGCAACAACTTCTTTCTCCAGGTATGAATTCCTTCAATATTTGAACAAAATTCTCATATCAACAAATAATATGACTATGTAATAGAACAATTTTCAACTAGAGATTCAAATCTCTTCCCTAGCAGAGTCGCCATTTTTGTTGGTGAATTTTCTAGCAAAACCTTGAAATTCTCTAAAGGGTAGCCAACCGTCATGGTTAAAAATCTTCAAGGCTAGTGGCCAACACATTGAGTAAAGGATTTTGAGGTCTTTAATCCTACACTTTAGGCTTTTTGGGACCTAGGAGGGTGTTCCTTATGTGTTCAAGTGAGGTATCTCTAGTTGGAAACACATTTATACATAGATTGACTCATATTTATTGCAAATAAAATGCACTTCACTAAAGATTTGGCAGACCTTCGAGCAATTGATTATCTATTTGCTTGGAATCAGGGGTATTTCAAATCCATACTTCATAAGTGAATGTTGTTCTCATTTTAAATCCATTGCTAGGCATACTAATAGCTCATTTTCATGCAATATTATCTAACAAATAGACCAGTGCTTCATCAATTGGGACAATGGAGTCAAATATGCAAGAACCAGTAATATATAAGCTATTTAATTCAAAAATTGATGGACTATTTTCATAGTTCTTTGCAGTATGAAAACTCACAATGCTTGAAACATAACTTCTTACCAAATCCTATTGGCAACCATCTTCAAGCATTTTAATCAACTGTTTGAGTTAAAGCAAAAATAGAGCCATACTTTCAATCAAACAACTGAAGATAAAAGAGAACACCATTGATATTTTCATTTATAACTTGTAAGAAAGATACATAGGAGAGTATTTTTTTCTGAGATAATATTTGTTTCGATATTTGTAGCTTCTATAAAACTAATTTAAGACTATTACATATAGGACTCATCCCCAAGACAATCTACTATTCTATTCATTCATATTTCCTAAAAAATTCCCTTTTTGAATTTAGCTTTTCACCTAGACCATATTGAGAGCTAAATCACTGACCCTTGTAATGAGAACTGAAATACCTTTTATAGAACAAGGGAGCAACAAGCATCATGCTTATTTATATTTACATTTCATTTCATTTGAAGATCATTTGCACCAGAATTTGAGACGTTCCTCAGTAAGTTACATGTAATAATTGCAAAATATGGAAGAGTAAAAGACCAAACTCCACATCCTTTGAATGAAGACCTGTTAGCTCCTCAAAAGGAAAATTTTGTTGCTATAGTAGCATCGAATCACCTTGTCCATTTTGACAAAAGAAGTTTCTCCATTCATAGCCTGAGCAAAAATTTGTATACTACCTAGAAAAAGCATACATGTCGTCAAAATTAGGAAGTCTGGCACTTCTCCAACACACTAGCCCAAAAAATTTCCACATCAACACTAAAAAAAAAACCACAAACATTTTGAAGAGGACAATCCTGAAAAGGTGGCTATGGTGTCGTCAAAAAAAAAAAAGGGGTAGAGACATCACTCTAATTCATCAGCATCAGATTATCCTCACCCACGTCTTGTTCATGGTGGAACTAGAGGAACCGTCACTACTTCCTCATTAGAGTCTTCAGAAGGTACTAGGGAGAGGGGATAATGGTCACACTCCATATTAGTGTCACCTCCACTATCTAAAGGGATATCAAAAACCTTGATGGGAGAATTATGTTTCCCCAAATAAGCCTTACTATACTTGCACTTTTTCTTTTCCTTCTTTTCATATTCAACCAACTCTTTCCCCTTAAACTTGACCAGTTCTTCTAAAATGGTCTGGCTTCTCAAGTGGTAATTACTCCTTACACCATATTTCTTGAATTTCCTATGTGACTTTCTACCCTTTGGTGTGTCAGGAGCTCCATGTGTCTCAATTTCATCCTCAAAAGAATTTTCCTTATATTCAAGCAAACTCAATCTCCTAGACCTCCGGGTTAGCTTAACAAACTCTCCTGACTTACTCATCTTCTCAATAACCAGAACAAGAAGACTCAGAAAACCCTCACCAATTATGCTCTCAGACTAAACTCAATTTCCAATCTCTGAATGTAAAATTTTAAATGAAAAAATATGGCCATCGATCCTTATTATATCGAGCCATGCAATCATTCCAACCATTAATACTCAAGAAAAGCTTATGCAGGTGAGCTGACAACAATTTGCTTTGATTTTTAAATCTCAACCATTGATCTCATTTTGAGATAAATCAACGGATAGTTACCATCAGTATAATTAATCATGAAAAATATTAGCTGTATGCTATTAGAGCCTTTTTCCAAATCAAAAATGGCCCAAGTAGATATACATCCACTCTGTATACATATTCAACCACATACTTAACATCAATTAAAGCATGTAATTCCATAGTTACCCACTCACCCGTGGGAATTAATACACTTGCATTTCATCATAGCAAGAAAGTGGAGAGTGATCTTATTTCAATCTTAGAATATCGGCCCATACCCTGCCTTGCTTTATTTTAACCTTCCCACATATACCAACAACTATCAAAATTTATGGCCAAAATCTTGAGCACGTGCTAAAAGAATAATTTCAAAAATGGCATCATTTTATCATAGTGACATCTCGACTAAATTGAGTAGCATTCCATCTCCACTAGAGTCCATCTAAGCCTTTATAATATTCCACGTGGCACTCACCTGCTTGCCCACTGAAAACATGAGACACAAGTGGGCCTTTCATGGGATGGCAGGGAGTAGTCAAGATTCATCCATATCACCTACCATCAATTGTTGATTTCCTTTCTTACAAAGCAATCACCATCTCCAAAGCTTGGTGGGTCCCTTCATGGGGTGACAAATGTTGTCTTTCCTACTAGCCTATTGTTGGGAATAGGATGCCATTTAATTGCAATCATAAACATATTTCATGTATCTCCTAAATCCTTGGAAAATGTTCCCCAACACTAGGATTAGAAAGAGATTAAATTCAAATGAAATGAACATGTAAATTGACATTTATAATTAGTTCTAAATGATAGGAACATGTGGGGACACCCAAGAAGAGATCCTACAAAATAGGAGCACATGGGGCACCCACATGGAAGGTGGAACCCACCTTGAGTTAAGTTAACTGTTTGGAGAAATATAACACTTTAGTAATGCATGTAAAGATCCTAGAAGTTAGAATTGATGTTTACATGCATGGAATTCAGTTCAATCCAGTTCAGTTCAATTCAATTCAGTTTAGTATCAGTTTAGTTTAGTTTAGTTCAATTCAGTTATGGTTCAGTTATCTTCAGTTGCATGTAGTTAGTTTCAGTTGAATGCTAGTTGACTTCAGTTGACTTGGAATGCATGACTAATGACTTGAGTTGCATGAAAAATAATAGGTGATACATTTAGTTAAGTGGGGATGATCAATCATGCATCATGTTTGCATGAATTGATGGAGATATATGCTTTAGCTAATAGAGATTGACTTGGACCCTCCTTGGGTGCCCAAGTTTGCATCTTGGAGTTAACACTTTTGCATGAGAAGATATTTTATAAGGTTGAATTAAGTGGGCCAATTCTTGGGAACCAACTTTGAGGAGGAGCTTACAAGATATTTTCATAATCAACGTTGAGTTAGGACTTTAGTTTGGGATGCCCAAATTGATGAAGGACTTGGTTTGACATTGTTTTTCATGGAATAACTCTACTTACAAAGAATAGGAATAGGTTTTGTGAGATAAGCTTTGTGCTTTGTAATTGTAAAATCTTTGGAGTTTACAAGGCTTATTATTGTCTATTTATTGCAACAAGTTGAAGAGATTTTTATTAGATTTTATTGTAGGTTGTGAAGAAGAATTGTTGAAGAAAAAAGAAGCATCTCAAGGAAGGATTGATAAAAAAAAAATTGTAATCTTATTCTAAGGTTAAATAATACAAGAACTATTGATTCTGGTGGTGGAGTTTTTTCTCGAAAGGGTTTCTCCATGGTATATGTTGTGTCACTTCTATCTTCTGGTCTTATTCTTCTACAATCTTCTATCTACTTCTACAAATGGTAGAATGAATCTAAACAGATAATCATCCACAAAGAAATTGTAACAATGAACACTTAATTAGATCTATAGTATAATAGTTTTACAAGTTCTAAAGCTACATAATTACCTCCATTTTCAACATTTGGTATCAAAGCTAACAGTTGGGGTAGAGTTTGGGACACCTTTCTCTTAAAAGTTTGAAGGTTTTTTGGCTATAGTGGGAGATTTTAATATTGTGTTATTGCTGATTTTGGAAAATAAGTTTGTTACAATGAGTTTTAATTCTTGTTTAGATATTGAAAAATTTAATGGATCTAATTATGAGACGTGGAAAATAAAAATGGAGGATCTCCTTGAAGAGAGAGATCAGTGGTTAGCTGTTGGTAATGAGACAAAGTCACCTACAACGATGTTAGATGAGGATTGGGATAAGATTGATAAGAAGGCAAGAGGGACCATAAGATTATGTCTTGCTGATGTTGTTCTCTTGAATGTTTCAGAAGAAACTATTGTATATAAATTGTGGAAGAGAATAGGTGATATCTATCAAACCAAAAGTCTTACTAATAAGTTGTATCTGAAAAGACAGTTGTATTCTTTAAAGATGAAAGATGGTGATTCTATCACAAATCATTTGAATGCTTTTAATTTGATTCAAATTCAGTTAGCATATGTAGATGTAAATCTAGAAGATGAAAATAAATTCATTTTGTTACTTTTTTCTTTACCATAGTCTTGGGAAAATCTAATTGTTGCTATCAGTGGTAGTGGTGCAGATCCGAAGATGGACAATATAATTCCTACTTTCCTATTAGAGGAGATGAGGAGGAAGTATAAAAAAAAATCCAATATGCCTTGTTTTTAAAAGGTAGGCTTGAGAAAAATGAACCTAAGGGAGACAAGGAAGGGAAGGGTAAGTCTGAAGGATGGAGTAACGTAAAGTGTTGGAACTGTGGGAAACCGAGACATGTGAAGAAGGATTGTAAGAACAAGAAAAAGAGTTCTGATTCTTCTACAAAGGAATCCTTAGATGATGGTACAATTATGCATTGATCATTTCATGCAAAAATGTTAGTGATGACTCTTTGCTTGATGTTAAAGAGTGATCTTCATGAAGAGGAAGGTAGTCATGATGCCATGTGTAGTTCATACCACAGTTTAGTGGGAGTTGTTGGTAGTGACGTGGATGCATCATTGGTAAGGTTATCTTCATTTTATTGGGGATATGTTTTTTCTTGGTTTAGAGTGGTTTCTATTATGTCATGGTTTACTCTTGATACACATTTAGAGTTTGGCATCGTACTTGTTCTGTTGAGACTAGGAATTTTATGTATGTTATGATGCATGTGATCTCCTTAGAGGAGATGGTTAGATCATGTTGTCATGTTTATGTTCCTAATTCATGATTGGAGCTTTGAAATTGATCTTGTGTAGTTATCTTATGCATTGGGTACATTAATAATTTGCTTGATTACTTCATGATAGTGCTATGTTGCATTTGGAGTTTGGCATGGATTGGTTGGTTACAGGTCCTCATGGATACTTGGAGAAATAGATAAGGATTGAGTTCTCTTATGGTAAGAGATATATGCTGGAATGGTTACTTGTAAGAAAATATTTTTCAATAGTAAAGACTGAGAGCCTACAGCTTGGTTGGATGTGAGTTCAACACACTCGATGGTTTCACATGCCTTCAAAGAGGCAATTTGGTTATAGAGACTTGGGAAAGATATTGGTTTTAATTGCAAGTAAGTTAAACTTGAATGTGATAGTCATATTGCTATTTTTTTAGACAAAAATCCTATGTATCATGCTCATACTAAGCATGTTGATGTTCAGTATCACTTTGTCAGAGAAATGGTTGAGAGTGGGAAGGTATATTAATTGAGAAAGTTGACACTTTGATTAATGCTATAGATTATCTTACAAAACCAACTCCTACAGATAAAATCTCTTGGTTTTTAGTATTAATCATTTTCTTGGAGCTTCATGATTATGTAATTTGCATTTGAAGTTAGCATGGATTGATTAGTTGGTGCAGGAACGCCATTAGCCTTGAGTCCTGTACTTGATTTATAATAACGATTCCTTGTTTAGAATAATTGCAATGTATAATGTCAAGTGGGAGAATTTTGGGAATAGGATGCCATTTAATTGCAATCCTAAACATATTTCATGTATCTCCTAAATCCTTGGAAAATGTTCCCCAACACTAGGATTAGAAAGAGATTAAATTCGAATGAAATGAAAATGTAAATTGACATTTGTAATTAATGATAAATGATAGGAACATGTGGGGAGCCCAAGAAGAGCTCCTAAAAAATAAGAGCACATGGGGAATCCACATGGAAGGTGGAACCCACCTTGAGTTAAGTTAATTGTTTGGAGAAAGATAACACTTCAATAATGCATGTAAAGATCCTAGAAGTTAGGAAATGATGTTTACATGCATGGAGTTCAGTTTAGTTCATTTCAGTTATGGTGCAGTTATCTTCAGTTGCATGTAGTTAGCTTCAGTTGAATGCTAGTTGACTTCAATTGACTTGGAATGCATGACTAATGACTTCATTTGCATGAAAAATAATAGGTGATACATTTAGTTAAATGGGGGCGATCAATCATGCATCATGTTTGCATGAATTGATGGAGAGATGTGTTCCAGTTAATGGAGATTGACTTGGACCCACCTTGGGAGCCCAAGTATAATGCCTACTAGCCCGTGTGATCACTTTACCTTAATGCATAAGACAGATAGGCGCGTGGAAACAGTCATGATGAAGACACGTGTTATGGTGCCCATCATTGATCTATCTTCAAGCTATGCATGTTGGCCCTTTGGAAGTAATGGTCCCACTGCTGACATGCCACATGACAACTGCCCACCAGGCTATTCAATTTTTTTAATGAATAGTAAAATGAAATGGGCATGCAGGGAATGACCAAGATTCATCTATAATGATCGAATGATCATCTTAAGACTACAATTTGTACATGCCACCAATGTTAATTTTTAAAAGGGGGCCACTACTAGGCCGATGGGAACTTGAATCTTAGGAAAGAAAACTTAAGACTTAAGTCACTTAAAATGAAAATCAAGCTCGATCATAGGAAAGTCTAAATTTTGAAAAAGCTTTTTGTGACTAACAATTCTAAACTTAGGGGCTAGTGAAAACAATTATTTCAATGGCATAAGAGGAAAATTGAACAACCGGATACCAGGAACATCAGGTCAATGCAAAATTAGAATGACCAAGGGTTTTTAGACTCATAGGTTAATTATGAGGGGTTTTGGCAATGCAAACCCTAAAACAGTGATGAGGAACATAACCCTAAGCAAAAGATGAGGGTCCAAGCCAAGTATGCAAGCTTTTAAGATGGAATCCAAAAAATATTTTGAGGGGTTCCATCACATCACTCCATTGATGGACTCTCCATTGATTCCAAAATTCCAAAGAATTCAACATTTCATTTAACCACTAAATTTTCCAAACACAAAGGTGGTATCTAGTGCAACACTTACCACATATCCTACACCTTAATGCACTCACCATCAAATCTTCCGTAATATCCTTAAACATGCCATGTATGATGTTAGCATTCTCCATCAACTACCTAAGCACAAGTTTGAGAAATATCTCATCCCACCATTTTTTAATAAAAATCCTAATCTTCCTTGTCCGCCTTCTCGAGACCCTTCTACATCAGTTCTCCTTATAAAGTAAATCTCATCTTCTCTTGTTCCTACCACTACTCCTACTCAAGATTTTAATAATGACACTCCTCTTAGTTTTTATCCTAACATGTGTTTAATATAATTTCCTCCCCAAGGATGTTTGTTTGAGTCATTTGATGATATTCTGATATTGTCCACGATCTTTGCAATATCATTGACAATCACCTTGCAAGATATTCAAGATGTTTTCCTCACAACTACTTCTTTAGCTCTTGTTGCATATGGCATGCCTACTACTACTTTATTGGTAGTTCTTTTATAGGCTCGACCTCCCTCTCTCTATGATCAAGATTGGGAGGCCAATAATCTATTTGAGGATATTCCTCAGAGTGGTACTTCTCTTATCTATAGGACATAGATATTTATTTGATTTTTGGTGTTCCCATGTACATGTATGTGTGTGTTTTTTCATCTTACATGGAGGACCCATGATACCCTTGTAGGTACATGGATAGAAGAAAGATAAAACATTGTCAATTTATATATATATCATCATTCTACTCCTTTTTTGTATCATGATTTTCTTTTATTTTTGGGGATGATGCAAAACATTGGGACATTTAAGTCTCTTATGGATGTTGACCCAAAATTTTAGCTTTTTATCTTCATGTGAACATTTTTCCTTTATAATCGATGTTCCATTGTCTCTAGGAAATGATTTCAATTCATATATGTGTGTGTGTATCTATGTATGTATGCATATATAATCATATTGACCCCAAGTAGTTTTATCCCTTTGTGTTTTGCATTATAAGGTGATTTTCTAGTTTCTATGTGGCATATGTATATATACACATCCACACACACACAATTATATTGACCCCAAAGCTTTGAATCCCTTTATGTTTTGCATAATAAGTTGATTTTCTAGTTTCTATGTGGCATCTCTTGTTGTGTGATGTTTCATGAGCACATATTTTCCTATGTTCTTGTTACAAGTATGGGCTAGTCTGGTGGTGTTGTCATTGATGTCAACACTATTCAGTGTGTTATAAATTGTACATGTATAGTTGAGATGTTGTGATTACATGGATCTATCTTATATGGTTGTAGATGTGTTGGGTTGATGAGTTTCCAAGTGCTTTTGAGAAAATTAATAAAGAAGAGAAGTCATAGTGATGAATGTGTTCATATTGTGATTTGGAATGTGCTTCATGTTTCTCTTATGTTTATCCTATGCCTATGCAATTCTGAAGTTTTCATTATGGTGATCTGATGGTCATATATTCTAAGTTTTAGTTTATGGTGAGATTTTATGTGAAATTTGTGTCCACTAGTATGTGTGTTCTACCGGCAGAGTTGATCTTCTGTGGACTGGGATAAATTTTTCTACTCCACAATCCTTCGCTGGTTTATTTCAGATCTCGTGGATCTAGGATTTTTCTTATGATTGTGTTCTTTATGTTTTGGCAAAGAAGGTTGAAGTTTGGTAATCTAGAAGTCATGTTTCTATATTCCAGTACACGTTTGCATAGTTTAGATGATCTGGTGAAAAGTATTCAATGTATGAAGTATATTGTTTTGCTATAGATGTATCTGAAGAAGTCTAAGATGAAGTATCATGAATAATGAAGTGTGTTGAGGTGTCTGTGTGTCATCTTCATGCTGGGAAGCGTGTACATCATTGTTCATTTGTGTTTTCATTAGGTTTTTCCAACCTAGTGTTTACACTTCATTCAAAGAACAAAAAAATTAATTAAGGAAGCATGTGATTGATTCGAGAATGTTATTTTTGATCTTGAAAAATAATTTTATTGGTCCACTCTTATTCTTTTCCACCACAATAATTTTGAGTTTCTAACCTAATTTGAATTTATGAAATGAGTTATTTGTGGCCAACCTTGGTAAATGCTTCTAAGGTTGAGAATGGTATAAAAGCAAGTTGAATTGTGAAGAGTTGGATGAAAGTGTGATGCAAAGTAATGAAAGTAAGCCAAAAATAATAAGAGAAGAAGTGTGTGAGTGTGAGTGAATTGTGATAGTTGATTTTATTGTGTTAGATTCCTGAAGGTAGTGAGATAAAGGTTTCTGCAATCCTACGAATGTGTTAAATTTTGTGGTGGATCTTTTGTTCTCTTTTGTATCTGTAGGAAGTGAGCATCCCTATTGGACAGTGAGCCCTTTGTAGGTAGTGAGCCTTTTGTATTTGGACTTTGAGTCCTCTTTTGGGCAGTGAGCCTCTGTATTTAGTTTTATAATCTTTATATTATGAGTTAACCCTCACTGTGGTTTTTCCCTTATTAGGTTTTCCACGTAAAAATATGGTGCTTATTGTGTTGATTTACTTTCTATTATTTGTGTTTCATGCTCATATTTAATAACAAAATAGTGTGGTTGAAGAATTGATAGTGATAAAGTTTTAAGTTTGAATTTGTGTGACAACTGATTCAACCCCCCTCTTAGTTGTCCTATGCCTATTTAACAATTGGTATAAGAGATTTTGGTTCTTTGTGTAGAGCTTAATTGCTTAAGGAAAATCCGATGGCGCACAAGTTGGTGATCCCTATGTTTGATTGAACTGACTACAATTATTAGAAGGGACATATGAGAGGATATATTATCTCTCTTGGCTTCAAGACCTGGAAGGCTGTAGAGACAAAGTATACACCTCCATCTGGTGGTGTTAATTCTATAGATGAGATCTCTGCTTATGAAGAAAATGAGAAGGAAAAGTATGTAACTTGCAATGGTTTATCTAAAAATGAGTGAGTTAAGGTTAATTCTCTAGATACTGTATATGAATTCTAGAAGAAGTTGGAAGACATGTATGAAGGAAATGAAAAGGTGAAATTGACAAATAGGTTAGCGGTAAAGTGTATTTGTGAACTTGAAGATGGAAGATGGTGAAGAATTTACAAGTTTCTTTCAGAGAGTTGAATTGGCAGCAAATAAAGTTAGAAATCAAGGAGGAAAACTATCAAATGAAGATATAATCGAGAAGATCCTAATCACCTTATCAGAATTTTACATCAACAAGATCTCTATTATTGAAGAAATGTATGATCCTAAGAAGTACACTCTAGAAGAGTTTTTCAGCACCTTGTAAGCATTTGAGATAAGGAAGTTATGAAAAGATGACAAGACATAAGAGAAGAAAAAAATGACATTTAAGGCTTTGAATATTGAAGAACCAGATAGCAATGATGAAGAGTTGGAAGCAAACTTCACTAGGAAATTGAAGAAAGGAACCAAAAAGTACAAAGGCATGTTACCCTTTAAATGTTTTAGTTGTGGTAACATTGATCATTATGCTTTGAGATGTCCGAATAGGGCTACACATAAAAGGAACAAGGATTATAAGGATAAGGATAGAAATGATAAGAAGTATAAGAAGTTGTACTATGTTAAGGAAGAGGAAGTTATTTCTAATGATGAATATGACAATGAGTTTGATGATAGTGAATGCTTATTCTTAGATTTGGAAAATAAATCTATATCCACTAACTCTGGAAAATGTGTAAGTAAGAAAGCTTCAGAGGTTAAGAAAAATATGATGGAAGGTACTTTGGTTACTTCTTTTCATGCAAGACAAAATGAAGACTACTAGGTAATTGATAGTGGATGTTCAAATCACATGACAAGAGATAAGAGTAAGTTCACTAAAATTGAAAAATATGATGGTGGTTTAGTTATGTTTGGTGATGATTCAGGAGCTAAGATTTGTGGGAAAGGTTCAATTAATTTTGATGGAGTGCATAGTACTGATGATGTGTATTATGTCAAGGGTTTGAAGCATAACCTATTGTTATATGGCTTCTAGTGTTGTCATTGATGGAAACTGAAGTCATAGATCTAGTCTACACTTTAGTATCTAACTATACTAGAAGACAAAGTGAAGAACAAGGTATCTAATTGAAGTTGAATTCATCAAGTGGTTTCCATTATCAGTTTAACATTTTTTGTTCTAGATCTTAGGGAATTTTTTTGGATATATGAAATGTGTTATTCTCATTTTTTTTTTTGTCCCATCAAGTGGTGTACGAGTTATGGGATCCGGTAGTTCGATTTTCTATTCATTAATATATGAAGGTCGACTAAGTGAATGTAAGATGTTGTGGATGTTTAAGTCAAATTTTTTTGAAGTATTTTGTTGTTAAAGATTTTTTTCTGGGTCCTAACTATGCTATGGCCTACTTTTATGGATGCATATTAAATGTTATTCATGATTTGAGCTGACACTTGGAAGATATTTTCTATTTTATTAAAGCTGACATATAGCGACTGAATTCTTGATAGCAGATATACATATCAGATCGGTTAATTCATTTTGGTGTGTGTGTGGTGTTTGATATATGTGGATGTGTATTTCGAATATCAGAAGAATAGTTAAGTGATTTTTATTTGTGAAGAAGAGGATTTTGTGAAGAGAATTAAGTTAAAGTAGTGCGAAGTGCAGAATCAAACAGAAGGTCTAGAATCTAATCTATGAGCCTAACCAAAACTATAATTAGGCATTTATAGATGCTATTTTCTTAGTTCAACCTTTTGATGTAATCCAAATCTTTTGTAAAATAGCAAGCCTTCTTGATTTTGAGCAGCGAGCTCTAGATAGTGTGCCTGAATGCAAGTGCATTTCCCATTTTGTAAAACACTTATATTTTGAGTACTCAAATTATGGATTGACCTCCACTGTGGTTTCTCCATTAACCAGGTTTCCATGTAAAAATCCTTGTGTTATGGTGTTGTGGCTTATTTTTCTATGTTCATGCATCTTTCTTTTGATTGAATGTTACAAAAACTTGAAGAGAACAAATTAATAATGTTAAAAATTGCACAAAATTGGTTCACCCCCCTCTCAGTGTTGTGTGAGTCCAACAATTAGTATCCAAGCTAAGTTCCTCAAAAGAATTTTTATAGGTTGAGATGGATCTTGGAATGTAATGGAATCTGGTAGTCTTCAGTAGCAACTTTTGGTGGTACTTGATGACCTTGACCAGGCTAAAGTAGAAGTCCGAGAATTGAGAGAAAATCTTAAGGATGCTGAGAAATTCATTCAAAAGTTAAAGGATCAGATTATTAAGTCTAGGGAAAAGAGAAAGGATCTCTATGATTATATTAAGCAGAAAGAAAGAAAAAGCATGGATGATGTTCACTTGAATCAAACCTTGAAGGAAATAACTGAAGAATGTGAAAAGCTTGCTAGAGACAATGCTACCCTAAAGCACGAGATGGATTCTATGGAGATGAAGATGACTAAGGAGATTGAAGAAATAAAGAAGAATGAGGAAAATCTTGTCTAATCCCTAAAAGAGATGTTTGATGAATGTAGCAAAATTAATGGAGAATTCATTCAGTTAGAGATTGAATTGCAGCAATCTAGAAACAATGAAGAAGAGCTTGAAAAATAGATTTTTATTCTCAAGGATGAACTCACTACTGCAAATGAATACAAGGAGAAGTTCAAGATTAGCTCTGTTAAGCTTGATGAGTTGACTCAAGGACGGAAGAATGCACATGATAAGCAAGGTATTGGTTATGAGAAAGGAGAAAGTTTTGGATCTAGACAAAGGAATTTTAAGCAAGGAAATCTGATGAACAAAGCAAAAAGGCATATGGTAAGACAACCTAACGCTCAAAATTTTAATGGATACTATTTTTCTTGCAATAAATTTGGTCATATGGCTACTCAATGTAGAAGCAAAATGAAATTAAGTGATTCATCATTTTTTGCTCAGTGTTTCAATTGCAATAAGTTTGGTCACAAGTAAATTGAATGTGGAAATGTATGAAACAACTCTATTAATAGGAGTGTTAGATGTTATACCTGTGGAAGATTTGGGAATATTGCTAACCAGTGTAGACCAAGAAGAAGTCAATGGAGTAACTAGTTTGAACAAGGAAATTTTGTGTGTTTTAATTGCAACAATTATGGTCACATTGGAAGATTCTACATAAACAAGAATATGGATAGAAGAGGTCCAGTATACAAAGGTAGAAATATGCAAAAAGATGATAAAAGGAAAAGGGAAAGTGACTGTGGATGAAATAAGAGATCAGATGAAGAATACATTGGTAAAGAAGTGTCCCTCTATTACAGTAAATGAGCCAACACCAAACCCGCTTCTAGTAATTCCTCTAAGAATTAGTTTTAGCCCTTTGGCCAGGGGGAGCTATCAAGAAAATATTTCAAACACCCTACCGATAACTGACACGAGGATGTGCATGATTGTAGTGGCTGCACTGATGATTTACATATGTTGTTGGAACAATTGGAAAGGATGTCATGTTGAGTTGAGGATCAATAGAAGAGTTATCTTTCGTAGAATGGGAAAACAGGGTATCCATATAAGTTAGGGAAAAAACATTTATTACAACAAAAGTTAAGTGTGCAAAATATAAAAGGAAACTTGAAACCCTCATTTTCCACTTTGTCTCAAAGAAAAGAAGTAGGAGAGCACTCTACACCAAAATTTCAAATGTGTGAAGAGAATTTGGCGGTGAAACCCTAATCCATCAGGTACTTTTGTTATATTGAGAAATTTTAATTTGGTGTGCAGTTGAAGAACTTCTTTGGTATTTTCAAGACATGTGTACAAAAGGGAAAATGGAAAAAATCAAAGGAATGGTAAAACTAGATGAATATAGCTGTGAGAAGATTAGAGCCAAAAGAAACATGTTGCATGATGAATTGAAATGGTTGAAAGAGGAAAAACAAAAAATCTTGGATATTTGGAGTGAATTTCCCTATTTTAGAAGTGCAGAAGTCATTGAGTTTATTCTAAACAAATTGAATGATGATATTCTGACTTTGGATAAACCCTATCATATCTTGAAAGATGTGATTGCAGCTATAACCGAGTTATACAAAATTGGGGATGCTCCAAAGAAGAAGTCAATTTGAAACAAAGAAGTTAAAACCCTAACCAAAGTAACTAGAGATCAAAGGGCACTGATAATATCCACAATCAAAGATTCAGTGACAAGGTACATTGCGCATGGAATATCCTACAAAATCTTTTTTAGAAATAGAGATGGTGCAACTTCAGTAGGTGTTGTTTACATTTCACACAAGATGATAATAGAAGATCGGGATTTTGATCTTTGTGGATTACTAAAAGATCAATTGATGGAGAATGTGCAATTGACAAAGGAGTCAGGTTACCCTTTCAAGTTTGGTACTTTGGTTATATGCCTTGTGATGTATTTTTTGAATTGCTTACCCCTAAATAACAATGTAATGTGGGAAGAGAGTTAAATAGTTTGCAAGTAGATTTACATATACTCTAATAATTTGACAAATTGTGATCAAGTGTAGGAAAATTTCTTTAAGGGTTTGCTAAGAAAGTTTGGATCAACTGGTATTTCCATTCCGGTAAGAGGACTTGAAGTTGGTTCCTCCTCTGGTGAGATGGAGAGAAAGAAGAGAAGAGAAAAATATATTTATATTAGTACTCCACCAACATGAAAGACTCTAAAATTTGAAGGGAAAGGGAAAGAACAAGTAATTGTGACAATACCAGATGAGGAATCTGATAAGGAATATGAGGACACCCTAGGAAAAGAACTAGAAATAGTTGAATTAGAACAAGAAAAGGAAATGGCAGAAGGAAGTGAAGGAGAAGGTGATTTAGCCAAGGAAGAGCTATTGTAACTTATTCATGAGGAAGATGGAATGCAAAATTTTTTGAATATATGTTATATCAAACCTTCATATGAGCAAGACATGATCTTAAGCATACTAAGTGCTCATTTTGTGCACAATCATATTCAATTGGAGAGTTTGAAAAATAAATTTCCAGAAGAGTTGATTGAATGTATCAAGGAAACCATGGACTCTGAATATCAGAACAAGGAGGAAGGAGAAGTGATCCTACACCTAAAGAAATAGTACAGATTATCACTTACCAAGCTAAAAGGCACATAAATGAACTAATTCAATGCATAAGCTTAACAAACAACATTTATAACTATTGTGTTTGATGGCCTTATGCAATCATCAAGTACAAGGAGAAGCTAGAACAAATTGAAATGGAGCTAAAAAATATTGGACTAAACTTCAACATGTCTTAGGATCAAGATGGTGCGATCAAGAAAAGGATTTAAGAATTGCAAGTAGAGCATAAAAATGTTCAGAACACTAGGAACAAGATTGTTGACACCTTTTGGAAAGTGAAGGACATAACTGAATGTAGGCTGGAAAAATTGATTGAGATACTGAGGAAGGGAGAAGTAATGGAAGAATCATTTACCATTCCAAAATTCCTCATCGAGATTATCAATCGAACATCTAAAAACAACAACATGATCATAATCATCAAGATTGCAGTGGAAGCATGGAAGCAGTTTCTTTTGAAGATGAAGGAAAAGTACAAAATAATCTTTGAATAGCAGTTGTATTCCTTCATTTTTTGCATAAGTAAGGAGAAAAAAGAAAGTATTTTATTATCCTTTTGTCATTGGTTTCAAAGGGGGAGAGAGAGCAGTGAAAAATGCCTTATCAAATTTAGGGGGAGTTTTGTTGAGTATTGTCAGCTTTGGCGTTTTGAAGTTTTGAAGGTTCTGACACTTAGTCATTTTTCACTAAGTGTTGCCATTAATGCCAATGGGGGAGATCATTGGCATATGGCTTCTAGTGTTGTCATCGATTGAAACTAAAGTCATTGATCTAGTCTGCATTGCAATATTTGACTATACTGGAAGATAGAGTGAAGAACAGGGTATCTGGTTGAAGTTGAATTTGTCAAGTGGTTTGCATTATCAGTTTAATAGTTTTTGTTGTGGATCTCAGGGAAGGTCATTGTATATATGAAATGTGTTATTCTCGAGTTTTGTGTTGTCGCATCAACTAGTGTACGAGTTATGGGATCTAGTCATTCGATTTTCTATTCATCAATATATGAAGGTCGACTAAGTGAATGTAAGGTGTTGCAGATGTTTAAGGTGGAATTTTTTGAAGTATTTTTGTGTTGGATATTTTTTTTTAGGTACTAACTATGCTATGGCCAACTTTGATGGATGCCAATTAAATTTTATTCATGATTTGAGCTAACAATTGGAAGATATTTTCTATTTTATTGAAGCTGACATATAGCGACTGAATTCTTGATAGCAAATATATATATGAGATCAGTTGATTCATTTTGGTGTGTGTGTGTTGTTCAATATGTGTGGATGTGTATTGTAAATATCAGAAGAGTAGTTAAGTGATTTTCATTTGTGAAGGAGAGGATTTTGTGAAGAAAATTAAGGACAAGCAGAGCGAAGTGCAAAATCAGACAAAAGGTCCAGAATTTGATCTATGAGCCCAACTGGAGCTGTAATCAGGCATTTATAGATGCTATTTTCTTAGTTCAACCTTTTGATGTAATCCAATTTTTTTGTAAGGCAGCGACCCTTCTTGATTTTGAGCAGTGAGCTCTAGGTAGTGTTCTTGAATGCAAGTACATTCCCCATTTTGTAAAACACTTATATTTTGAGTACTCAAATTGTGGATTGACCTCCACCGTGGTTTTTCCTTTAACCAGGTTTCCATGTAAAAATCCTTGTGTTTTGGTGTTGTGGATTATTGTTCTATGTTCATGCATCTTTCTTTTGATTGAATGTTATAGGAACTTGAAGAGAACAAATTGATAATGTTAAAAATTATACAACACTGATTCACCCCCCCTCTCAGTGTTGCTTGAGTCCAAAATAACCTTCTAAGTGTTGGTCATATGTGTAGAAATGGATTTAAACTTGTTTTTTAGAACAATATCTTTGAAATCGGGAAAGGATCTGGAAATGGAGATATGGTTGCAGCTGGAAGAAGAACTCATGGAAACATCTATCAGTTGAAGGGAGTTGACAATCAGTGCCTGGTATCTCAAATCAATGAAAGTTGGTTATGGAACCAAAGAATGGGACATCTAAATTTTGATAACCTGGTCAAGATTAGTTCAAAGGAGATTGTTCGAGGTTTTCCTAAAATCAAAAGACCTGCTAATACTATCTATAGAATTTGTTAGTTGGGGAAGCAAACTAGATGTAGCTTTAAGGGAAAGGAACACTATACTACTGGAATGTTGGAGTTAGTTCACACTGATCTCTATGGTCCAACTAGAATTAAAATCCTGAATGGAGATAGGTACTTTATGTTTCTTATTGATGATTATACTTGAATGACATGGGTTACATTTCTTATAGAAAAGACTCAAGCTCTGGATAGGTTTAAGCTATTCAAAGAAAGAGTGGAAAATTAAGTAAATTTGAAAATCAAGTGTTTGCGATATGATAGAGGTGGTGAATTCACTTCTAGTGAATTTAATGCATTATGTGAGAAGCATGGCATAAAAGATAGTTTTCTACCTTGGGAACCCCACAACAGAATGGAGTAGTTGAAAGGAAACATAGGACAATCCAAGAAGCTACTAGAACTATGATGAAAGAATCAAATGTACCGGATGTATACTGGAGAGAAGCGATACACACTACTATTTGAGTTCTTAATAGAGTTCAGATTAGACACAATAGCACAAAGACACCTTTTGAGTTATGGATTGGTAAGAATCCTACTGTGAAATATTTTAAGGTATTTGGAAGAAAATGTTATATTAAAAGGGATGATGAAAACCTTGGAAAGTTCAATGCTAGATGTGATGAAGGAATATTTCTTGGATACTCTACTACTAGCAAAGCATACAAATGCTTTAACAAAAGATTGAGGAAGATCATAGAAAGTGCTAATGTAAACGTTGATGAAGACATACGCAGACTTAATGAAATAAGTGAGGTTGAACCTGATGATCCTATCTGTGGACATGTATCGTAGGAGAATAAAGAGAAGGAAGAAGAAGAGAAAGAAGAACAAACTAAAGAAGAAGAAGAGAATGAGCCAGAACCTGTTGTTAGGAATCCTAACTATATACAAAAGAATCATCTGGAAGAACAAATAATTGGAAACAAGAGTGAAGGAATGACAACAAGAAGTAGAGTTGCAAAAAAGATAAATTTGTGTTTACTTTCTAAAATAGACCCTAAATTTGTAAGTGAATCATGTGAAGGTGAAATATGGATGAGAGAAATGAAAGAAGAGTTACATTAGATAGAAAATAATTAGACATGAGAACTAGTCCCTAGACCTATGAATAAGAATGTGATTGGTTTGAAATGGGTGTTTTGAAATAAGCTAAATGAAAGTGGAGAAGTTGTAAGAAATAAGGAAAGATTGGTTTGCAAAGGATATTCACAAGTTGAAGGAATAGATTTTGAAGAAACATTCGCCATTGTAGCTAGAATGGAAGCTATTAGGATGTTTTTGCAATTTTTTGCCCATAAGGACTTTAAAGTGTATCAGATGGATGTTAAGTCAAATTTTTTAAATGGTGAATTGGAGGAAGAAGTGTATATGGAAAAACCTAAAGGGTTTCAGTTGTCTAAAAAACCAGACATGGTTTCTAAATTGAAGAAGGTGTTGTATGGACTAAAGCAAGCTCCCAGAGCTTGGTATGCAAGATTGGATAGATACTTCACAAAGCAAGGATTCAACAAGGATTCCGTTAACAACAATCTCTACTTTAAGGTACAAGGTAACAAAATGTTGATAGTAGTTGTGTATGTTGATGATATCATTTTTGGTGGAAATGATGGCATGAGTAAAAATTTTGTTGAAGAGATGCAAAAAGAGTTTGAGACGTATATGATTGGTGAATTGAATTTCTTTCTTGGTCTACAAGTGAATCAAACTGACAAAGGGATATTAATTTCATAATATAAGTATGTAAAAGAGTTGTTGAAGAAGTTTGGGATGGAGAATTTAAACCATTTTGTACTCCTATGGTAATCGGATGCAAACTAAGCAAAGATGATGAATCTGCTAAGACTGGTCAAAGCAAATATAGATCAATGATTGGTAGACTGTTGTATCTTACTGCTACTAGACCGAATATTATGCATGTAGTATGTTTAGTTGTTATATTTCAAGCAAATCCTAAAGAAACAAATGTTACAACAATGAAGAGAATATTTAGATATCTTAAAGGTACACCAGAATATGGATTATAGTATCCTAAGAGTGATGATTTTACTCTAAGTGCTTACATAGATGTTGATTGGGTTGGATGTATAGATGACCAGAAGAGTACTAGTGGTGGTGCTTTCTTTCTTGGCAGAAGATTAGTTTCATGGTTGAGTAAAAAGAAAGATTTGGTTTCTTTATCCACTACATAGGTAGAATATATTGTTGCAACATCCTGCTGCACACAGGTTCTATGGATGAAGCAAACTTTGAAAGACATTAGAGTGGTATGGGATGAGCCTATTTCTATTTTCTATGATAAAAAAAGAGCAATAAATATTTCAAAGAACACGGTTATGCATTCAACAACAAATCACATATCTATCAAATATCATTTTGTAAGAGAAAAAGTGCTAGAGAATAAAGTCATATTGGAGTATGTGACAACAAAGGAATAGATTGTAGACATATTCACTAAGGCTCTTCTGAAGAATACTTTTGAATATATTAGGGAGAAATTGGGGATCATTGGCCCTCCGAACTAAGTGCACATGAAGGTGCATTAGTACAGTGAATTCATAGATTATTTATTTATCTGGGTTGGTAGATGGGTCTACTCGGTGCAGGGTCACCTTTTTTCAACAATGGAAAACCAAAGTTTCTATTGAGCATGCTTTAGGATTTTAATGTGTTTTTTTTCAATAAGGTGAATATGACCAACTTCCTTTGTAATGAGTCATTAGGGATGGTTCTTCAATAGTAAGTGTAGGGGTATTTTGAGTCTAATATGTTAAATAAGGTCCACAATGACCATTTAATATGTAATTGGGGTTTTTGAGTAAATAGGAATCAAGAATAGGTGAGAATTGTAAAACAAAGTTGTAAATGGTGATTAAGAACAAAAGGTTGTCAAATTGCAATTTAGTGGGAATTTGAAGAGTCATTAGAGTTTAAAAAGTGGTTGTAGACATTAGATAGTTGGAAACTAATTTGAAAATGTTTAAAAATCCTCTCAGACTTGACCAAGGTTGTTGATAATTTTATGAACTTTCTACATCAATACAACATTCAGTTTTCTACATTTTTCCTATTTTTCTGAACTTCGTTGGGCCTATACAGACCCATACAGCCTACCAATGCTTTAAATATTTTTGTACCTGGTGGTAGATCATGTTAACTTTCATATGCATCCAATTTGAGGTTCTAACTTAGTGTTTGGAGGGAGATATCTTTTTTCTTCTGAAGTCTTCATGTATATCGCCATTAGAGGGTTTGATAGGTGTTAAAATGGGGTTTTAGGCATTCCACCTACTATTTTTTTGTGTGACTCAGTGGAATGACCTATTCAATGATAACATAGGTGTGTATAGGGTTAGGTGTGCAAGGGAATTAATGTTGTAGGGTTTTGAGGTGAGACTTGGGGTGTTTTTTTATGAGTTTCCAAGTGAATTATAGGAACCCAAGTGGGATTTTGTCAAAATATTGATGAAATCACTTATGTAATGGAATTTTAAGTTTGTGTGGTTATATGCCAAGATGTATGAGGCAGTGGCTTGTCAAGGAAAGGTGTGGAACCACTATTTTCAATAAACCCTCTTTCAAATTGCCTAAAACAAGGGTATAGTGGTTTAGGGTGTAGATGAGATTTTTTCCTTAGACCAAAGGGGGTTTTGGAAGTTTGAACACATGGGAAATTTTTCCCCAATGGTTCTAGGGGTTAGTGAGGAGTATTAAGGAGTGTTCCCTATAAACAGGTCTAAATTAGTCTAGTTGGGACAATGTAGAGGGCTAAATTTGAAGTATTTGGTCTAAAGGAGTCCCAGTTGAAATTGAAGTATGTTGTGTAACTTGGTAATGAGTGTCTAAAAAACTAGGTTTTTTGTTATGTCCTTCAGAAATTTTGGGAGAAAATAGTTGACAAACCCATTTGGAGGGTTACTAGCTTGTAGGTAGTTTGGAGTGGAGTTAACCCAAAGGGGTATTTCCACAATTGGTGAGTGATCAAGTTGAGTTTGGTAAGGGATGCTAATCTTGTTAGATTCATCTGAAATTTCATGTGAAGGTATGACACTCTAGGTGTGGGTTGGAGACCTTGAAGTTCATTGATAGAGAAGTTATCCAAGCCAAGTCTTTGAAATTTGTACAAAACAAGGTTGTTGCCTCCTAGTATTACATTCGAGTGGTATCAGAGCAAGGGAGTAGTTCTCTTGAGAAAAAAAAAGAGAGGTTAATATTTTGTGTGCAAGGAGAAGGTATATTTGGAGGAATCAAAATGCATCCTAAGGGAAGTGTTGTTGCAAAGAAAGTTGACAACCAAGGTAAGAAAATAGCAGCCTTGGAGAGGGAAATTGCTATGTTGAAGGCTAAAGGTAGGGCTCTCTTGGAGGAGAGTGAAACAGAGGAAGAAGAATACACTAGTGATGAAGAGGAGATTGAACTAGATGATGTAAGGATGTTGAAGCTTATGTAGGCTATGAGGAAAGATGGACCTAGAAAAATGGATGTTCCTATGTATGGGGGGAAATTAGATGGAGAAGATCTCTTGGATTGGATAGGGGCTTTGGAGAACTATTTTGAAAGTGAGGAGATAGGTGAAGAACATAAGGTTAAGAAAGAAAAAACCAAGTTGAAGGGACATGCCCTATTGTGGGGGAATTTTGTGCAAGATGAGAGGGAGAAACAAGGAAATAATAAGATCACTTATTGGGAGAGAATGGAGACAAAAATCAAAGGAAAGTTCCTACCTAAATATTATAATGTTCAATTGCTTAAAAGGCTTCAAAATATTAGGCAAAAAGATCTAGATGTGCAAACATATACTGAAGAGTTTTATAGGTTAAGTATAAGAGAAAAACATGAAGAGGATGAAGAAGAGAAGGTGGCTAGGAATCTCAATGGTCTGGGATACAATGTTCAAAATGAAATCAATGTGTTGGAACCAAAAACATTGGAGGATTGTTTTCAAATGGCTGCTAAGATTGAAGAGAAAATCAAGAGGAGACAAGAGAAGGCATCAAGAGGAAGAGGTACAATTTCAACATGAAAACAGACCAAGGAAGACCTTGAAGATGCTAATAAAAACAAAGAAAAAGCACCTAAAGCAAGAGGAAGATGGAGAGGTGGAAGGAAAAACTTTAGGAAATGGAGATATTTCAATGAGTTTGTAGGTAGGTGTTATAGGTGCAATGAATTTGGACACCCATCTTTCAAGTGTCCTCAAAACCAAGGTTCAACATCAAGTGGTGATAGGAAGAGTGAAAAAAGAACACAACTGATCCAAGAGGAAGAATGTGAAAGTTCAAGTACTCTTGCATACCCAAAGGTGGGAGAATCACTTATGATAAGAAGAACTTTGTTGCAAGCACCTACGGAGGAAGACATGATTCAAAGGAGTCTATTCAAAACTTCATGCAAGTGTAGAGGTAAGGTATGCCAAGTGGTCATTGATTCAGGTTCTCAAGATAATATGGTGTCTAGGGAGATGGTAGATAAGTTGAAACAAGAGATAATACCTCATGTAGCACCATACAAAGCCTCTTGGGTAAATGATAATCAAACTCTAGTAGTGAATGAACAAGCATATGTAGATTTTCAGATTAGGGAGTACAAGGAGAGGGTTTTATGTGATGTGCTACCAATGGATTGTTTCCATTTGCTATTGGGGAGACCATGGCAATTTGATAGGAGGTCAATGTATGATGGTAGAGAAAAAACTTATTCTATTGAGAAGGATGTTTAAATATTTATGCTAACTCCTTTGTAGGGAAATGAAAGAGATAAGGGTAAGACTAAAATTGTCATTTTTGGCAACAAGGAGCCTTTAAGGCTTGAGGACAAAAAGAATAGAATGCTTGCAGGTATGGAGTAGATTACTGGTGTTAGGAAAGTAAAAGGAAAAGGTAAAGGCAATGCAAAAACAAAGATGAAGAAGAATTCTTTTGTGTGGAAAAGGAAGGAATGTGGAATGATGTTTTAGATCAGTACAGAGCAATATGAGAATGAAAAGCTTTTGGAGAGGCAAGAAGTCAGAGGAGTACTGATTGGGACAATTATTTGTCCTGTAGCAATAGACAAAACGGTGAGCAGACTGTTGAAGGTTGATGTTTGTAAAATGGAAAGGACAGTGAATAGAGTGTGTGCAGAACTATCAAGGGTTGTAGAAGGTAAAGATACAGTGGAAAGTGCAAAGAATGGAGACAAAAGGAACATTGGGTAGAGTACTATGCAAGTGGAATAAGATAAGTTGATGATAAAAGGTGACAGTGTGTGTACAGGTGTGAAGGGAACTGTGACAACAAATTTTGATGATGGAAAAGAGGGGAAACACCCCACAGTGATATCTGATGGAGTGGAGCATGAAATAAGTGCATACTTTGGCAAGGATGTCCAAGATAGTGATAAACTAATGCTGATGGGACATGCTAAAGGAAAGTTGGTATGATAGAGACAAATGAAGAACAATGGAGGACATTTTGCACAATTCTTTCCAAGGGACTTGGAAAATTTCCATGTTGGGGTGCATGGTGCAGGAGCACCTTTGTTCAACAATGGAAAATCAAAGTTTCTATTGAGCAGGATTTAGGATTTTAATGTGTTGTGTTTCAATAAATTCAATAAGACCAACTTTCTTTGTAATGAGTCATTAGGGATGGTTCTTCAATAGTAAGTGTAGGGGTATTTTGAATCTAATATGTCAAATAAGGTCCAAAATGACCATTTAATATGTAATTTGGGTTTTTGAGTAAATAGGAGTCAAGAATAGGTGAGAATTGCAAAACAAAGTTGTAAATGGTGATTAAGAACAAAAGGTTGTCAAATTGCAATTTAGTGGGAACTTGAAGAGTCATTAGAGTTTAAAAAGTGGTTGTAGATGTTAACCAGTTGGAAATTGATTTGAAAATGTTTAAAAAGCCTCTCAAAGGCTCGACCAAGGTTGTTGATGATTTTATGAACTTTCTACATCAATACAACATTCAATTTTTTGCATTTTTCCTATTTTTTTTAACTTCTTTGGGCCTATACAGACCTATACAGCCTACCAATGATTTAAATCTTTTTGTACCTGGTGGTTGTTAGAAACCAAGATTAGATTTGCAAACCAGAATATCCTTCCATAGAAGAGAAAAAAGAAAAAGCAGAGATTTGCAAGAAGATGTGCAAATATTATTATTCAAGAATTCATAATTACATGATAATGATTTGATTTATAAAAGAAAAGATGCATAACCCTAATCTTATCTTGAGCAACAAGATAGCTCAACAAGATAAGGATGACAACTAATTAACCTAGGAAATAAATAATTACCTAAGTAAACTTATGTAAAGTGTATTTAAATATTAATTACACCAACACCCCCCCATAAGTGCAACTTAGGGAGAAGAAAATTATTATGCAAATATGAGTCCTAGCAACATGGTCTGATTAGGTACTCATGTACAAATGCAACGATGAAGTAGAGAAGGAAAACCTAGTGGGACAAAACCCCCCTACAATGAGATGACTATTGCAAAAAGCACTGGAAGAACACTGTGGAGTAACACTGGAACCACAATCTGACAAGAAAGGAAAGATACCTCTGTCTACAAGAAACTAAAACCAAAATCATAATAATGTGACAACACACCTGATGCCATAGAACACTAGAAAACTCACAAACTAGAAAAACCCTAGAATCTATGAAGCAACAGTAGATGAGATGATGACAGAATCTAGAAGTTGTGTATCTTGATGCCGATGCCAAACTGTGACTGAAACTCTTCCATGGGAAGGAGTACCAAAAATAGACTTTGGAACATTAACCATAAAAACATGGCCCTCAAACTAAGAAGAATCTGAACCAATGAGGATCAATAAACATAATCTCTCAACTGAAGTGTGAACCGATGAATTCAATATGTGTCAAGCTATAACAAAAAATGTGGCCAAAAGAAACTAGGAAACCAAATAACCCATACAAGCTACCAACAAATCAAAATGGATATGGAGATCAAAGTGAAAACTACACTCTAACCAAAAATTATTTATGTAAGAAACCCCCCCTAATGGAACTTTATCTCAGTTCATTTATTACAATAACCCAATGATTGTAAAAGGAGAGCATCCTAAACATGCATAAACAAAAAATATAAATTCATGTTATATCTGTGTAGAGGATAGAATCAACTTTCTGATGCCACAAGAATGACGAAAAAAGGATCACCGAGTCAAAAGATATGCCCTCTGAAGTGAAATTTGAACATCTGACTTCAACTGGAAAAATATCCCATCAAACAGAAAAATCTCTAAAAAAAACTGTACCATTAGAAAATTGGGCTTTCTAGCTTTCCAGTGATATCTCGTTTCAAAAAATCTGCCTCTGGGATCAAAAGTTATGACGAAATGAAAAAATGCCTGAAAACTTATGTAAAGTGTAATTAAATATTAATTACACCAACACCCCCCCATAAGTGCAACTTAGGGAGAAGCAAATTATTATGCAAAGATGAGTCCCAACAACAAGGCTTGATCAGGTACTCATTTACAAATGCAATGATGAGGTAGAGAAGGAAAACCCAGTGGGACAAAATCCCCCTACAATGAGATGACTGTTGCAAAGAAGCACTGGAAGAACACTGTGGAGTAACACTGGAACCGCAATCCGACAACCAAGGAAACATACCTCTGTCTACAAGAAACCAAAACCAGAATCATAATAATGTGACAGTAGACCTGATGCCATGAAACACTAGAAAACTCACAAACTGGAACAACCCTGGAATCTGTGAAGCAACAGTAGATGAGATGATGACGGAATCTGGAAATCATGTATCTCGATGCTGATTCCAAATTGTGACTGAAACTCTTCCATGGGAAGGAGTACCATGAAGACTCTGGAACAATAACCATTAAAACATGGCCCTAAAACTGAGAAGAATCTGAACCAATGAGGATCAAGAAACATAATCTCTCAACTGAAGTGTGAACCGATGAATCCGATATGTGTCAAGCTATAGCAAAAATGTGGCCAAAAGAAACTAGGAAACCAAATAACCCATGTGATCTATCATCAAATAAAAAATGGATATGGAGATCAAAGTGCATGCACACTCTAATCAGATTATTATGCAAGAAACCCCCCTGATGGAACTTTATCTCAGTTCATTTATTACAATAACCCAACGATTGTAAAAGGAGAGCATACTAATGCATGCATAAACAAAAAAAACATGATGTGGTACTGAAATGAAGTCCAAATATTCAAGTTTCACCTTTCCAACTGCCAAAACATCCAAGTAATCTCCAAAACACCCATTGGGACAAATCTGGAATAATGATAAACTTGGGACAGATATAGAAAAAAGTGCATAGACAACAAAATAGAGCTCCTCAATAACTTTCCAATGCCGCAAAGAAGACGAAAATCGGAGATCGTGGCAAAAAGTTATGAGCTCGGAAGCCCAAAATGAACATCTGACTTCAAAAGGAAAAAGCATCAAATAAACAGAAAAATTCTGAAAAATAACCTATACCACTAGAAAGTTCTCGGAACCAGCTTTCCAGTGACATCTCGTTTGCCCGATTTCGATACCGTATGCCCAAGTTATGCCAAAAAGAAAAAAAAGTGCTCCTTTAGGAAAATTCAAGGCTAGGAGGGGCAAAGAGGGTCGTACGAATGATGACGTCATGCTGATGTCAGCACTTCACGGCAAAAAATTTGACAGCCATTTGGCCATCAGAGAAAAAAATGCCCCCCTTCAGAAAATTTTTCGGTTGCGGAATATTCTTCTCACGCCGGAATATGCTCGATTGGTTGCCAAAATATTCTTGCCGACCGGCTAGGTTGAGGGTTTGGTCCACCATAAGACTGGTGGCTGCAGAGGAGAAGCCGGCAGGGGCTGGCGGAGGGGTCTCGGTCCTCCATGTGACCGAGGCGGGTGCTGGAGGAGCCCTCGGGGGCTGTGCAGAGCTGGCAACGAACCGGTGGTGGAGTGGGGTGGCAGTGGCAGAACAATGGCTGCCCGGTGGCAAGATCGTTCAAAACTGTAGGTACTGGCACAAACTTCCAAAAGGCATGTTTTAATTTTTTTTTCAATTTTTCGTGCATTGAAAGGTATGCTGGGGAGGCCGTACGGCCCCTAGGTAATTTTTTTTTTCCTTCCAGACTAACTGCTCAGAAATTGATGAAACGACAGGCATTCTTAGGGTTTTTGGCCACTACAAATGCGATGGTGACCTCCGTTTGTGCTCAAACTGCTCCAAAAAATCTGCTACCTCTAGAAATTGCAAACAATTTGCCAGCCTGAAACCCTCATAGATCTGGCAAATGATGGCCAAAATCTGCAAAACAAAAGCCAATCCTAACTTTTTCCAGTGCTCTGAATCCAATGGTGAAGGCCAATCTAATCCAAAATGTTGCATAAATGAACTCAAGGCATGATACCCTCGAGGAATCCCGAACGAACCCTGCAATGATTTTCTCAAAAATTTGAGAAGGGGCTACAAATCAAGGCTTTGATACCATGTTAGAAACAAAGATCAGATTTGAAAACTAGAATATCCTTCCACAAAAGAGAAAAACAAAAAAAGAAAAGGTTGCAAAAAGATGTGCAACATTAATTATTATTCAAGAATTCAATAATTACCTACAGTAGATGAGATGATGATAGAATCTGGAAGCTGTGTATCTCAATGCCAATGCCAAACTGTGACTAAAACTCTTCCATGGGAAGGAGTACCAAAAATAGACTCTGAAACATTAACCATAAAAACATGGCCCTCAAACTGAGAAGAATCTGAACCAATGAGGATCAAGAAACATAATCTCTCAATTGAAGTGTGAACCGATGAATCCGATATGTGTCAAGCTATAGTAAAAAATGTGGCCAAAAGAAACTAGGAAGCCAAATAACCCATACAAGTTGCCAACAAATCAAAATGGATATGGAGATCAAAGTGAAAACTACACTCTAATCAGATTTATTTATGCAAGAAACCCCCCCTGATGGAACTTTATCTCAATTCATTTATTACAATAACCCAACAATTGTAAAAGGAGAGCATCCTAAATATGCATAAACAAAAAATAGAAATTGATGTCAGATCTGTGTAGAGGACAGAATCAGCTTTCTGATGCCGCGAGAATGACAAAAAAAGGATCACTGAGTCAAAAGATATGCCCTCCGAAGCGAAATCTGAACATCTGACTTCAACTAGAAAAATATCCCATCAAACAGCAAAATCTCTGAAAACAAACTACACCATTAGAAAATTGGGCTTGCCAACTTTCCGACGAGATCTCGTTTCAAAAAATCCGCCTTTGGGATCAAAAGTAAACTTATGTAAAGTGTAATTAAATATTAATTACACCAACAATGGTGGCTCATGTTAACTTTCATATGCATCCAATTTGAGGTTCTAACTTGGTGTTTGGAGGGAGATATCTTCTGTCTTTTGAAGTCTACCTATATATCACCATTGGAGGGTTTGATAGGTGTCAAAATGGGGTTTTAGGCATTCCACCTATTGTTTTTTCTTGTACCTCAGTGGAATGACCTCTTCAATGATAACATAGGTGTGTACAGGGTTAGGTGGGCAAGGGAATGAGTGTTGTAGGGTTTTTAGGTGAGACTTGGGGTGGTTTTTTATGAGTTTCCAAGTGAATTAGAGGAACCCAAGTGGGATTTTGTCAAAATATTGATGGAATCACTTATGTAATGGACTTTTAAGTTTGTGCAGGTGTATGGCAGTATGTATGAACTAGTGGCTTGTCATGGAAAGGTGTGGAACCACTATTTTCAATAAACTCTCTTTCAAATTGCCTAAAACAAGGGTATAGTGGTTTATGGTGTAGATGAGAGTTTTTATTGAGAAGGAAGGGAGTTTTGGAAGTTTGAACACATGGAAAATGCAGCCCCAATGGTTCTAGGGGTTAGTGAGGAGTATTGAGGGGTGTTCCTTTGTAAATAGGTCTAAATTAGCCTCGTTGGGACAGTGTGGAGGGCTAAATTTGAAGTATTTGGTGCAAAGGAGTCCCAGTTGAAATTGAAGTATGTTGTGTAACTTGGTAATGAGTGTCTAAAACACTAGTTTTTTTGTCAGGTCCTTTGGAAAGTTTGGGAGAAAACGGTTGACAAACCCATTTGGAGGGTTACTAACTTGTAGGCAGTTTGGAGTGGAGTTAACCCCAAGGGGTATTTCGAGAGTTGGTGAGTGATAAAGTTGAGTTTGGTAAGGGATGTTAATCTTGTTAGATGCCTCTAAAATTTCATGTGAAGGCTTGAAACCCTAGTTGTGTGTTGGAGCCCTTGAAGTTCATTGATAGAGAAGTCAGCCAAGCCAAGTCTTTGAAACTTTGTACAAACCAAGGTTGCTACCTCCTAGTATTACATCAACTCCGCAGGGGGAGTAGAAACTTTTTTTCATTATTGCAGGATGGGAATACTCGTAAGGGGGAGTAACCAGACTAGGTGTTCTTTTCCATTGATGTCAAAGGGGGGGAGAAAGTCGTGAAAAATAGTTGTAGTAGAAGAGAAGGTGTTCTCCTAGAATATTGTGTAGGTTATTGTCTTTGATGGTTTTTCACACTATGTGTTGCCATCAATGACAAAGGGGGAGATTGTTGCAAGTATGGGCTAGTCTAGTGGTGTTGTCATTGATGTCAACATTGTTCAACATGTTATAGATTGTACATGTATAGTTGAGATGTTGCTGAGATGTTGTGAGTACACAAAGCTATCTTATATGGTTGCAGATGTGTTGTGTTGATGAGTTTCCAAGTTCTTTTGAGAAAATTAATAAAGAAGAGAAGTCAAAGTGATGAATATGTTCAAATTTTGCTTTGGTATGTGCTCTGCATTTCTCCTGTGTTGATCCTATGCCTGTGTGGTTCTAAATTTTTCATTGTGGTGATTTGATGGTCATATATTTTGAGTTTCAGTTTCTCGTGAGATTATATGTGAAAGTTGTGTCCACTGGTATGTGTGTTCTACCGGCAGAGTTGATCTTCTATGGACTGGGAGAAATTTTTCTTCTCCATTGTCCTCTACTAGTTTGTTTTAGATCTCGTGGATCTGTGATTTGTCTTATGATGGTGTTATGTCTATTTTGGCAAAGAAGGTTGAAGTTTGGTAATCTGGATGTCATGTTTCTATATTCCAGTACAAGTTTGCATAGTTCAGATGATCTAGTGAAAATTATTCAGTGTATGAAGTATATTGTTTTGCTGCAAACATATCTAAATAAGTCTAACATGAGGTCTTGTGAATGATGAAGCACGTTGAGGTGTCCGCATGTCATCTCCATGCTGGGAAGTGTGTACATCATTGTTCATTTGTGTTTTCATTAGGTTTGGCTGACTTGGTGTTTACACTTCATTCGAAGAACAAAAAAAATAATTAAGGAAGCATGTGATTGATCTGAGAATGTTATTTTTGATCTTGAAAAATAATTTTATCGGTCCACTCTTATTCCTTTCCACCATGGGAATTTTGAGTTTCCAACCTAATTTGAATTTATGAAATGAGTTATTTGTGGCTGACCTTGGTAAATTCTTCTAAGGTTGAGAATGGAATAAAAGCAAGTCGAATTGTGAAGAGTTGGATGAAAGTGTGATGCAAATTAATGAAAGTAAGACACAAATCATAAGAGCAGAAGTGTGTGAGTGTGAGTGAGTTGTGACAGTTGATTTTATTGTGTCAAATTCTTGAAGGTAGTGAGATAAGGGTTTTTGCAATCCTGCAAATGTGTTAAACGTTGTGGTGGATCTTTTTTTCTCTTTTGTATTTGTAGGTAGTGAGCCTCCCTGTTGGATAGTGAGTCCTTTGTAGGCAGTGAGCCTTTTGTATTTAGACAATGAGTCCTCTTTTGGGCAGTGAGCCCTTGGTAGTGAGCCTTTGTATTCAGTTTAATAATCTTTATATTTTGAATTAACCCTCACCGTGGTTTTTCCCTTATTCAGTTTTCCACGTAAAAATATGGTGTTTATTTTGTTGATTTACTTTCTATTATTTTTGTTTCATGCTCATATTTAATAACATAATAGTGTGGTTTAAGAATTGATAAGTGATAAAGTTTTAAGTTTGAATTTGTGTGAAAACTGATTCACCCCCCCTCTCAGTTTTCTTGCACCTATTTAACAGTTCTTTCTCAAATATTTATTTCATGTCATTTTTTCCTAACATGTAATCTTCAACTAACATGTTTATGGTGAAATTTTTTTGCATAACATGCTTTTTGTGTAGGATATCTTGGTTTTTTTACGTGCCTTCTACTTGGGGGAATGTCCATGTGGACTAAAGAATTTGTATCCTCTATAGTATCCTTTGGTAACCTTTCATATTACATCATTTATTTTACTTTATCATGTAGATTCACATATGCCCACTAAAGTGGGAAAAAAATGTAGTGTTAGAAATTGCACACCCCTATAATTTGACACTACAAGACACTTCACCTTTAACACGAAAAATGTTTTTTTTTTTAATTTAGCATATGATGATATCAAAATATACATTTACTATCAAAATTAGATTTTTCTTAGTGCTTTGGGTCTGATTTTTTCGAATAGAAGTGTTATGCATGGATGTATGCATGGTGCACTATAATTCCATAGATATCAGTGATTCAAAAGACCATTGGATAATTAATTTCTAGAGAATCTAGTAGTGTAATACTCCTTATTAGCAGTCACGACTTGCAGATATTTCTATGACCTATTTAATTTTTTATTTTTTTGGCAAAGGAAATACATGATCTTTCATTTAGGCATACACACTTACTTTGGCTCTATAGATATTGAAGCTTTTGAAAGTTTTAGTTAAGTAATGCAACCTTTCAGCTTTGACATGTCATTTTTCATTCATGGTGAGACTACAAAGGGAAATCTAATTTTATCTTTGGAATTCTTGTGGGATTTTATGGTAGCTTCCAAGTGGACTTTTCTTAGACTGATTGCCTCTTTCTCACTGTGGGTAATCTTTAATGCTAGTATTTTGGACATCATTGATATTATCTATTATAATTAATTTATTTTCCTTTATCTAGCATTGCATTTTCTTGGATAAATCTTTCATCTTTCATAATTATCATCCCTTTTATCAAAATTCAATCAAGTTGTCTATGGAGGTTGGAAGAACAAAGCAGAGGTTTGCTTGAGGTAAATCCCTAAAATAGCCAACCCAAACACATTTTTTCTTCTTTCTTTTGTGTAGAGTATCAACATTTTATGGTGTGATTAAAGTGGTGATATTTCTCCTTTATTTTGTTATTTTATTTAATCACAATATCTTAAATAGTTCTGATAAACATTTTTGTTGATTATTTCACTCTCACATATTTTGTTACACAATGAGCTTATAATTTCTCTTGAACATGTGTAGATGTAAGTTTTGTTTTATTCTAGGACTTAGTTTTTCAAGCGTATGGGATGATAGTGTGTCAAAAGAGCATCTGAGTGTAGCATTGGTGTCTAAGGTAGAGATTTTTGCAAGTTATTAAATCATATTTTACATATGTACATTATCTTTCTAATGTTATTATGTTGTAATTTGGTATATAGAAGCAAATTTATATTTTCATTAGTATCTTACAATTATGAGTTGTATTGAGATTGTATTAGTTAATTTAATTTCCAATTGTAAAAATTTATAAAAATGATAGATCGGATTGTTAAAGAACATTTGATTAATTTTAATGTAATAGAAATTTTAATTCTCATAGAAAGATTTTTTTCTTTTGTAATAATTATTTTTTCTCCCTTACACACACCATACCCAAGTCACAATTTTAATAGATTTCTTGGGTGAATTTATTATCCAATACACTCAACCACATGAGCCATCAATTCTTATAGGTATGATAGGGGTATAGAGGATGTTATTTTCATGTTTCTATATGATCATATCATATTTTGAAGTGATATTCTTCTATAGAGAATTAGTAAGGATGATAGCTATGGTTTCCTCTGTAGCATGGATTTTGTGGTAACTTTGGTTCTCCTCCATGGGCACTATGGACCCAACAATCCTCATTCTAGTAGTTATTTCTCTTTCTCTACTAGAAGAGATATGGAAAATAATTTTCTTTTGTAACACATTTTATGTTCTTTCTAAATTTGTAAAAACTAGCTCAATACATTGGGATAAAAAAAATTGCCGTTTTCACCTCTTCTCAATTCTTATATGTTGTCTATTCTCTCTTTTTTCAAAAAAGGTTGTGGATCTATTAATTCCCTTGCTATGTTGGTCAAATTTCTTAACTTCAATTATGCATGATATTTTTATTTTTTGATAAGATGCATGCTATGTACAATCTATTTGTAGGAACTATCTATGGGTTTCCTCTTTCACTCATAGTGATTCGCAAACTCTTGACCTTTATGCATGCTTGAAGGAGGAAAAAAAATAGATATTTGTATGAAATTTTGCAATAAATTATATATTTTGTTTGCTTTTATGAGTTAGAATAACTCAACTAAGTCTTGGTGAATCGCCATTTTTTCTTTCATGTTATCTTTCTTCTCCCTTCCCCCTCTAAATCATTAGAGTAGAAGCATGTTTTAGTTTTATTTATTTTTGAGTTAGGTTGACAATTGCATCTAGGCTTAGAAGAATCTAGCCTTCTCAAGAGGTTTGATGTCAAGTTAGTAAGGTCCCACACTTGAGAGATCATTACCATTTTTTTGAAATACTGAACTAGCTCTAGTAAGGGTGCAATTTTAAGTGACAAAAATTTTCTTGCATGCCTAGTGAAACCAAATTAAGGACCCTTGCATCATTTTATTGAGAATATCAGTGTTTCTCTTAGTACTTGCACTAATTGGACACTTTCTACAAGAATCTAGGGACTCCAACCTTTCAGATTAAGGAAATTCTAATTATTCATCCCAAAGCTACAAAAAATATCATCTTGTAAGGGTAAGTGTTTTTAATTCTTGAAATTACCTATATCTACATCAATAAAAAAAAATATAATATACAACCTTTAGCATATTTAATATTCCATCCAAGAATACATTATACACCTACTACTAGTGGTTCCTCCCAACCAAAAAAGAAATTATTCTATTCTTATTTTATCCTTGTCTTCATAAATTGGGTCTTTCTCACCTTTAGTGGAGGTAATACCCTTGTCCTAGCTAATAAGGATGACATTTCAGTAGTATATTTTAAAATTTTAGCCAATTTCATTGATGAAATGACTACTACCCCTATAGAGAGCATCTAGGATGTTTCCAATATGTGTATAATACATAATATTATAAAGAATAATGTAACAATTACAATGCTTGACACGTCATTGAAAGGAAAAATATTGCAGTGGTATAGGGGGTTACAACCTAATTCAATTCATAAATGGGATGAGCTAGGTGAGAAATTCTATGAGAAATTTGAAGACAAAAGTGAGCATTTATCCCTAGTAGAATATCTGACCACTATTAAAATATCTCCTCATGAATTCATAGGAGACTAAAAGACTTGGGATATAATCTTAGCCTTACTTAAGCCTTCTCCAATCCATACATTCTTATACTATATGAGGGAATTAAATATTGATGAGGCTTTCACGATATAGTCCATGGGGGAACAAGATTTCCAAGTTCTTATTACATTTCTATAAGGGTATAAATTTTTTTAATACAAGCTAGGAAAATAGCCCTAATGCCTCCAGTGCCTCTATATCCTAAGATTCTACCTAATCAACTAATCTTGTCACCTCTTCCTATAGAAGAAACTATTCAACCAACTACTTATGTTTCTCCTCTTGACGAATTACACAAAGTAGGGAACTTGTTATAGAATTTTAAGAATGAGCAAGTAGCTTTAAAGATGAAACAAGCCAAAAATAATAAGTCTTATTAGCCTTATAATCAAGCTTATCAACCAAATAGGAAACCTTATCAAGGAAATTCTCATGGGTGAGGTCAATTTAGTTATGCAAGCCTTTGAATTCCTTGAACCCACTTTTTGAAAGTTATTTTAAAGCTATTGTTCCAATACAAAATAATTTAGCTCAAGTTCATGAATTATGCTACCCATGTAATCATCTCCACAACCAAATTTCATGCCAAAATAGGGCCCTCGATCAAGTTTTGATTGTTCAAAGTGAAAAAATTCTTCTAGAACAACATGATATATCACCTAAGTAAGAAGGGATAATAAGACAAAAAATAGATACCAGGTGAGTCTACCCTAATGAATTGGCATGAAATTTACTTTTTTTTATTAGCCATGCTCATATACTAGGTAGGGACATCAATTTAGTGGCACATAATACTAGGTCTAAGAAAATATTAGTGGATGTTAAATCTTTTCCTTTATTTGGTCAAACATATACCTTTGAATCACCCCAAGGGGTTGTTGTGTGAACCTCAATCTGAATACCTGCAAAACACAATGAATAAACATATTAGTTAGTCAATTGCAAGCATGAACAAGGATTCCCCATGAAATCCATTTACAAAACTCAAATTAGGAAAGAAAACAATGAAGAACACAATGAAACAAGAAAATATAGATTCAATCCTAATTAGAATAGCAAACATATGATCCCATGGGGGAATTGGTGCCAATTTGATGTGAAAATTGGCCATTTCCAAATTCCTAAGATGCAAGCTTGATGTGTTGAAGAGGTTTGATCCACTTTTTTGATGAAGAATGAGAGCTCCAAGTCAAAAATCTGCAAAAACCTAGCTAAGAACTCAATGGTGATGGATGAAATTTGATAGATATTTGAGCATGGTAACTTTGCATAATTTGTGGATCATAAAATGAGGATATGAGCTCTTTATTTATAGAATTTCAAGATGGATGAATGTCCAAATTTGAGCAATGTGGGACTAACATTTATCTAATGGCAAGGTGCCACTTGTCAATCTATGAGTGGATGGAGGATGTGCAATATTTGAGAAATGTGCCAATAAATGCATATTTTTGAATTTCAAATTTGTTGAAATGACTTGTAAGAGGGAAGGGAAAATGCAATAAATGCCACTTGGCTCAAGGCAAAGGAAATGTAAGATGAAGTTATTGCCTTGTTGGATGTACATGTTGACTTAGAATTTTTGAATTCAAATTTGAGGGAATATTCCAAAAGATGCCTTGTGAGGAAAATAGAGATTTAATAAATGAATTAAATCTATTTTCATGTGCAACTTGCAAAATCTAGAGGATGAGACATGATAAGAGATTAAATTAATCAAGGGTTAATTAATTTAATGAGAAATTAGATGATATGGCCTATTTAACTCAAATTTATGGATTTATTTAAATCAAATAATAGAGGAATATGATAAGAGAATAATTAAATAAGGATTTTGATTTATTCAATTAAAAAAGATGATGTTAGATTAAATTAAATAAGGTTTTAATTTATTTAATTTAATAGATAGACTTTAGAGATTTAATCAAATAAAATTAATTATTTAATTAAATAGGGATAATTAGATCAGATTGATTGATTTAATTAACAAAAGAGAATGACTTAATTAGATAAAATGATTTATTTAATTAAGAGAGGAATATTGATGAATTTAATCAGATAAGGGAATTTGATTAAATGGTTAGACCGAGGGATGATTCAGGATGAAATGATGTTAGTAGTCAAGATCAGATGCACAATGTCAATTGGTATATTTTACGTGTCTACATTTTTCCCCTCTTTGAAGCGATGCATTTGTTGCGTTGGTTCAAAGAATAAATGATCTCGAGCAAAGCCAAAAAAATTTGTTATTTAAAAACTTTCCCCAATGCTTCCTGGTGAGAGAAAACATGCCAATATATTGCCCCCTCAAGAGATTGGATGAAAATTTCAATTTTTGGGTGATCTGGCGAAAAAAAAGACAAGGTGCCTGATAGGTCCAAAAAGGCTCCAAGAGGCCAAAAACATGTCTAAACACAATAAAATGATGTAAAGCAAACCTCAACTGGACAAAAACATGTTTGGGGGTCCACAACCCTAGCAGGACAGCCAATTAGGGTGAAAAAACCCTAATTTTCAAGCTTAAAAGGGGCTCGAGGGGTCACTTTCAAGTCACTTTGACACACTTCCATTTGCAACCTTGAGATTTGAGCTCTGACCTCCTGATGATATGGCACAATGATAGCTTCCCTTGCATACTTCTAATCAATTTTAGACGTTCTAGCAGCCACCAAGCATCGGGGCACTGATAAGTGACCCTCACTTGACTTTTATTTCTCATTTTTCGTACATATTTATTGCTTTAAAAGTTGGTCCTTCTATAGCGGTGCTATATAGAACCATTCAGAATTCAAACTACACTGCTCGGTATGAAATAACACTGTGGCGGTGTAGTTAAGTGTTTGAAAACTCCAACGCTGAGCTCGAGGCTGGCAGGGGGATTTGAAAAGTGTGACGCAAGAGTCCTGGATCTGCCCAAAGTGCGTCGCTACAAAGAAAGTGCACCACGGCGGTGCTATTTTGGCCTTTTATGCCCTAGCAGCAGAGTTTGATTAGAAATCAAACTGTGACACCTTCATGAATTTTGATGCTAGAGAGGTTTGTTTAATGACCGGCGAAGAATTTTTCAAAATTTCTAACATGATGACCTTCCTTGATGCAGGCTGTAGCAAGGGAGCTCTTCTCTTGAGAGCATAGGTCAAGGGACCTATTCGGCTATTTGCGGGACTTGAGAGACACAGATCAAGATCAACTTTGGATCGCAGGGTTATGGTATATCGCTTACACGGCGCCCATCCGCACTCACTTAGGGATGCTGTCAGCACTGGCCGAGAAATGGCACAGCGAGACATCTTTGTTTCATCTTCCCATTGACGAGGCCACCATCACCTTAGAGGATGTTTGGAATATTTTGAGATTGCCTATTCATGGTCGGCAAGTGATTTTTGACATGGACGAGGGGTGCGAGGCTTGCTATAGAGTCCTCACCACATATGAGATTATTTTTGATGAGGGGTAGATAGAGCTTGAGCGGCACAAGATCCTAGCACCTCCCTTCTGCTTAGTTATTGCCTCCATTATTTCTAGTCTCGTTGCCCCTGATAGACAAGGCCAATAATTTAGTCCTGACTGGGGATATTGTTGGAAGCACATCATTTGAGACAGGCAGGTTCATTTTGCTTGGGGGCCAGTGCTTCTAGCATCATTATACAGAGATCTACATGAGTACATTTATTTGGATGGTAGAGCACTCAGAGCAGGGGTGACACTTCTTCACGTTTCAGCATGGGAGCACATTGTTGTGCTTCAGCCATGAGTTGTTTCAGTTCCGATGATGCCCGATGATCCCCTCGTGTGGCGATAAAAGGGTGGTGTGTCCACACACACTAGAGAGCATGAGATCCCCTACTGGAGGAGGGTCCTTGATGAGATACAAGTGTTTACATGGCTACTGTACCTTGGTCGGCTCGGATGGGCCGGCAATGCTAATCAACTATTATATACCCGCTGGGACCGGTACATGTAGGGGCGGGAGCACACAATGCTTGAGAGGTATTTTCCCAAGCACATGCAGCGTCAGCTCAGTGAGCCCCAGGATTGCCCTAATGATGACTATGTAGCCGTCTTCGCCCGCACCATGACATAGGTTTCATGGGGGTGGTATATTCCTGCCTCGGAGGCGATCGACAGTTTCAGGCAGTTGGTAGCTCAATCGTGGGATTATGATCAGGGGCCTATAGATCTATGCACTACATAGGCTTGTAGGGATTGGTTCTAACCTTTGCTTCGATTGACTATTCCAGGAGCAATCCTAGATTAGCGGAGAGCTTGAGGTAGAGGGGGAGGGTGGGGATGGAGGGCTGATGCATGATAACACCAGCTGGTTGTGCCTCCAGTTCAACTAGATCAAGTAGATGTGCACATGCAAGACCAATAGCAGGTGCCAGCAAGTCCACCATGAGCTAGGGGTGAGGATCAGCCTTAGGTGCAACCTTAGGTTCAACCACAAGTACAACCAGTAGGGCAAGTGGATCCTCGAGATGCATTGATTGTGCAGTTGTAGGCCCAGGTGCAGACCTTGACAGGAGAGAGGGATCAGACCCGAGATGAGAGAGAGTAGATGAGGGTTGAGAGGGACCAGGCCATTCAGCAGAGACAACCTGTAGAGTTGCAGGCAGCCACAAAGCTAGGTAGGAGATAGCAGCTAGAGAGCATGGCAGCCTCCTCTTCCTAGGGTACAGTGTCTGTTCTGTCATATAGGGATGTCATCTGAGAGGTTGAGTACTATCGGAGGCATTATCATGAGGCTATACCCAGAGGAGGACGGGTCCTAGAGTACTCACAACAGACCAACTACAGACCAGCAGAGGGTCACAGTGACAGGGGTGAGGGCAGCATACATGGGGATAGAGCTTGATCAATTTACAGATGATGATATTTTTTTGTGCCTTATGGGCTCCTTTTTGATAGCCCAATGGGCATTTTGTACTGATTGACATACATGTACAATGATCCAATTTATTATTGTACTATGACAGTTATTTTGATGATATATATGAGCCGATGATGATTTTGATGTGATGCAATGTGTACCATTTATTTATGCATGGATGATTCGACTTCTAGATATGTTGTGCAATGATGTTATATGATGCTTATATGATGATATATGATGTATTTATGGATGTATTTATTTCTGATGATGTATGCATTATGATTATGACTAACATATCTATATTATGTTAATCTATGATATGCAAATGTATTTATGTGATGTGTAATGATGCGAAGTGGTATGTTATGTAATGTGCAATATGCAAAATGATATGGGAATGATTTATGTGGTATGCGTGAAATGATACGTGACCTATGCTTATAAAATGAAGTGATTATGGATAGATGTAATGGATTTTTTATGTTCCGATTTTATGCTTATAATGATGTGTAATGATTTATGCAATGAATGATTTATGATGCTATTTATGAGATGTTATGAATGATGTAATGTGAATGCGATGGTCATGATATGATGTAAATGAGATGGTTTTTATGCAATGTAAATGAGATGGGTTTTTAAGATGCTTAGAATAACAAATATTATTATCCTAAACATATTAAATGATAATGTAATGTATGTGATGCATTTTATGTGATGCAATGATATCTTAATGCAAAGTGATATGATGATGTGTAATGTAATATGACCGTAATGCGTGAGATGATATTATGATGTTATACAAGTATGCATGTGAATTAATTATTTATAATGCTTATGTACCTATTGTGTATGATTATGCATTATGTGATAATGGTGGAATGGTTATGAAATTTTTATGCAAATGAATGTTATGTGATGATTTATGTGATACATGCAATGTGATGCCATGCAATGGATGCAATGCAATGTAAAAATAGATGCAATGTAATAAAATGGATGTGCTTATCTATGAAGAATGCTTATAATGTCATATTTATATGATGGTGGCAATGCAATGCATATGTTTCCTATATGATATGATTATGCAATATTCTAATGATTTATGGATGGAGGATCGATGATGATGGTGATGATGATGGTGATCAACTGTCATAGTACTTTTGTTAGCATGATAAGCAAGAAGGGATGAAAGAGAAGAAGTCATTTCAACAAGACACAAGATGATGAATAATGCAAATGATGATGATGATGATGATTTTTCGCGGAGTTAGGATTTTCATAGGGCCAATTTCCTTATGTTTGATAATACACGTGGTACGATGCATCAAGGTATAGAAAAACAGGATGGCATAGTACCTAGTGTGATGGACTTTGACTTGACAAGCAGATAGGAGTATCCTTGTTCACACCTAACATACAAAAACCTTGCTAGGATGCACTTTATAAATTTCAAACACCTTAGACCAAAACACAGAAAGGTAAACCTATCAATGCAATAGTCAAAAAGTTGTCCAAAACCTCCTCCATACATACCTAACAAAGCAAGTATTTGCTAAGGTTATATTACAAGAACGTCCAACAAGCACAATAGAAAAAAGATAATGATCATTGCCCCATTCCTATTTCTCTAAATCCTCTTGTTTGGATATCATCGAGAAGTCCTTGGAATGAGCATAATAAGATAATTCAAAAGATAAAGACAAAGTAAACAAACAAGTTGATGTTCTTCAATACCGCTAACCGAAAGAGGATGTGTTTTCAAGGATAAGAGCTGAAACTATTGCCAAAAGATAATGCCCATTGTAGGAAGGATTCATCCTAGGACATGTTAGTGGATGGCGGCACGTTATTTAGTTTATCCAAAGCATTGTTTCAAATAATTGATATGGGACCAAATGGATGATATGTTATTGACACAAAGAGTTGACCAACTTGTTTATGCACTGACTTAGACCTAAGACTTGACGTTTTTGAGTTTTCACTATTGACCTGTTAGACCTGTTTCTGATTGCCTTACCAAAGATTGAGGATGATGATCATTTATTATGAGTGAGTTTATTGCAGGTGCAAGTGAGATGAGACGGATGGGTTTTTTCAAATATTTGGATGTTTTTGATATTTTTGAGATGTTTTGAGGCTATTTTTGGTATTTTTTGATATTTTCAAATGTTTTGATTTTTGATTTTCCAAATGTTTTGGGGTTTTCCAAGATTTTCACCAAGAGACTAACCTAAAGACCTATCCTAGGGGTCTCAGGGGCTTATCAACAGATTAGCCTTGCCTACGTTATATATGTAGAGACCACATAATTTGACTGATGACTTGACCGGTTTACCGATGATGATATACATGATGATATGTCAGTTTATTATGATGAACTCTTATAGGACTGACCTAAATGTCTCAAGGGATAATCAAAGATCAAACTTTCCTACGTTCAAGCTTAGAGATGACGTAGTTTGACAAGACGACCTTGTTTTTGACTTTTGATGATTTTTTGATGTTTTTGGGATTTTGATGTTTTTGGACTTTTTCATTTTTTGATGTTTTTGGATTTTCTGATTTGAGGATTTTAAGATCATACACAAATCTGATCCAATAAGAACATGCCCCCAACATGATGCAATAGACTACTCCGATAAAGGTAGGAAAAGCTGACCTTGAGGATGGGTCGAGTAGCACTAGGAGGGATCATGATACAAAAATAGGACCAAGCTATGGTGCGGATGTGGGTGTATGAGTGAGGGATGAAGATCTGAATGTGATGGATGGTGGAAGCACAATGGATGACTAATGCAGAGAAAGCCGTAAAGATCCTAATGGATGGAAAGTGCTTATTTACACAAGGTTCCTGTTTTCCAGGTTTTCACCAAGGTACTTTCCCAAAGCGCCATCGAAGTGGTTTTCACTAGAGGATGATTTTTCTCTTTACTATTTTTTGACCCTCTTTCTAATTTTTTTTGTTGTTACCAAGATACGTGTTTGCCAGGTTTTCACCAAGGTAACCATTTTTTTAGGTCATTTTCTATTTTTTTGGTTTTTTTGGTTCTATACCTTGAAATATTTAGGCATAAATTTTTTGAGGTGAGAGCTATTCATGGGCTCTTGCAGAGGTTCCCCTTCAGGTGTTGATAACTAATATTCCCCTAACTTGTAACTTGTTGTGATAATGAATGGTCCCAACCAATTAGGTTCAAATTTTCCTTTCTTGCTTAGGTTTGGGACATTCTTCTAATTCTCTTTCAACACTAGCTCTTCGACTTGGAAAGTCCTGCTTTTGACTTTCTTATTGTAGCTCCTTTTGAGTCTATTCTGATAGACTTGCAAATGATTCAAAGTACCTATACATCGCTCATCCAGTAGCTCAAGCTCATTCAATCTTGACACTCTATACTCTTCATCTATGATGATGTTTTGCAGTGATATCCTAAGTGATGGGATCTCGATCTCAATGGGGAGTACTGCTTCTAATTCATAGACTAGGGAGAAAGGGGTGGCACTTGTGGGTGTGTGGATACTGGTTCGATAGACCTAGAGGGTGGGATTAAGCTATAAATTCCAGTCACGACCTGTGTCATTGATGGTTTTATTTGTAGCTTCTGCTTGGCCATTGCCTTGGGGATAGTATGGGGTGGAGAAGTGATGTTGGATTTTTATTTTTTTGCATAAGCCATGAAACTCCTGATTCTTGAATGGTGTTCCATTATCTGAGATAATGTCTTGTGGAACACCATATCAGAAAATGAGATAGCTTAGGATGAACTTTGAAATATGCTTCCCTTTTATATACATCATGGTGGCTTCCACCCACTTAGTAAAGTACTCTGTTGCGGTTATGATGAATTTGTGGCCGTTAGATGAGGTGGGTGTGATTTTTCCAATGAGATCAAGTCCCCACTGCGAAAAGGGCCATGGTGTGATGATAGGATGAAGCTCTTGAGTTGGAGCATGGATGAGGTCCCCATGCTATTGACATTGTAGACACCTTCTCGCATAATCATGTGCTTCTTGTTCCATTGTGGGCCAATAATACCCCATCCTCAGCAGTTTCTTGGCTATGGTCATTCCACTCAAGTGTGAACCACAGATACCATTATGTACTTTAGTTAGGGTAGTTAATGCCTCCTCAATGTTTAAGCAGCAAAGTAGGGTTCCTTCTATGCTCCTATGATATAGGGTATCTCCTAGGATGACAAATCTGGATGCATTTTTTACAAAGGTTCCTTTTAGGTTTGATGGTAAGTTGGCAGGTATGACTCCTATACGAAGGTATGTGTAAATGTTATGATACCAAGGATTGTCAGGACCAACGATTTCGTACACATATTCTAATTCTAGTACCTCAAATGCAGGAACCAACAACATAGCAGAATATGAGGCTTTAACCATAGGTCTCAAAACAACAGTTTGATTCCGCTATGTTGTTGGTGCAAGGAAATGCCAGTTTGTAGGACCTTGGTATGCAATCCCCTTGTGGGGTGATGAAGAAGACACCAGCTCCTGATCCATGCTGCGTGTATGAGCCATCGAAGTACTGTTTCCAGTGGTCATCTATGCTAAGATTGAAAATAGATTCATCTGGAAACTCTGAGATGAGAGGGTTCTCTAAATAGATTGGTGCTTCTGCAAGCTGGTCTGTGATGACTTGGCCTTTGATTACCTTCCTCTCCACATATTCAATGTCGTATTCTGATAGTATCATCACCCATTTAGCCATTCTTCCATGAGCATTGCCTTTGATAGTAGATACTTGAGGGGGTCGATTTTGGCAATGAGTTTTATTTTGTGTGCCAACATGTAATGTCTGAATTTTTGTGATGCAAACACTACTATGAGGCATAATTTCTCAATGAATGAATAGTTTATCTCATGTCCAACCATTGTTCTACTGATGTAATAGATAGCCCTTTTTGTTCCATTTTCATCATGCTGAGCTAGGAGAGCTCCAAGGGCTACTATTGTTGCTGATACATATAGAATTAATGGTTTTCTTGGGATTGGTGGCATTAAGACTTGTGGCATGAGTAGATATTCTTTGATTTTGTTGAATGCCTCTTCACACTTGGTATCCCATTTTTATGCTACTCCCTTGTGGAGTAGGTGAGAGTATGGGTTATGTTTGTCCGCTAATTGTGCTATGAATCTATGAATGGATTGGAGCCTCCCTTAGAGACCTCTTAGTTGCTTTAATGTTTTTGGTGCCTCCATTTTGAGGATTGCTTTTACCTTTGTTGGATCTACCTCGATACCCCTCATTGATACTATATATCCTAGCAATTTTCTTGATTGTATGCCGAAGACACACTTTTTTGGATTTAATCTGACTTTGTACTCCTCCAGTCTATCAAAGATGGCACTTAGGGTTGCTATGTGATCTTTTCTCTTTTTTTATTTGGCTAGGATATCATCAACATAATCTTCAACTATCTTATGAATCATGTCATGGAATATTAATGTCATGGCCCTTTGATATGTTGTTCCTGCATTCTTTAAGCCGAATGGCATCATGTTCCAACAATAAGTTAGCCATGGACAAGTGAAAGCCATTTTATGTTGGTCTTCTTTAGCTATCATGATCTGATTGTACCCTGAGAATCTGTCCATTAATAACAACATTTCATGTCCCGCTATCATATCTACAATCATGTCAATGTTTGGAAGTGGGAAGTCATCCTTCAGACATTCCTTATTCAAGTCTCTGAAGTCTATGCAGATTCTAATGCCCCCATCGAGTTTTGAAACATGTACCAAGTTTGACACTCATTCTGGATAATCTATCGGTCGGATGAATCCTGCATCTAATATCTCTTTTAGCTCCATTTTGACTAATAAGGTGATTTGAGGGTGCATTTTTTGAAGTTTTTTCTTAACAGGCTTTGCTTCTAGATATACTGCTAAGTGGCGCACCACGACCTCTGGATCAAGCCTAGGCATGTCACCATAGCTCCATGAGAAGTTTAGTTGTCTTTCTCTTAGGAAGGCTGCTAGGAGCTCTTGTTCTTTTGATAGTAGTGATTCTGCATAAAATGTGATGTACGAGGCTTCCTCTATTCCTAGGTTGACTGGATTACACTTTTCTACCAAGACTACTGACTTTTATTGATGAAGAGCTCTAAAAGGAAGATTGAATCCCCAATCCTCAAGCACCTTAAAGAGGTTTTCACCGTTGGATATGTCCTTTCTTTTTACTTTTTTCTAGTCGAAGCGTGCCACAGTGTGGTTTTCACTCAAGGACTTAGATATAATTCTTAATTTTTCATTTTTGTGACTGAGGGATTCAATCGTTTCCCCATAATAGGCCTATGTGTCTAGCTCAATTATAAACCCTTCTTTGTGATCCCCTTCTGGAATGTTATCCCACAATCCCATGAATTCTGAGAGTGCCTCATCGTTTTTGAATGTATCGAGAATTGGTGGTCCTCGTTGGTCGTAGTCAATGAGTTGGGGATTTGAAAGATAGGGTACTAATCATGAAAAGGGTGGTATCCTCAAATAACCTAGGTAAGTTGGTCATGGTATCCTCATCATCACTACTACTATAGATGTCGGTTATATCAAATGTAAAGTTATCTATGACTCAACCTATAGAAACTGGTAGGCGTAGTTATACTAGGGTTGGCCGAGGAGGATTAATAACTGTTCTAACTAGAGTACTTCAACCACGTATGGTTATACTTAGGGGGGTACATCCAAGGCCAAGATTTTTTATTGGTCGCATCTCTAGCATGATAGGTATTATAAGCCCATTATCATTTTTCCCAAGTCCTTGATTTCTGTCATAGCCCATTGTGAGCATCATTTGTAGACCCTTGCTTTTTTCATCCATTGGTAAATCAACGACTGGTCTCTCATCATGATATAACATATGAGATGGATCTACTTCAATAAATTCTTGGCCTAGATCCCCCCAACTTGTAAAGGTGGGACAGTCCACAAGAGACATTTGGGATGTGCAAGCTTCATTTATTTGTGGACATCCAAGTGATCTAGGAGATTGTCGTAACTCTCCTACCACAAAAGAATTATTAGGGAGCTTGTAATTTACACAACCATTATCTTGGATGATGACCATGATGTCAGAGATGGTGGGGATGGCGGTAGTGGTGGGTGTCTCTGTCGCAGAAGTGGATGTGAGGGTAGCGGGATCGACGTATGGTGTGGATGGGCCCTCATCATTTTTTGGTGCTTGGGGGATTTTATAATACTTTGCTTCAAGGCTCTTGCAATAGGAGAAAGGTTCAGGATCTCCATGGATGGTTACTTCTTGTCCCTCATGTGTGAATTTCACACATTGATGAAAAGTTGACGCTACTGCTTTCATCGCATGCATCCATGAGCATCCTAGAAGGATGTTATATGGAAAGTCGAGGTCCAATACCTGACAAGTGGTTTCCATGATGGTGGGCCCTACTTGAATAGGGAGTTTGATCATTCCTTGGGACACTCTTTCTTGATAATCATATTCCCTTATGGTGATACCCTTTCCTTTGTCTATAGAATCCTCTGATATTTTCAATTGCTTGATGAGACTGAGAGAGCATATGTTCAACCCTGCACCTCCATCCACCAAGACCCTTTTAACTTTGCCTTTGTGTACAATGGCCTCTAAGTGGAGCGCGCAGTTGTGAGATGGTTGAGCGAGGAAATCCTAGTCTGAGAATGTGAGGAGATTTGGCGTAATGATATTTCTGACCATAGCCTGGAATTGTTCCGCATCAAGATCTGCAAGGACAGTGGATGAAGCCAACACTTCTTCTAGGATTTTCTTATGGGCATACAATATTTTTAGTAACTCCATGATGGAGATTTGCACTAGAATTCTCTTGAGTTGATCTAGGACATTGTAGCCATTGGGAACAGATCTAGATGCAGGGACTTTGTTTGGCTGAGATGGTCCTACGATGGTAACTTTTCCGCCTCTTGTGGTGACTCCACAAACTTCGGCATAGGCACCCTTGATGGTGATGACCATGCAGTTTTCATCTAGGGAGGTGACAATTGTTTCATACACATGATTTACATTTGAGTGGGTACCTTTCCCCTTATCTTTGTTATTTTTATTCCCTTTATTGCCATGATTAGGCATCAAATTTGTGTATATCTTAAGATCTTGGTTTGTTGTTGGTTGTTCCAAGTTTATAATTCTTTTATCGATGAGATCTTGGATTATGTTTTTTAATCTCATGCAACTATTTGTGGTATGGCCATTGAGTTTGTGGAATTCACAAAGTTGATTCTCATTATACCAAGGAGGTTTCACATCCAGTTTTTGGTAATTCTCAAAGGTAGGACCCTTGATGAGTTTTTCGTCTATCAACTTCTTCATTATGTCTTCAAGTGGTTCACCCAAAGTGGTGTATTTTTTCTTGGGATAACTCTTGCGTTGGGGTGGTCCCCTTTGATCATTGAGATTATTGATTGTTGGATTGTTGTTTGGTTGGTGTGTTGTGTGATGATTGTTTTGGTGTTGAATTTGGATTTGTGGTGTAGGTGTATTTTGGTTTGGGGCACTAATGACCACCTTGGCATCGATGACACCATCATTAGTAACATTTTTGTTCCTTTCCCATGTGCGAGGTTTATCTTTATAATTGGAGGGTGGGCAGTTGTTTTGTTGTTCAGGGTATGAAGTTGATCCCGCGGGTTGAGTCATGAGGGCTTGTTCAATGCTGAGCACCTTGGAGATCAACCGATCATATGTGGTGATGCCTTGAACCTTGAGATGAAATGCCAAGAGGCCTTCAAGGTTAGCTATGATTGTGCAAACTTTTTGTTCTTCAGGCATGTTCCACTTGCTCTGATTTCCCTTGGATTGCCATCATTGCAGGAATGAAGCGAATGATTCACCCTTTCCTTGTTTCAGAGCTGAGAGTTCTTCTAGACTAACATCCATTGCAATGTTGCATGCGTATTTTTTTATGAATGTGTCTATAATTTCTTGGAATTTCCTAATTCCTGAAGGTAGGCGAGAGAACCATTCCATAGCATGGCCCACCAAACTCCCAGAAAATAGCTGCATCAAATAAGTATCGTCATATGCGACTTCCATGCAATGAACCTGGAATTCCCTTATGTGATCTTCAAGGTTTCCCGTCCCATGATATTTTTCAAACTTGGGGATCTCAAATCCCTTGGGGAATGGTTTCATCACTAGGCTCCTATCAAATGGATAGGGACACAAGTTGCTTGGTGCTTTCGTTGTTCGCCCTTATTGAAGATCAAGCACTTGTTGCGAGAGTAACCTAATTTTTTTCGTTACATCATTTTGTGGATCAGGAGGTGGGATGAAGGTGTTTTGGGGTGTTTTGATTATGGGTTGGATGGGTGGGTTGTTTGATTTGTTGTTCAATAGTATCTGTATGTTCTATCGAGCTAGGTAGGCTTCCACCTTTTGTTGTATGAACAATGCTTGTTGTTGATCTTGTTGTTGTTGCGCTAAGATTTGTGCTTATTGGTATTCCAACAATGCTTGTTGTTGTGCTTGTTGTTGTTCCAACAATGCTACTTGTTGGGTTGCTAATTGGGCTGCTTCTTGTTGCTCTTGATATTGCTTTATTACTTGTTGATATGCTTGCAATTGTGTTGCTTGTCTTTGTGCTAGAAGTTGTGCTTGTGCTTGTGCATGTTGTGCTTGATATTGGGAATTTTCCTGAGATTAAGCTTGTGCTTGCTTTGCTTGTGCTTGGGCTTGTGCTTGTGCCACTTGTTGTTGTACTAGAATTTGTGCTTGAGCAACATTTTGTGCTTGCAATCTATCTTGGGCTGCTTGAGCGGCTTGCACAGCTTGAGCAACTTGTTGTTGTTGTTGTTGTTGTTGCAATAATGCTTGGGCTTGTGTGGCTTGTTACGCTTGTAATGTGGCTTGGGCTGCTTGGGAAGCTTGTGCAACTTTTTTGGCTTGAGCGGCTAGTTTTATAGTTTTTTGTTTTTGCACTTGTTGGAATCCCCTTTGAAATCAGCTTGCAATGCTACATTGTATTGGCTTGATGTGGTGGAAGTTGGTGCTGGGGGTGGTGGTGGATTCAGAATGGAATTTGTGAAGGTGGTGAGTGGTGATGTCGTTTTGGTGATATGAGTGGTGGATGGTGTTATTAATGTGATTGTCCCTTGAGAGACCATGCTTTGTGATGTTAGGGTAGTGGTTGATGATGTTGCATTTTCTTGCATCATTGTCATCTGTTGTTGCGATATCGATGACAAGTTTTACTTGATGTTTTGATTGATATTTGGGATTTTGTTTTGATTGATACTTGGTAAAGGTGGGAGCCCCAAACCAAGGAGTGATGTAGATGATGATGGAAATGGTGGAAGAGGTGGAAATGTGAGGGGTGCGAGTTCTTGCAAAAATGTTGTGGTGTCAAAGATGCCCCCTAGTCCAAACATGTCTCCTTCCTCTTGCGAATTTGTGAGGAGAGAAGCTTGAGATGTGTGAAAATATGATGATGATGGATCATGATGGAAAGTGAGAGGAACATTCTTATGTAATGGATTTTTGGGTATGTTTTGTTCCAAAATAGTATTTGCATCCAAGTTTTGATTATTAACAAGGGGGTGTGTTTGAATAGCATTGAGAAATGCACTTCCCTTATTAACATTGGGTTGGGTTGGAGGAAAAGATGTCGTGATCTACAGAATGTTTTGGGTGATGTTTTCGGATGGGGGTGTAGATGAGATGGGAATGGTGGATGAGATTGGAGGAAAAGATGTCTCCACTATAGTACTCATGTCAAAATCCGAAGGTAATTTGGCCCCTTATTTTGCTAGTTCAAGCATGTATAATGAATGGTTAAGCCTCATCATGATATTGATGATTTTGTGGTTTTTTGGATTTTGGAGCATTTCAATTATTTCTTCATGAGGAATCCCAAAGGTAAGATCCTCTCCTTTGTTTTCTTCTTGTGGGTTTTGCGATGATGATATGGTCAAAGGATTGCTTGATTTGGCAAGATTCATTTCAACATTTGTTTGGCTAAGATCACTTGAAGTGGGTGTTTCTTTGTTGGCTTCCATGCTCTTCTTGTATTGAGATCTAGTTTGAACCATAAAACAAGGATCAATTTTCAAGAATGGGAGATGAATCTCTTAATTCCTTGGATTGATCTTTGGTTTGTGCACAAAATAGAAATTTTTAGGATATCTTGATGATCAAAAGGTGATATGATGATGATGCAAAGGATGGATGACGTGGATGTTTTTGGTCTTTTGATAAAATCTTGAGGGAGATGCTAGGTGTTTTAGGACTCTTGGATATGTTTCGGATTTTGATTTTGATTTTCCCTTGGGATTTGTCCTTGATTGATTTTGATTTTGATTTTGATTTTGAAAAAATAGACCCTAAGATTTTTGGATGATTATCTAAGGGTATATTTTCTCAAATGATGATAATTTTAATATGTGTAGGGAGAAGGATGCATCTACCCACACCTATTCAAACAAGATGATAATTTAACTAGGCACATGAAGAAGGATGCATCTACATATACCTAGATAAACAAGATGGTTTGATAACTTTGACTAAGCATATGCAAAAGGATTCATCTACACATACCTAGCCAAAGGTGTTTTGATAATGATTTCAAGGATTTTGTCCCAATGATTTGATAATTTTGATTTTTTCCAAAAAGCCTAACATTAAGGATGATTTGAAGATTTTCCAAAAGATGATGGTGAAATGATTTTTGTTTTGATTTTTTGAAGGATGGGTGAAAAATATTTTGATTTTCTTTTGATCCTTAGATGAACCTAAAAAAGACACTTTGTTTTCCTAGACCTAGGTATTGAAGAGCATACAATACTTCTATAGTGATTCCATTTTTGCATACATTTTTTGGATTTTTGAACCAATGACTTTTGCTTTGGGATTTGAACTTTTTGAGAATCATGAGGTTTTCAACACACATGAAAGTTCATTTTTCTTAGCTTTTCTTAATGGTTTTATTTTACCAAAAAACACTTTCTTTGATTAGGTTTTCCAAACTAGATGTCTAATGTTTTAACCTCTTCTCATCCCACAAAGTGTTTTATGTGGAAATCGAGGAAATCAAAGAAAAAGTTACGTATTGTTTACTTTAGTAGGAGCAAATTGAGATGAAATACAAATGCCTAGAAACATCTAAGGACATGAATCCCAAGGGAAAGCAAGGGCATGTGAATTCGTTCAATGATATTTGCTTCTCCTAAAGGTTTTGAAATTTGGATGATGTTCAAGTGTTTGTTTCCAAGATGTTTTCGATCAAGCAATATAACATCCTAGCTCAATTGGTACATTTTTCTAGGTGGGCTTGCCTCATGCCCTTCATAGAAGAGATGATTTTACATGCAACCAAGGAAAGAGTATAAAGGTATGTTAAGAATGAAGTCTTAACCTCTATACTTTAACCAAGATCGGACATGGCAAGTAGCTTCTTGGAATCTAAGTTCCAATGCACCACTTTGATAAAATCACTCAATGTATCAATTGGTCACTACAAAACAAGGGTTATATTTCAAAATTTCTATTCGTGGAGATTGAACCATACGGCAAGAGTCCCCTTTCAAATCCATCTCATTGGAATCAACCGCGTGATATTGGAATTTCTTCCAATACCCACATTTATATCTCAACTAGAAATACTCTTGGGTTCAAAATGTTTCCAGTTGAGTCGTTCCCATGGGTGAGTACTTTTTCCCCAAGGCAAGCCCTCTATGATAACAAAAGTGAGCAAAGACAAAATATGTAACTCGATCAATCTTTGACAACACAAAGAAAGAGAATATATGTGATAATGCCCTTACTCACACTCGCACAAGATTTTGTTCAATTTTAAGCCCAAACATGAAGTGTGGAGGTGATTGCTTTATCTCACCCTAAAGTCACGAAAAATGCCTTTTGATTGTCAAGATCGCTATAAAGCGCAAGAGAAGCACATACATCCTTTTTCAATGAATTTAGTTTAAGTAAGCCCTCACGAAAACAAAGTTGCACTTGTTCTTTTTTAATCCACAAAGAAAAATGTGAGTTCTTTTTAAGCACCAAAAGACAAGTGAGATACTTTGTTCAATTGTTAACCAAAGAAACAAAATCTAGTAAATTGTATTCCTAATTTTCATTTTAGCCTTTGCAAGAAGAAATTGAAAAGATTCTTTTAAAACCCAAACGACATTAGTGTCCTAAGAAAGAAAAGATAACAATTTCTTGAAGAAGTGTTAAACAAATACTAAAGTGTTTAAAAACACTTTAATTTTGTAAGATATCCTTATCATGCTTCTTCCTCTTTTTGTTTTCAATTCCAACCTACAAGAGAGAAAAACCAATTAGATTCTACAAAATACAGAGATTAAAAGCAGAAAATAGAAGATAAATTGATCATTAATCAAAAAGCACGTGCTAAAATTTAATTTCCACTTTTTACTCCCTCCCAGCAGCAACCTGTGACTGCGTCAGAGTTTGATTTCTCATTGGTGCTCTTATAGTGCCGCTTACCAGTCAGTGTCACTCTGTTTTAGAGATAGTGAGCTCAACTGCGTTGCAACTTTTCCCAATGTCGCAGTTTGGTTTTTTTTTGAAAATTCCTGCGAGTCAAATGGTCAAGCGGCAGACTTAGAAATTCAAATTTTTGGGCTGCAAGACTCCAACGTCACACTTTGAGTTTCTAATGGCCCTATATGGTGATGCTGAAGAGTCAGCGGTGCTAAAACAACAATGCTAAGCTCTCAACATCATAATTTTCTGTGTATGAACAAAAATGCAAAAAATTGTGAGAAAAGTGATAAATAATGATATCCAACCCTCTTTCTAGTGCCAAATGTGTGAACCCCAATCCAAATACCTGCAAAACATAATGAATAAACACATTAGTTAGTCAATTGCATGCATGAACAAGGATTCCCCATGAAATCCATTTACAAAACTCAAATTAGGAAAGAAAACAATGAAGAACACAATGAAACAAGACAATATAGATTCAATCCTAATTAGAATAGCAAACATATGATCCCATGGGGGAATTGGTGCCAATTTGATGTGAAATTTGGCCCTTTCCCAATTCCTAAGATGCAAGCTTGATGTGTTGAAGAGGTTTGATCCACTTTTTTTATGAAGAATGAGAGCTCCAAGCCAAAAATCTGCAAAAACCTAGCTAAGAACTCAATGGTGATGAATGAAATTTGATAGATATTTGAGCATAGTAACTTTGCATAATTTGTGGATCACAAAATGAGGATATGAGCTCTTTATTTATAGAATTCCAAGATGGATGAATGTCCAAATTTGAGCAATGTGGGACTAACATTCATCCAATGGAAAGGTGCCACTTGTCAATCTATGAGTGGATGGAGGATGTGCAAGATTTGAGAAATGTGCCAATAAATGCATATTTTTGAATTTCAAATTTGTTGAAATGACTTGTAAGAGGGAAGGGAAAATGCAATAAATGCCACTTGGCTCAAGGAAATGGAAATTTAAGATGAAGTTATTTCCTTGTTGGATGTACATGTTGACTTGGAATTTTTGAATTCAAATTTGAGGGAATATTCCAAAAGATGCCTTGTGAGGAAAATAGAGATTTAATAAATGAATTAAATCTATTTTCATGTGTAACTTGTAAAATCTAGAGGATGGGACATGATAAGAGATTAAATTAATCAAGAGTTAATTAATTTAATGAGGGATTAGATGATGTGACCTATTTGACTCAAATTTATGGATTTATTTAAATCAAATAATAGAGGAATATGATAAGAGAATAATTAAATAAGGATTTTGATTTATTCAATTAAAAGAGATGATGTTAGATTAAATTAAATAAAGTTTTAATTTATTTAATTTAATAGATAGACTTTAGAGATTTAATCAAATAAAATTAATTATTTAATTAAATAGGGATAATTAGATCAGATTGATTGATTTAATTAACAAAAGAGAATGACTTAATTAGATAAAATGATTTATTTAATTAAGAGAGGAATATTGATGAATTTAATCAGATAAGGGAATTTGATTAAATGGTTAGACCGAGGGATGATTCGGGATGAAACGATGTTAGTAGTCAAGATCAAATGCACAATGTTAATTGATATATTTTACGTGTCTACAGTTGTAAAGGAGGGTATAGTTACAAAATATTTTTTAGCTTCAATAAAGTTAGGCTTTTAAGAGAGAGAATCAATTAAAAAGTTACCCTACAACTAGCCACTAATCAAAGGAAGATATCATTGCCAAAAATAATCAATCAAGGTTCAATCAATATTCTTTTTAATACTATAGAGAAAATGAAAAGGGATAACTTGAATATGACCATGCGGGAGGTACTCTCAATCCTAGCATAAAAGGATTAACTCTAGGAGGCATTGAAGAATAGCAATAAACCCATTGATATTTTAAAAAAGAATAAATAATTATCCCTACCAATTTATGTTATCTAGAGTAATTAAAGATAAATAAAATTAGTAAGCATCCACCCCTATATCCCTCTTGGATCATTGGAAATCATCTTTAACACAATTGTATGATTGGTTTGAGAACTATCAACTTAGTTATGTCTAAGAAGGTTGTTGATTTATTAGGTCTAACTAATGCCCTAGTTGAAAAGGGTGTTTTCCAATTATATGGGACTATTGTTAAGATAGTAGGAATAATCAGTGACCTAGACCTCACTCTCCATGAATTCCCAAGCCTCTCCAAACCTCAAGATATCTTATTTATTGAACTTCCTCCCTAATTTTCTATTTTCCTTTCTATAAATTTCATATTAAAAATAGATTAATATTTATAATCTTATTGGTTTATATTGTCTATGAGAAATGTGCCAACATATTTAAGGCCAAAAAATCTATGTGTCTTATGTTGTATTGTAGTTCCTTTGATCCCAAAATTGGGTATTTTATTAGGTCCATTAAAAATCACAAACTCTTAGAGAAGCTTATACTACTACTATCAAAATTGAGAGTAACATGAGGGCTTCTGGTAAACACATTAAGAGGGTAGATGTCAAGTTGGATCAACTTGAGAAAATAGCCTCAACTAAACCTGTAAATGCTAATGAAAATTTGGAAATTTTGATGGGTGTTGTAAAGAACCTTCATATAATTTTGCAAGAAATGAAAAGGGGCTGCCACGTCCTAATTTTTCAACCCATTTCAATGAAGGGAATTGTTTACACAACAATCCTTATAACTATTGAAATGAAGGAAAATGAGCAACGTAGGTTTCGAATGGGGTTATGCACCTATTTCCCTACTTTCATTAGGAAAAAGAGATCCTCAGGGTAAGATTGACTTTCAATTCTTACATGAGTCAACCTTGATGGAGATGTTGTTTTCCTTATGAATGAGAATGGGATAAATCAACTTGAAATGCACTTTTGGGAGATAACTGAAAAATAACAAATGAATGCAATTATGCAAGGTAAAACATGAATCATCAATTTTAAACCTTAATCTAATAGAATAAGGAAAGTTATAGTAGATTTTAGAAGGTTATGAATTTATGCACCTATCACAAAAAGCTCTTGTTGAATGGATCCTCTTGGGAAAGATTCACCCTAGGGTGAAAGGTCTTGCTACAGGGATCCAAAATATGATTTTATAGTCCTCTACTCCTAGGTGTGCACTCTCAATTTCTCTGGATTTCACAATCAGAAATTTAGAATTAAATTTTATAAGTGAGTTTCCATATCTTGACAAAAATATTGAAAACTTTGACAACTTTGCAAAATTGCAATTTTGATCAATCTTCAATCCTTCTTCAACCTAAGATATGCAACACACACAAGAGGGAATTTTTTGGTGAATTGTGGTTTTCCTTGGTCAAACAACATTTTTGTAACTAAACCTTGAAATGAAATGAAACATGAATGGAAGGAATAATAAATGAACACTTGCTTGTTGCAACTCACCAAACCCTTGAATGAAGATCCTTGAAGGACTTAAATCTAACACATCTCTCCAAGGTCTTGATCTTTCATGAAATGGCTTGATTGGATGTTGATATTGATGCTTGAATTCTTGAAACTTACATCACAATGTTAGCTCCAAAAAAATGCATAAATAAAGATAACTTTGATGATGCTTGAGATCTTGAATGCTGCAACAAATGACTGAGAAATATACTCTTGAACACCTTTGACAATAATCTTATCTTTAGGAATAATCTCTTTATTGCTCTAGATTACTTAAGATTTGAATTTGATAAAAAGACCTTGTATTTATAAGTAGTTTTCTAATTTCTTGAAAATTAAACATCAAAGGCTGACAATTGCAAATTGAATTTGAATTATAAAAATTCCACCAAAAACATATTAAAAATTGGGGTCCTAAACTTAAGGGGGACCCATTCGCCCTTGGGAGAATGGGCCCTAGGTCCCAAACCTAGGACACACCAATTTCAAGAAAATTTAATTAATGCTTGAAATTGTTTAATACAAGTTTCCCTTTTGGAAAATGGGATTAATTAGGCTTTTAAATGTATAATTGGACCAATTATAGGTTTAATTAAGTACAATTTATTAAGGGACCCAAAGATAGTGTGAATATGTAAAGGAGTATATTTTTTTACACTGCATTTAGTCCCCACTTTAGTGAGAGGATGAGCCCTATTCTCAAACTCACACTAAAGTAGTCAAACAAGCGTCAAGAGAGGTCTAATTGAACAACTGTTGGAAAGATAATACAACAAAGGTCAAGGAGGATGATCAAGCCCCCAAGATCTAAGATCCCATAGCAAACCATCAAAGGCACAAAGAGACACATGCCTATGATAAATATGTAGAAGCAAGACAAGATACACAAGCATACAAATCTCAAAATTAGAAAGAAGAGAGAAGAGGTGGATCAAGCCTCAATTGTTTGTCTGATCGGTATGGATCAAGCATTAACTGTTTGTTCAAAAATGTTCACAAATGGAAACTCTTTGTCCACTATGCAAACAAAATGTACTCACACGGGCTAGTGAAAATCCATTTTCCACTAGGTGAGCCCCAAAACGTGGCTAATGGGAAGGTTCATGCCAGGTCTACAGGCTCCCATTATACTAGCCATACCAAAGTTATACCTCCTGATAACTTTGATAAGGTACCATGGAAATGGTCACAAGGCTAGCAAGTTGTGTTATGCTAGGAACTCATGAAAAATTCTCCATTGGCAAGCAAGTTGTGCTATGCTTGGTACCCATAAAAAACATAAAGGCTCCACTAGTAAGCAAGTTTTGTTATGCTTGGTGAGCTCGATACATGCAATAGGACACTCAAAGGGGTTTTTCTTAGTTCATGAAATGTTTCACCTTAGGAAACATCGTGCTTAATGTCTCCAAGAGAGTACTTGTCAAGGATAAAAGATTCACAACTTAGGGAATGCAAATTGTAGCATTACCACAAAGAGGAATGTCATATTCCAAGAAAGGTCACACTATTGAAGGAACATCAAGCCCAATGTCACCACAAAAAATACACATCAAATGAAGTGAGAAGATCACACTTTGAAGTGAACAATGAGCAGGGATGCATATGCCCCCACTTTAAAGAAATTACTAAACACTATGCTATGAGCATTTACTTTAAAGTTGAACATAATAAATTACAATACATTAGACCTTTATTCGGAAAGCCCTATGCAAAAAATATTTTTCCAAAATAGAGCTATGTCATGGAAAGGAGGGTTAACCACCATATGCAATCCTAAGATAACACATAAGGGATCCATGGATTTGGGGTCAACATTTTTTGTTGCTATAGTGATATAATTGAGCTTGGAACCATCATCATTCCCCAAATAACTCATGGAACAATGAGAAAAAAGTAAGAATGACACATAGAGAGAGAGAACACAAAGAAGCTTTTAGGTCAACATGGAAGAGACCTGAATATCTTGATGCCTTGTGTCATCTCCAAAAGGAAAACACAAGAAAAGAGAAAAGATAAATGTTTATGGTAGTTAGAAGAATGTAGATACAAATAGAATAATGTCACAACAAATTCACTTCCTTTGTATCCTTGCACCAATGGAGTGAAAAGGGACATCCAAAGTAGGCTCACAAACATGTATAGACATGCCAAGCAACACAACATGAGGGATCAAATTTTTCATAACAAAATTTAATTACATATTTATTTAAATACAGAAAATTGAATTCTTGATGAAATTCAATTGAATAATATTAAATGAAGATTTTGGAATATTCGCATGTTGAATATGAGGAGTTGATTAATGTTGACTTTATGAAAATTTAAAAACTATTTTTTTCATATGTCATCAAGAATTGAACGTTACTAATCAATTTGTAAGTGCAAGTGTGTGTAGTTGCAGGGTGACAAGTTGAAGGATGAGAACAAAGTTGAAGTAGGATTGTTTAGCTGGATCGAACGGTAAGCTAGATGGAATCTGGGTGCACACACCACATAAGGGAATGATGAATTGCATTTAAATCAAATTACATATATCAGAGAATGATAATTTATTGACTTGAACTATTTTCGTGTTTGAAAATATATGGCTTGTAGATATAAAAAGTTGTCCATTTAAAACTTTATGTTTGAAGAAAACAAAATAAGATTTATTTATATATATAGAGAGAGAGATGCTCAAATTTGAATTTAAGTTCCCTATTGAAAGTAAGATTGTATGGAACTCGTAAGCCATAGCAAACAATTATACATGTACATATACATATATACATGCATATACATAAGATTCAAATACATACATATATATATAAATGTATATATATGTGTATATGAAAATATAGAAAGTATGGTAAATGAGTATGGGATCATTTAAATAAGCATAGAAATACAAATATATATTTATATATATATATACATTTGAATGCATATTTAAATGTATATGTGTCAAATTCAAATTATAACTAATAGCATACTAATATCTGGTTGATAATTAGAAAAATATGATGAAGGCAATAAGGCCTGCCATGAATTTAATGGCTATAATTGAATTGTGTAGTGGCCAGGGGAAAGGCCATAATGCCTCCACCTTGGACATGGAAAATATAGACTGTTGTTTCCATTTTTGAAAAAAATGCATAGGAAGTGTGGCAAAAAAAATATAGGGAAAGGTGGGTTATAGAAAGGAAAAAGTAGAGGAGCTTGAAGGAAAAAGCCAGGGATAGCTACTCAATTCGATATTGAGGTAATTTGAGCCATGCAAGAGATATAAACTTGTTTTTATTCCTATTCTTTCCTTCGTCATTATCAAACGATAAAATTTCATTTTGTATATCGAATGCTTTCATTCTTCTTTGATTACATTTGATAGAATCCATGGCCTTGGGCTGAATGGAATAGTGTTGACCTATGTGGATCACTTGTTTTCAACCATAGAACGATAAGCTCAATTGGTTCTTCCTTAAGGCTGCTTACATGAGCATGCCATAGGATGGCTATCGTATTCTTTACAACATTTTATTGTATCTCACTGTGAATAAACAGTGATGGGGATTAATTAAGGATTCCCTTAGAAGAGGTTTTGTAACCCTATAAGTTTCTTTCTTATGATTGTTCACCACCCTAGCCGCTAGCTGAGCCTCATAATGCTTCATGATTCGATCTTAAACACTTGTAAATTGTAAATGTTGAGCTCGTAGGGCTATCATAAATAAATCTGATGACAATGTAAGTGATTCCTCTTATACTTTATATGGGATCAATTACGATCTGAGGGAAATAAGAGATCCCTCTAAATATTTTATTTTAATGGAAATTCATATCCAACCTTGATATTGAGTGGGACAATCACAACAAATGGGAAGGGCTATGTTTAATGTTTTTAAGCCTTGAATGTATGTAGGTTGTCTTTTCTATGAAGCCAACCCCATTTGATGAGGATGGTGGAATGAAAACTATGTTGAAATGAAATCAAGGCCAACAGGTAGAATACCCTTGCAAGCATAGTAATAAGATAGTAAATTGCAAGGGTAGAATTTTGAATATATTCATGATGATCTTGACAATTGGGAAATGGTTAACTGAGAGTAACCATAGTTTGATGTTATAGCTTGTTAGGCAAGAATATTTTTTTGAATATTGGCATACTGTCCTTATGTATGTTATAGGACAGATTTTTACTCCAATGTTTTCTATATAATGAGAAAGAATCATACTATTTCTTCTAATTGTTAGTGAATCATATGTTTGTAAAAGTGATCATTTCTTATAAGAACATCTAGAGATCTATAAATAGAGAAATGATACTATTGATTTTTCATTTTTCATAAAACTGACTTGTAGAAAAGAGAATATGAATGTTTTAATGCATTACAACTTTATTTGATTTATAAGTGTTAAAATTATGAATGCGCATATGTGAGAAACATGCTTATATCTATATAGTAGGAACAATATTTCTTCTACTTAAGCCAAGAATGTACATAAGAAAATAGTTGGTTTTGCAACTGTTTAGTAGGAAATATTAAATGTATGCTCAACAGTATGTATGAAACTGTAAGGCCTGTAGTATTCACTTGACAATGAAAGATCATATAGAATACTATCTATATTTTCAAATTTGAAATAATGAATTTTTTAGAATGTATGCACAAACACAAAAATTAGTAGGTGCATATATGTGTATGCACATAGAATTCATCTATGTACATACACATACTTGTGACATACCCCCTTTTTCTTTTTCTTTTAGAACTTTCATTTTAATGGAAAAATTCTTTAGATGAAAGTAGATTAGTCATAAGAATGAAGTGATTGAATGATGAAATACTCCACAAATCATAAATCTATATTTTTTTAGATTGAGATTTCTTTACATTTCAATAGACATTTATGAAGGAAGTAAATTGAACATTGAAACATAATAGTGATACCTTAGTTGACTAGAGCATCTATGTGTAGTTGTTGCTAGAGGGTAGATAGTTGTTTAGTAGAAAGTTACCTTCCTAGATGGGTGCCAAAATAGAGTCAGAGATTATAGGTTTGCTTTACCAAACCTTTTTTTTTTGTTGTTGCAACACACTTTTATGCTTGGACAAGAAATATTGTTCATTATGTATGTATGAATGAACTCTATGATTTAACTCTCTGCCATTCCTAACATAGATCTTGCACTTTCTTTTGTAGCATATAGATAGAAATTGCATGTTTATTTTGGGCACACACCAAATTCCACCTCGCAAGTTGTTCTCTTGCTAAACTTTTCATGCAGGGCCAAGAATTCTTCAAGTCGGAAGAATACTTGGGAAGAGTAAGCTTCATGGTTTGGTGGTAAAGCGCTTCAACCATTTTCTTGTCCACTAGTGGAGGCTAGTGAAGAAGAACCTTAATGTTCACTAGAATAATATAGTCTATGATGTAACTCGATGTAACTATCATTAATGTACTTGATGAGAAATGTACAGTGAAATGATATTATGGCCTTTGATGCCAAGAGAACATGATATTGTAATTTGACTTTTGAAGTGAATATAAGAATATTTGACTCTTTTTAAATGGACATGTGTAGCTATAATTGAATTTAGCCACTAGTTATTTCTTTTTAATTTGGATTATATTCATGTGTCATTTACAATAATATTTATTAAGTAATAATTAAGGATAGGTTATTACATTTGGTATCAAAGCTTAGGGTTCAGTTGTAGGCCCTTTTGAGTCTACCATAGTTGACTAGGGTAGTTGAACCTTGACCCAAAACTAGAAGTCCTGAGAATTGACCAATCTTGAATTGAATGAAGGAATGGGAAGGTCAAAAGCAAGATGAAGGAAAGGGAAAACTATTAGAACCCCACACAAGAATGATGTAAAGGAAGGAAATTCCAAGGCGGAGGTTCTATTAGAAATTCCCAATGATGATGAAACTATAGTACAAGCTCTTACGTGACTCAAGCTAGAGAGAGGCTTGAAGATTGAGGAGAAGCAAACACCTAAAATCAAGAAGCCTTTTGCAATCCGAGACTAGCCTCTAGGGTGTGGACCCAATGCACCCTTGTTGACTAAAGAGGAAAATGAGGGCCTACATGCTCAACCATCCTCATTTGTAAAATATTATGTAAACTTGGATGATGACCTAAAAGAATGTCCTCTAATTGACATCGATAAATTAGAATGATGTAACCTTAAGCATATTGTAAATAAGGGTCTATTGACCCACCCTAAATATAAATAAAATTTAATGATATTTTGGTTTGTTCAAAGGAAGACTCTAAAATGTGTGTACCTTACATGAATGTGTATGTCTACTATGTTAAAGGATGTATGCATATGAAAATTTTAAGATGTAACATAAGAATATTTATTCATATAACCTTTTGTTGAGATGCGATGAATGTGACTATGTTGCAAGATAAGTGTGAGGCATCATGGTGACCACCAGGTAAGACGGGGGTGGTAGTGGTTTCGATAATGGACTAAACAAGAGGTTGGAGCAAATTATTGAGCTTCAAAACTGGTAAGAGTCTTGCATGGATCTTATTGAGAAAAAATTCCAAGTGGCATGTGAGGACCGAGACCATAGGAATGCAAAAGGAAATCAAGGAAATAGTGGTCCAGGGGTAGGTCCACAAGGGTGAATTGAGGAGGAACTTGGAAAAGACCTCAGATGAGTAGCACCACCCATGTTTGATGGTAAGGTCATCAGAACTAGAGCTGAATCTTGGATTATAAAGATGGAAAAATACATTGGGCTCCATAATCTTTCTAAACAAACCAAGTCTGCATGGGATACATATTAGCTCTCAAGTGAAGCAACAACATGGTGGGATAATGAGAAGTTGGAATAAAACCTGTAGCCTGTTGAGATCACTTGTGGACTCTTCCTCCAAGATTTTAGGAAGAGATGGCTACCATACATTTTCTTTGATAAGAAAGTGACAAAATTTCAAAACTTAACCCAGGGAAATATGACTATGATTAAGTATTAGGAGAAGTTCACAAATTTGTTGAAGTATGTGTCTCAACATCAGGGGGATGAATAGTTTCATATCTATAAATTCATAATGGGACTCAGACCCCACATAGGATCTGAGGTGGACATGCACAGGCCTCAAACCATGAATGAAGTCTTTTAGAAAGCCACCAAACAAGAACAAAAGCTACATCAGTTGTCAAATCTTCACAAAGATTTTATTTATAAATCTTGTTACAGGAAGAAGAAATTTCATAAGGGAGACAAGAGCCATCAAATTCATAACCTCAAGGTGTAAAGTGAATTGCAAGACATGGGTGAAGATGGTAATGGTGGAAAGAATAAGAAAGAAAATAAAGGAAAAGGTAAGGATGATCAAAGGCTAAAGGGCTTTAAAGAACACAAGCCTAGGAGGTGTAAAGGACCTTGAGATGGATGCTATACTTGTGGGGGTGATAATTATTCCTTGAATTATCCTCAGTGGTCGAAGCCTCAAAGGGAAGGAAACTACCAACAAACTCACCAAATCCACATTTTGTGGACAACAGACAAGAATAATACCAAGCTTCACCAATCTAGCTAATGGGTAAGCTCTATGGCCAATCTGTCTCTATTTTAATTGATACTGGAGCTACTCAATGTTTTTTAGATCCTAGAATTATATCTAAGATACCCATTAGACTTGGGTACATGGAAAACTCATGGAAAGTCTAGTACGGTAATCAAGCAGAGTGAAGGGTAGATACCTGTCTCTTTCACACTGAGTTAGAGCTTCCAACTTTTGAAACTTAGGTCAACTTGTATGTGGTACCCTTAGGCTCATATGATGCAAATTTTGGGAATAAATTGGTTAGATGAGCATAAATTTCTAGTGAACTATGAGGATAAGGTGGTCAACTATATGGATGATTACATAAACCCAATTGAGCTTTGTGGAATGTAGAGACCCTTAGAGCTTAGATAGATTTTTGCAATGAAGCTTAAGAAGGCTTTTCAAAAGGGGTGTGCAGTTTGAGCAGTGCGTGTTAGTAATCCGGACAGCAAGGAGCCATATTTACATGACTATCCTATTCTCAAGGAGTTCTAGGATGTATTCCTCAAAGAACTTATAGAATTTTCTCTAAAGTTGTAATTTTATTTTTCTATCGACCTAGTCCCAGGAGCTGAGCCTCAACCCAAGGTACCCTATCGAATGGACACTATACAACTTTATGAGTTGAAGGCCCAACTAATGGAATTTTTGGACAAGGGACTCATAAGACCCAATGTGTCACCATGGGGAGCATCAATTATTTTTGTGAAAAAGAAGGATGGGACCTTGTGTCTATGCATAGATTATTAGATGTTGAACAAGGTTACCATCAAGAACCGATATCCACTTCTAAGGATTTATGAATTGTTTGATCAAATGAAGGGATCAATGGTGTTCTCCAAGATAGATCTTAGATCAGGGTACCATCAATTAAGGATTAAGGAAGAAGATATTCCTAAGACTGCATTTAGTACTCGATATAGACATAACGAGTTCAGAGTGGTCCCTTTTGGTTTAACTAATGTGCCAGTAGTCTTCATGAACCTTATGAATAGTGTGTTTAGAGACTGCTTGGATGACTGTCTTGATATTCATTGATAACATCCTAGTCTACTCAAAGACTATCAAAGAACATGTTAGACATTTGAGAATAGGTTTTCAATGAATGAGAGCAAGGAAACTCTTTGGTAAGCTATCCAAGTTTTCCTTCTATCAAGATTGAATGAACTATTTAGGCCATATAATTTTAGATGAAGGAGTCTCTGTGGACCCCAAAAATATTAAAGAAATCATGGAATGGATAGTGCCTCATAATTTTTTAGAATTCTATAGCTTCATGGGCCTCATAGAATACTATAGGAAATTTGTGCAAGGGTTCTCCCAAATTGCATCTCCTATTACCACACTCCAAAGGAAAGGAATGTGGTTTGAATGGATTGAAAAATGCAAGCAAGTGTTCCAACTCCTGGAGGAGAGAACTACAACAATGCTAGTGCTCATTGTTCCTGATCCTAATGAGAGATTTGTAGTAATCATAGATGCCTCCAGAGAGGGATTGGAAGTGGTATTAATGCAAGACAGATAGGTGGTGGCCTATGAATCAAGGAAGCTTAACCAACACAAAGATAACTACGTTCCCCATGACTTGGAATTGGTGGCCATAGTTCACGCCTTATAGATGTGGAGGCATTAACTTTTAGATAAGCCATTTTAACTCAAGAAAGACCACTTGGGGTTGAGATACACATTTACCTAGCCAAAACTTAATGCACAACAAAGAAGGTGGCTAGAATTCCTTAGTGAGTACGACTTTGGAATTGAATACATAAAAGGGAAAGAGAACAAAGTGGTTGATGCTCTTAGTAGATGAAGGCATATGACAACCATGATCTCAACAAGGTCTAATTTGAGGTAGCAAGTAATTCAGAATCTACCAGGGGATGACCACTATGAAAGAGTGAAGAAAACCCTAGTAGAAAATCCTTCTGATCATCGGTTTGATGGGTACAAGATCAAACTAGATGGAATTTTGAGATAATAGAGAAGAATGTATATTCTCGACTCTGGAGAGTTGAGGAAGCTAGTTCTAGAAGAAGTTCACAATGCACCCTATTCAGGACACCCCAGTGTATCTAAGATCATCACAAAGTTGAAGACTCTATATTTTTGGCCAAGACTCAAGAAGGATGTAGTGGAGTATGTAGCTAGATGCTTGGAGTGCCAATGAGTCAAGGCTAAGCATGCACACCCAACTAGGTTATTCTATCCTCATGACGTACCTGAGTACAAATGGCAGGTGATCAATATGGATTTTGTATAGGGTTTACCATTGAGCAATAATAAGCATGATGTCATCTTAGTTGTGATTGACAAGTTGACTAAGGTTGTGCACTTCATTCCGGGAAACCTTAAGGATGGATCATTGACCTTGGCTAAGAAATTTGTCTAGGAGATCTTTCATTTCTATGGAGTACCATAGATTGTCATTTTTGATAGGGACACACAGATGACCTCAAGGTTTTGGACAACCTTGAATGCAAAATTGGGGACTAAATTGAATTTTAGCTTGACTTATCATCCTCAAACTGATAAGTAGACAAAGAGGGTGAATTAGATAGTCGAAGATCTCTACCAAGTGCATTGTGTGGACCAACAATATAGGTGGGAAGAATATTTTCCTTTGGTAGAGTTTGCTTACAATAACTCCTATCATACCTCCTTAGGCATGGCACCATTTGAGGCCCTGTATTGGTGGAAGTGTCAAACCCCCATCAATTGGGATGAACTAGAGGACATGATCTTAGTAGGACCTAAAATGCTTATGGAAATGGAAGAGCAAATGTGGGTCATTAAGAGAAGATTGAAAGAGGTGGCAGACTGATAGAAAGCTTATGTCGATAAGAACCAAACTCAAAGGTAGTTCACAAAAAGGGACAAAATTTTCTTGAGAGTTAAACCTCATAAGAGTTCTATCACTTTTGGGAAGTTTTCCAAATAAGCCCCAAGATATGTGGGACCATTTGAAGTCCTAGAAGTGAATAACCCAGTTGCCTATAGAATAGCTCTACCACCCGCTCTAGCTCGAATTTATAATGTGTTTCATGTTTCTTTGCTAAAGCCATATCATCCTAATGTGACTCATGTACTTGATTGGAAATCCTTGTAGGTACGAGATCTAGGAGTGGTGCTAGTGGAGCCCATTAGAATTCTAGATAGGCGCAATGTTAAGTTGCGGAGCAGAGATATTGGTCAGGATAAGGTCTAATGGGACCAGAAACTCAATAATTTTGTTGAAATTTTTGGATTGAGATACTATGATATTTCATGCTTTAAAATTTTGATGTTGAAATAGACATATACTTTGAAATGATGTTGAAATAGACATATATTTCATGAGATGTTGAAATAGACATATTTTGAAATGATGTTGAAATAGAAATATACTTTGAAATAATGTTGAAATAGACATATATTTTTAAATGATGTTGAAATAGACATATATTTGTAAATGATGTTGAAATAGACATATATTTGTAAATGATGTTGAAATAGACATATATTTTATGTGATATTGAAATATACATATATTTCATGTGATGTTGAAATAGACATATATTTCATGTAATTTTAAAATAGAAATAAATGATCAAAAGTGTTATGATGTCATTCATTTTGAATTACTAGACATCGAGACGATGTCTCTTCCAAGAGGGGAAGGATGTCATAACCCAATTTTATTACATATTTATTTAAATAAAGAAAATTGAATTATTGATGAAATTCAATTGAATAATATTAAATAGAGATTTTGGAATATTCGCATGTTGAATATGAGGAGTTGACTAATGTTGAATTTATAAAATTCTAAAAACTATTTTTTTATATGTCACCAAGAATTGAACGTTAATGATCAATTTGCAAGTGCAAGTGTATGCAATTGTAGGGTGACAGGTTGAAGCACAAGAACATAGTTGAAGTAGGATTGTTTAGTTGGATTGAATGGTAAGCCAGATGGAATCTGGGTGCACACACCACAAAAGGGAATGATGACTTGCATTTAAATCAAACTGCATATATTAGAGAATGAGAATTTCCTGACTTGAACTATTTTCATGTTTGAAAATATATGGCTTGTAGATATAAAAAAATTTCCATTTAAAACTTTTTGTTTGAAGAAAACAAAATAAATTTCTTTATAGAGAGAGGGATGCTCAAATTTGAATTTCAGTTCCCTATTGAAAGTAAGATTGTATGGAACTTGTAAGCCATAGAAAACAATTATACATGTACATATACATATATACATGTATATACATAAGATTCAAATGCATACATATAAATATATATATATATGTATGTATGTATATATATGTGTGTATATGCAAATGTAGAAAGTATGGTAAATGAGTATGGAAGCATTTAAATAAGCATAGAAATACAAATATATATATATATATATATTTGTATTATATATATATATATATGTATGTATATGTATATGTAAATGTATATATATTGTATAGGAGAAAATTTGCACCCCTTACGCAAATTCCCCTTTCACATACCTTCACCTTAGAAAATCAAATCCGAAGGCGAAATTCCACATCACCCAACTGCCTTCCTTCCACTTGGTGTTAGTCTCTTGTGTCAATGAGAGAATATTTGTTGGAGGCATGTGCACGGTGCACATATGTCCACGCGGCATGCTTACGTCCTTGATAGATTCCTACATCTGAAGCTAGAAGAGGTGTTACACTTTTGATTAGGGTCAATTTGTAGTGTCCCTCTTCGACCAATCAACACCAAATATGAAAGATTCTTCCCTCTTCTTCTTCAAATTCATCCATTCTTCATTCAGTCCATCTTTTCTTCACATTCTCAAGCATTTTCAAGCACCTCAACTTCATTGTTCACTTTCAATAGCACTTCAACACTCCATTACAACAAAAAATCTCCATCAACTCCACAAAGCAAGTGTGAAGCAAGCCATTAGTAGTGTGGGCTTGAGGTCTTACAAGACTCCCCTTTCCAAGTTTGTAATCTCCTCCATTGGCTAGTGAGCTCTTGGGTGGAGGTGGTAACGTTTCACTCCTCTCCTTGTGATTTGGTTGAGTAGAACTTTTCTATTTTTTAGTGTTCATTACATCTCTACTTTATTTAATTCTTTATTGAATATTTCTATCTCATTGTTACCTGGTTGTTTGTGGAGGTGGAAACACCAAAATGGTGGTTTGACTAAGGAAGACCCCTATACAACCCCAAAAAATTTCCCCTATTTCTTGTGTGTCGGTGGGTGCACATTTGGAGCTAGTTGGAAAATGTGCATCCTTGTGAGATCATCTTTGTCACCCTAGCTCTGATTTACTTATTTTATCACTTTAGTTTCTATTTCCTAAATCTACTTTTTTTTTTTTTTACCATCAATGTTAGCTAGCTAGGCTATAAGTTTTTTTTTGAGTAGTTTGTATTTTTTTCGTTGTTTTCTGACTATACGAATGCTAACGTTCCCAAGAGACACTAGCATGCCATGTTGATGTCCTAGAACTATTTTGTCATCCTTAGATAGAGAGTTATTTGAGGCACAATACTGACTTCGAAAACTAGCTCACCTAGCCTAAAATTAATTTCAGATCTATAGAGTGATTGAAGTACATTATAGTCCTCATCATTCTTAATCCTCATCCTAAAATATCCCTTTATAGTGAGGTAAGTTATGGAATCCCTCCACTCTCGGCTCTTCGTGACCTGGAGCCTTGATGTGGTTGGTCCCCCTCTCTTACATTTTTGGTGAACCTAATGTGAACCATTTTTGTTCCATCTTACAGTACTAAAAGCTCCTTTCCTTGTGTTCTAGGAGTGTTGTAGGTGTGAGCATTGTGGGGAATTTCACCTCAAAACCCAACTTGAGACCCCTAGTAGGCATAGTTGGAAGGTTTTGTAAGTTTTGCGTAACAAAACCTTGATTGGGTCATTGTCCTATTATATGACCTTTGGGGGGCTTTGTAAGAGTATCAATTAGTGCATACGATGACCTCTTTTCTATATCAACCTATCCCCTCTGCATAGCCTGTGAGCAGTGGTACAAGTATAACCTTCACCTCACAGGATCTTCCAATGGGATTTAATAGGGAACCATCTCCTCTCCACATCCCTACGCGAATCAATGAGAACACTGTAGCAAGTATTCTTGTTGATCCAACATCTCAAGTGAATATCATAACTGAGGAGATCGTGCTAATTAACTTTCTACATAAATATGGGTATGATGCACTTGTGAGCACCATCCACATGCACAATAGACTTTCCATACCTTCTCTTGGTAGTATTGTTTTATCAGTCCTCATTGGACCTAAATCCGTAAATATTTTGTTCAATATAATCCTGAGGTCTAAAATATTCAGAGTGAAGTTGGGTATCCCCTAGTTAGTAGCTATGAATTAAGTTCCCTCAATTTTGCATAAGTGTTTGAAATAAATGCATGAGGTTTTTGTACATGTGATCCATGACACTAGCTATAGACTATCAGTTGAACATGGTAGTTATTCCTTAGATTACTTTTGGCCTACACCCGTTGGTCCTCTTCCACACAGGAACGACCTCTTGTACTGGAATTATCAAAAGTATAAGAAAGGGAACTTAATGCTGAGAGTGAGATACCCTCCATCACCTTATGCTATTTCATATAGGGCTTTCCTGAAAGCTGATAGTGATGTCACTAATGCACGTAGAAGGGAAGAAGAGAAGTTCTCTTGAGATCCTTCTTCTTCCTCTTCCATTGTTCAACCTGATGCTCCCTCTCACCTCATTGTGGTGCCATCAGATTCTATTTCAAATTTACAAGAGAATCCCATGGTGCTCTCTTGGTAAAAGCCTAAGTGTCCCGCATTTGAGCTTCATGTTCTTCCCATGGTGACTAGGCTCATTTGATATGGTAGAAAGAAAGGTCCCCATGGTGAATCGTCTATTCCCTGGCCTCTACAGCTTCCTACCACCCATGCTCCAAAAGTAGTAAATAGGAAGAGATGTCTCCCCCCGTAGTTTCTCAACCTCCTCCTACTCTCATTTAGGAACATGTCCCTCTGTTGGAAACAACTATGGTGGAAACTCCCATGGCTCAGTAGGATTCTTCTTCTCTTTCGCAACCTTCGACCTCTAGCTTGAAGAGTCACAAAAATCACCTTGCACATGAATTCAAATTTCAGCGAAAGGCTCTCGTGGTTGAGAAATCTGCCTTGTAGAGGAAGGAAGGGGAGATAACCACCCCTACTTCAGGGTCCCCTAGTGTGTCCTCCCCTCTCCTCCCCTCTACTTCCATTAAACCAAGCTTTGTATTGCTTCTGGCTCCTGTTGTGTGCCTGACCTCAAAAAGGTGCAGGTGTTCATCACTCCTTCGATCAAGCCTCCCTTATTGATGTCCCTCTCAGACATCCCACCTTTTTTGAAACCTGTAGATGTGTTGAATACTTTGGTGGTGTCTATTGTGGTTTTCTCCTCCTCCTCTTCCTTTGTGCCTCTTGCCTCATATGTGGGGAGTTCTCATCCCTCAATGAAGTAGAAGATAGAGGATGACCCTTCTATCAATGGAGGGTGTAAGAGGAGCCCATCCTCTCTGAAGGGTGGTATTGCGCTAGCTTGTTTTGTCTTAACGACAGAACCAACCCCAACCTCCCCTAAGCTCATCACCTCTCCCGAGTCACTCGGTGAACCTAGCAGTGAATCTTGGGCACAACCCTCTCCATTTGTTTAGGTACAACATGGCACTCCAATGAAGTGCATGTTTAACTCTCTAGATGAAGTTCCAACCTTGTCAATGATCTTCACGAAGTCCCTGACCATCGCTCCATAAGAGCAAAGTGGAGGAGACCTTGTGGGGCCTTCTTCCTTAGCCCTTGTTGTGGGAGGGTCGGAAGCTCCTCCTCTTAATATTCCACAACTATAGGATTGCCCTCCTTCCCCTTATGATGATCTAGAATGGGAAGAATATGACCTCTTGTTCGATGAGTGTTAGGGGGAGGCCTCTTCTTTATCTTTAGATTAGAAGTGTGTGTGTTGTAATGTGTTCCCCTATTCTCATGCTATGTGTTCCTAGATAACCCTTTTCACCCTTGTTGGTGCTTGGATATAGGAGTTTTTTTTGTGTCGTAAACCTTCTTCTATCTGTATCATCATTCTTCCATGTTTGTGATTGATTTTTGGAAAGTTGGGGATGATGCAAAGTGTTGGGGCCATTTAGGATTCCCTTCCATGTTGACCCAACTTTTTATTTTTACTTTGTCTTCTCATGCATTATTCACATGGTCTAATATAGTAAAGGGTTGATGATAGTTCATATATATATATATATATTTAGGAGTTTCTCTAACCCGAAAATATCAAATCACCCATATGCTCTTTGTTTATGCTTACTTATTTTTTGCTCTTGTCCTTTCTTTTTCTCTTCTTTACTTGAGTTTTCCATTTCATGTGTGATACCACCGTTTCTATGATGCTAATATTTTCAAAAAAATGCATTCATTTCCAACAAATATTTTCTAGAAAATCCTCTCAAACATTTCTTTTAGGACCGCTAATGGAACATGTTTCCTTCATCATGGGTTCGTAAAGAAAGAGTTTGACCTTTCCTTCGAGGTGGGAGCAGCCTTTACCTTCCCCTCACAAGGGAGCATTTTCTTCCTTTCAAATTTCTTGATAAAGTGAACATATTTCAAAAGGATTCCTTGGTGATGAATCGATTTAAGAAAAAGTATCTCTTTATGTACTTCCAAATAATGTGTCCCTTGATTGGACCCCCTTCTCTTTTTATGCCAGGTTCCTGACGGAGCCCTTTGAAAGCCTTATAATTTGTTGACAGTTTGTGTGACTATCTACTTTATTTCCTATGTGGAAACTTTGTTTCATACATGATTTATCTATGAGTAAACATGTTTCTTTGCAGATGTGCCTATGAAGCAACTCTCCAAACGGACTCTGCAAAGTCTCCTCCTTTTGGTTTCCTCCATGAAATAGATCTTGGATAATGCCTCCTTGCAGGTCTACGAACCTGTAAGGTGCTTTCTTCTGGGTTTCCTTCATATGAGAGGTCTTGGGGGATACCTTCTTATAGGTCTGTGGGCCTGTAAGGAACATACTTCATGGGGCTTCCTTCATGTGAGAGATCTTGGGGGATGCCTCCTTGCAGGTCTACAGGCATGTGAGACACTTTTATCCTACAGGATCTATCCATCATTGGTCTGAGGTCCTTTGGTGTACCTTGTGTAGCTTCATAATTCTACAAGGCTATTGAGTCTTTTGTTCCAGCCTATTCTTTTGAGCTCACCAGATCATGGTATGCTTCTTCAATGGTTCAGGTATACATCTCTAACCCTACTAACTCCTCAATCTACTTTACCAAAGGACTCATCAGTATTCATGCTCACTAAAGTGGGGGAAAAATGCATAGGAGTAAATTTGTACCCCTTATGAAAATTCCCCTTTCACATACCTTCACCCTAGAAAATCAAATCTGAAGGTGAAATTCTACGTCACCCAATTTTATTCCTTCCACTTAGTGCATGTCTCTTGTGTCGATGAGAGAATATTTTTTAGAGATGTGTGCATGGCATGTAGATGTCTACATGGTGCGATTATATCCTTGATAGATTCCTGTGTTTGAAGCTGGAAGAGGCTTTACACTTTTGATTGGGGTTAATTTTTAACATGCCTCTTCGACCAATTGACCCTGAATATGGTAGATTCTTCCCTCTTCTCCTCCAAATTCATCCATTCTTCATTCAATCCATATTTTCTTCGCATTCTCAAGCATTCTCAAGCACCTCAACTTCATTGTTCACTTTCAACAACACTTCAACACTCCATTACAATAGCAACAAAACTGCATCAACTTCACAAAGCAAGTGTGAAGCAAGCCATTAGCAGCATGGGCTTAGGGTCTTGTGAGACTCCCCTTTCCAAGTTTGTATTCTCCTCCTTTGGCTAGTGAGCTCTTGGGTGGATGTGGTAATGTTTTACTCCTCTCCTTTGTGATTTTGTTGAGTAGCACTTTACTATTTCGTAGTTTTCATTGCATTTCTACTTTCTTTACTTTTTTATCGCATATTTCTATCTTGTTGCTACCTGGTTTTCTGTGGAGGTGGAAACACCAAAATGGGGGTCTGACTAAGGCAGTCCCCTATACAGCCCCTACAATTTTCCTCTCTTTCTTGTGTGTAGGTGGACATACATTTAGAGCTAGCTGGTGAACATGCATCCTTATGGGATAATCTTTGTCACCCTAGCTCTCATTTACTTGTTTTATCACTTTAGTTTCTATTTCCTATATCTACTTGTTATGTTTTTACCATCAAGGTTAGTGTTGCCAATTTTTCACCTACAACTCAAATTGGCAGAGCTGAAGCAGTTTATTTTTATTTTAAGGTGAAAATATTTCAATTTATTTCTGCTTTTCTTAAACCATTGCATATATTAGAGTTTAAAAGCAAAGGTTCAATTTTATTGTGCAATGTGTTTTTAATAAATGAAAGCATTCGGTTTTCCATTTAGTGTTTTACAACATAAAAGAGGCTACATGAGATATAAAATATTTCTTTCATTCATCTTGCAATGATTTAGACACTTTACAATGTTTCATTCATTTTGCAAGAGAGATATATACAAAATTGTACAAGATTGCAAAATTTTGTTTTCACATTCATTGGAAAGAAAAGAGAGATCAAATGTCCCACACAAGCCCTGGGAGTAGCTGAACCAACAAATTATAAGGAATGTACTATACATCTAAAGATAAAGAAAAAAAATGAAGAAAATAAGAGGAGACATATCCACCATTTCCTATGTGTGTTTGGTGTTGGTATCCATTGAAGTTTCTCCTCCTTGCTCTCGATCTTGAGTGAACCTTCATCATGATGAGAAAAGTTGTTAGAGCTCTGGATATGAGTCTTCATATGCACTCTACCAACACAAATATAGTACATTTTCTATGATGTATTGAATCAGTTGAATAAACATTAGAAGTATGCAAGATAGCTTGAAAAATAAAATATCACAGGAGCATTGAACTTCACTATTTTTATCTAACATGTTTTTTCACTGTGTAGGTATAGGAGAAATCATGTTGCTGATCCATTTCTAGAGGTTTGAGAAATGAAACACATTCATAATTGCTCAAAAGGAAATATTCAACTGACTGAGAAGTTCATAAAGAAACTACAAGAGAATCTGATTCATTGTCCATTCATGATAATCAAATTCAGAAGTGCAATGAAAATGAAGATCACAAATGAACAATGGCTTGTCTGAGTGCTTGGAAATATGAATGGTGGCTTATCTGAGTGTAGTTTTCCCACAAATATTTTATAGAGCAGTGTTGTTTTCATGTTCCACTATTGCCATGTGTCATATATTATTTTTATTTGTGTTGTTTGAAGTACATACTATGAAGGAAAAGGAACAATTATTGCTCACATTAAGAGGAAAACAAGGAATGGGCTGATTATTATGCTATTTGTGATGGTGCCAACATGGGGATTTTTCATAAACATGCTCATAAAGGTACCTGATAACTAGTGCTTGCATGTGGAGTGCAAAAGGAGTAAATGGTTTACAAGGGTGCTAAAGTGAAATGGTGGAAAAAATTATTCATTCCACAACCATAATGATGGGGCAACAAGGAGTGCATTGCCATGGAGAGTGATAGTGAACATGCATACATAACAAAAGTTCACTATGCATTCTGGATCAAAAGAAACTAGCAAGTTACAGACATAGCCCTTTTGCCAAGTGAAGTTGATAGCACATATTCCTTGAGGCACTGTGCATTGCTTAGAAGAGTTCCATTGCATAGAAACAAACATATGCAGTAAAGAGTCGTAAGCTTCCCTTGGGGTGAGCATAGAATACAAAGAAGGCCCTGAAATCAGTTATGGCATGATAAGACAATAATTTACAGGTAGAACAAGCATTTTTTTGTGCAAAAATGTTTTTGAAAACATTGAAATAAGTGTTGCATATTTACAAGTTCAAGAGGGGATGTATACAATAGCACAATGAACAAACCCTCATCATTAAAATCTGGGTATGCAAGTTGAAAAGAGATGTGATTTTGCATATGGGACAACATTAATTTTGAAGTAAAATAAAATCATAATGTTTAGTTTTTTCTTCAACAAAATGATATATTTCAGTTTAAAGAGTACATTCATAAGAGAAAGCTTCATTACACTTGTAGATGCTCACAGATGATGAGGCAGTGATAAGGAGTGTGGGTTTGAACATATTTCTAAAATGTAGAAGTAAATTTCAACAAACAATGGTGAATCCCACATGATACCTATAGGTGCATTCTTTTTTCCAAAATCCAAACATGTTGTAATAGACTTGTATGTAATAAATGGAAGAGGTGAACAAGAATTTTAATACCTGAAAGTGAAGAAAGGAGCTTTACTTATCTCTTCATAGAATGGAGCAACAAAAAATAGACTCAAGAATGAAGTAAAATGCCTTTCATTTTTTATTTTTATTCAAAATAGAGATCCAATTTGAGCATTCTAGCCACAAATAGAAGGGTTTTATTTTTCCTCTATTAGTGGAAAAACCAAAAACAGTCATATGAAGAAGTTTGCACTAGTTCAAAACATGAGAGAATGTGGTGTTTGAAAGGCCCCAACCCCATAGAAAAGATTGATTTTGTTTCACTCAGGAAAATGGATGACATTGCAACATTTACCATAGACAAAAAAATGAAGAAGATCAATTATGTATAGAGGTTTAGAGAATCCCAAAAAGTCCTAGAGGTCACAACCTTGCATGGGTCTATAATTTCCCTTGTATTGTTCAGAAAAAATAAATCAAAGCATTATTTCTTTTGAATAATTTGATAATCTAAAGCCAAATACCCAGACTTTCCTTTATAGAGTTGCAGCCATGGGTATGTAAATTTTCAAAAAATAATAAAAGTAATGCATGAAGAAAGCAAGAAAAGTACCCATCATTGTTGGAGCTCGAATAAGAGAAATTTTTTTGCAGAAGTAAAAAGAAATGGAAAGATTCAGATATTGGAGAGCTTACCACATTTTTTGTTGAAGATGTATTCAAATTCCATGACAACATAAGCTTCATAAATCCTTCAGATATCAGCCTCAAGGAAAGCAAGGCATCAAAAAAGATTACAAGTGCAAGAAAATGCACTAGAAATTTATGATGGGTTACAACCAAGAAAGCCCAAAAATGCTTCAAAATCAAGGAAAATGTTTGATTCTTGTGACAAAACAACTCACCTTTGCATTTCCTTTTCAAAAGCTTCATAAAAAGTCTCAGAATCTACAAAATGGTGAAGGTTCGAGCCTCCAAACCCTAATCCCCATGGCGATAGATTGTAGAGCTCTTTTCCAAAATGAAAGATGCAAAATGAATGGCTAAAAAGTGAGGAAGGCTCAGTTTTGTGTTTAGGGTTTCATTATGCCCTAATTCAAATGGTGTTTTTATCACATTATTTTAAGAATAAAAACCCTCATTAATACCTCTTCCATCACTTAGGTATTCCTTTTTATGATTTTTTAGAGAAAAATCAAGTAGTCGATGCCCTTGAATTTTATGATTTTTTCGTAAGTTTTGAATGCCCTAGGTTTCCCTTTGGACCTTTAAGTGAACATAATGTGATTATATTCCTTTAATCTTTCTTATGATTTTAAAGAAACCATACAGTTATAGAGCTCCCTATGTGTTATTATGACTTAGGCTTAATGCCTTAGTTATTATTTTTTATTGATTTTTGGAGAGAATCTAAATGCCTAGAGGGAGATATATTATACTTGGAAAAATTTAAATAAAATCATATAATTGTATTATATCATTGTAAAATCAAAAGCAAGTGAAGTATAATTGGAGCTTTCTATTTTGTAATTATGAACTACAAATGATGTAAAACATCATTAAGGTAATATTTCTATAAATTACCTTTATGTTTGTTATTTTAAAAATGCAGTTAGTCTCCTTAGAATCTTTCTATTTCTGAGTTTGAATTCTTGGCAGAAATTGGAAAAGAATGGGCAAACTGAACCTCCTATTTTCAATTTTGGGTTAGTTTGGGCCTGATTTTGTGACTCTTTTGGATCAACCTACTAGAGAAAGAAAATTTCCATCTTTTTCAGTTAGTTTGGATTAGTTTTGGGCACTATTTTGTAGGATTTTATCTTGAGCTCGAAAATGGATCAAAGTTGCTATTCTGAGATGTAGTTCACTCTGATTTTTCCTATTCTTACTGTTGATCATCAAAGCTTGCACTTCTCTGATAGTCTTATGGGAAATTTAGCGAGTGTGGGAAAAATTGTGTCTCACTGAATACCTCCAAGTTTTTTTATAGAAAGTTGGCTCTTCTTTTGGGGTTTTGAGATAAGGGAGAAAGGAAATGTAAATATAAAACATAAAAGGCAATGAGCCAAAGCTTTTATAGCATTTCAAACCCAAGTTATTCCTATGATTAATATAAAGGACATAGAATACCACAACCCCTCATTCTTGGAAAGAGAATGAACAACAAAGGTTAACTTCAAGCACAGTACAGACTTTCAAATCTTTCCATAGGAAGTGTTCATTGAGGTCCGATCAAACATAAAGATTCCTTAGAGTAAAAGAACAATATTCCAGAAATTACAAGAACTCTATCTCCTAATACAACATAGCATAACAGAATAACCACTTTAAGGAAAATAGTAAAATTCCAATGACATAGTCCAATTCTCCTAAGCTACTATTCAATCACAAAAGCATAAAGAATAGAAATCCACTATTTAAACTACCATAATATAGCTTGCAAGACACATTGTTTCATTCAAAATGACAATATAAAGAAAGAAAGCTTGAAAAAGGCCATACATGCACAGTCTCAATAAATTCCCCTCAATAGATCATGCTTTAATTAAAACTAAACTTTGAAACAAAGGTCGGATGCCAATCCAACTATAGTTTAAGCCTTAATGGATATAATATGCCAAAACAAAGTAGTTCTATAGCTTGCTTCTGAAAATAGTTCTTAAAACTTTTAAGAAAACTAAAAAGAAACACTTCTTTGGACAAAAAAAAGGTTCCTCCTTGAAAAATATCCTTTTGCATCTCTGTCGTCGCCCTCCTTATATAGCCTCTAAAGAAAGAAACACCACCTCAATCTAGATTAATTGCTGCCAGGGGTTGACATTTGATAGCACACGATCCAATCATAGACCTTTGGTTAGGCCGCAAAAGATCCTTGCATTAACTCTTCACCTGTTGCATTAATACCCTCTAGATATTTTAGCAAGGATAAGAAACAAAATGTGATCAGATCCTAGGAATAATAGCCTGGAAAAGGAACTAATTGACCAATCACATCATTGCAAGGTACCGTCTCAAAACTTCCATCCCAAAAACCAAGAAAAGAAAAGAAAAAGGCCAGCCAACTCAGACAAACTCCTCAATAGATATCTTTATAGGTGGTGAGAGTAACCCACAACAAGGAGATGACGTGTCAGTAGGGCAAAAACTCCCGAGCTCGCAAATATAGCTCCCAAGAAAATGTCTGACAAGCAAACACATGTCCAGAACCTTCTCCCAAAAGGAAGATGAAAAGGTAAAAGCTACATAGCCACCACGTGGCACATTGTGCACCTTTTCAATAATTTTATTTGAACATAGGTGCACCCGATAGTGAAGACATTTATGCGAACCAAAATAAAATGACTAAGGAAAAAAAAACTTTATAGTTTTAGTGACTCACAAGTGTCTTAGCTTCGATGGAGATTCAAACCTAGGCCTCTGGGTGTTCCTGGAGTTTAATGAAAGTGGTGCGATGAGCCTCCCAATCTATATTATTTGGTAGAATAAGGGTCCTGATCTGTCTGTATGTTTGTTTGAGATAAAAAATATCCTTGAAAGAGATGATACCCCATCTAGAAGAAATTGCACCTAGGTGATAATAAAGCTGAGAAAGAGGGTATATTTCATGCTCAACATCATCCACCATGGGTACCGCACTTGAGCTTGGAAGTTCAACAGTGGTTTGTATCTTGCGTCAGATTTCCTCATTGATTTTCTCTATCATCAACGCATCTTCATTTGGGGAGAGAAGAGGAGGCAACCCGAAACCAACCAGGACAATGAAGTCCTTTTTGATCTTAGTGACCCTTTTATTCAACACCATTTGGTGATCCTTGCATTTTACTGCAACAATGTGGTAATTCATGATCTTATTGGCTTTAATGGAGGTGAACCATTGATCAAGAATTCCTACTCTTTTAAGAACTTGATCAGTGGCAATACTCAATTTGGATATAAAACTTTGGGAATCTGCCACCTGGGGTGAACATTTTTGTATGAAGTGGTCAACTATCAGACTAACCTTGGCATTCAGTTCCCACACATCCCTTAAAAACTGTAAGGTAGGTCCCAACACATACATTCCAGTCGCTATCTGCTCCCAATTCATAACTACCAGCCTTGTCATTATGGGGAGGGATTTAGATCCTCTTGCAGCAATTAACTCCTAGTTAAAACGAGCCTCTCTTACTCTGATGTTTTCTTCTATTTGACCTTTCTCTCCAAGAGCGTTTACCAACTTAGAGCTTAGTCTTCCGACTTCTTATCTTGAATCTTTCGCCTCAATCTAGATCCTCTAAAGATCATCAATATTTCAGGATCTGGCACCATTTAACTCTTTCTTTAATTTTTCATTTTTCAGCATGAAGCTGAACTTGCTCATTATGGGCATCTACAAGCAATCTGGACTCTCCTTGTTGGCATTGAACTTGTTTTACATGGGTCATTTCAGTATCTTTGGCTTAGACCTCATTTTGTAATCTGCTCACTATCCCTTTCACATTTTCCAATGCAACCTTTTGCTTCCTTAATTTCCTGTCTAGTCATTCATAATCAACATATACCACCTTTTGTGTGGCTTTGGCTAGGACCATTTTATCACGTAGATGGGTTTCACTCAGATCCAAGCCCATGACATGAATGTCGTAGTTTTCCATCTGCATTTTTCCTTTAGGCTTGGAAACGAGCAGCCTCATTGTGGTGATAAGTAGGGAGTTCTTCTCTTCATTAAAACAAGCCTCAATCCTCCTAGCAGCGAGCCTTTCGACACTCTTTGATAACATTTTCAGCTTCCTGGTCTTTTGGGCCTATTTGGTGGCATCAAAATGACTTTGAAGAGTCTAAGGGACATCAAAACTTTGAGATGCAATGGGAGCACTAGGGGGCATTCTAAAAAGGGTGACAGTAGGGAGACTTCAAATGTGTGAGTGTGGGGGAACACAAAAGGTAGCGTGATCATAGAAAAAGGTGAAATACCAAAAGGAGTAGGGGAAGAAATAGTAGGGGTAGATGAAAAAAAAGGATGATGGAGAGGTGCTTTCTCGGAAGTAGATGGACCAAGAGTAATGGGAAAAACCATAGTTTTGGTGATTTCAATGGGGGCCTTAGACAAAGTGATTAATGGCACAATGGCGGTCGGGGCGGATGATGCTCCTTCGGCACACAAAAAAGTTTTAGTAGGTTCATTTTTAAGGCCAAGGGGTGTATCTAACATTACTAGCTCAAGAACCAAATATAGGGGATTACTTTCAATAGGAAAAGACTAGGGCTGTACCAGAGATGCAGAAATGGGAAGAAGAGGGGGAGACAAACTTACTTGAGCCACAGTCGATTGAACATTTCACAAGGTGGAGTCCACTTCTTCTTAATGGACCAGTATATCAGAGGCACCTAGGTCCTAGATCCTTCTCTTCTTCGCACGGTTAGATCCAACACATTTCGATCTCCTTTTGGAAGAGTCCTCTGATATTTGGACATCAGTAGCCACCGAGGATCCTCTTGGGGATCATCAGATCTCTTTTCCTTTGCTTAGGGCTTGGGAAGTGGATGGGGCCTGTGGACCCCCTGACCCCGAATCTCTTCAGTTTTTGTGTCCCTGAGGTCTAGGAATTAGGAGTGGAACTTGTTCCTCCTCAACCTCATGGCTTGTCTTGGGATTTCTATTGTCAAAATCATCCTCCTTATCATATGCATCCTCAAACTCTTCATCGAGCTAGAAGCTACCAAACATAGTACTTATATTTCTCATCTCATGTTGAAACCTCTAGAATTCTTCCTTCTTTCTTTCTGGCCATCCTTTATGCCTTAGATGCACACTAAGAGAATTTATCATTGGGAGATTCCTCTAATACTATTCCTATGGCTCATAAAAAATTAGCCATTTTGGCCATTCTTCTGGTATGCGAGCCAGGTCAATGTACATATTTGCACTCTCTCGAGTAGGATTTATCCTCCTTTGGAAATACTCCCTAAATTCATGCCTTAAACTGAAACATCCATCTGGGTTATAATTCCATTTGTCACAAATGAGGACCAAACCTAGAGCCGCCAAATGATTCCTGATCTCGTCCTCAACCTTCTGCTTGCTCAGTATTACTTGAATCTTTGCAATCATAAGGGAAAATAAAAAATATTTTCTTTATTCCTCCTAGCACCATAGATTCTATCGACAGTGGATATTTGCCAGCAAGCCTCTAGTGCAAAATTTTAGTTTGTCACAAATTTGGGGAGTCAGAAAACCTCCCCAAGGAAACCATGAAACCTGATGAATGTGAAATATTCACCAAAGAAGTAATCCACTGGGATAGGTGGATGTTCCATCCATTCTATAACCTCCTGAGAGAAATGACCGATGAGGCGAGGTAGTAAATCCTGCAGCACTGGTCTTAGAAAATAATTTGCAAACTAATAATAATCTCCTATTCTTGAAAACATAGGGGTCCACATAGAAATTGGCTAGATATAACCTCTCTCATCTGTCCTAGACACTGGCACATTCCTCCCTAGCCACTCAAAATTTTTATGTAACAATAAATGAACCAGGACAGAAGAATACCTAAATTTGGACTCAACACTGTAGTTTCTCAACTACAACTTCATATTCCTAGCCATCACTTCAGCAAAATCATAGTACCTCTATACCCTTTCTCTTTTGAGCACAAGGCCTAGGGAAAACTGGAAAGGGTTAACCTCTTCATCATTTTTTAGCCCAAAAACCCAAGCCAACATCAAGAACATAGACTGTGTATCCTTCTTGAATTTTCTTCATGAAAGAGGCCAACAAATTTGTCCTCTCTATGGCCTTTCCTTTGTCTCATCCTCATAAAAACTTGTTTCCCTAAACATATCTTTCCCTAGGACATCCATATTTTTTTCATTGAAAAGGTTAGCACCCCAACCCATAGGGATACACAACATATCCCGAATAGCTTTGGCCAAAATGGTGATCTTGACCCCATGGACCTCAACAACCTCTGCAGTTTTGTTAAACTTTTTTGTGCACACATGAACCAGCTCTGAGTATGGATGTACAACAGGTAGCACAAACTGTGATAGGCCACTATTCCAAAGCCGAAATGCAAAACTCTCTACCGACTCATCCCCCAACATCCTCTGAAAAAGCACCTTCCCTAATATTTTTAGGGTTGGTGGATAACTGAGGGTTGTAAATATTGTCGATTATATCTTGAACCACCTCCTTCAAGATGTGTTTTTCAGATTGAAGCTTCCAACAATGTTCAAATGGTCATTCTGCTGGAGCCGGGGCATTGGAAAATGAGTAATGCCCAAATATATCTACATAACCGAGTCTTTTGTTTGGAACTTTAGTCTACCTGCCAGAGGTAGACGTTTTTGCCATGATTGTTTGAAAATGATACATAAACTCTCTGGTTACAACAACCATTTTTTACTTTGCCAAAACTTAACTTGCTTTTGAGTGCAATTAATTTTCAAACCTTTGCATACAGTTATGAGCTTGCTATTATTGATGGCTCATTAAATGCTACCACTGGGGTAATACGTATGGATGGGGGAACTGTATCCATTAGGAATGCCAAGAAAGCCACAAAAATGGAATTAGTACATTCCTTCTGCCACCTCTTCTTTCTTTTAAGTCATTGCATTGAAAATCATTCTTTTTGTCATATGGAGCATGTCGAGATGACACAAGGTACTTTTGAAAAGATGCCTTAATTAATTTTTCAGAGCCTTAGTATGTTAATCCATGTCTTTTCCCATTAGTGAACTAGTTAGCACTGATGATGGCGAAGGGAACATGTCAACCATCGGCATATGAGGCCATTTACTCCCTAATGTCCAAATTTATTTCTCAAGGTATTCCGTTAGATCCTCTATATGATTTTCCCACCCTGTTTCGTTGTGTCTTAAAATTCTTGTTACCGTCCAACCAAAATTGGACATCTCGTTGGTGAAGTTCCCTAGTTAGCCTTTTCTATATATAGCTACACCACCTTTTGCAACATTCATTTGAACATATAGTTCTCTAACTAAGTTGGCCTTCTGCCTACTCTCTTTTCACCATAATTCACTGCTTCGTTGTGTGTCTGTTGGTCTGGGTACCCCTATTTGGCTCCTTCCATGGAGGCTGCAAAGCTGCTTTACGAGAGAGATTACTGACACCTGCATCAAGTTCCTAGTGAAGAATTGTGACTCCCTGATCATGATTGCATTCAAGTGGGTCATCAGCGTGGACTACCTTATCGACAAGAACTAGCTCTGAAGTAACTGTAACATGCTCTCCCACTTCGTGGCCTCACTGCTAGACTTGGGTGTGGCCAAGCCCATGATAATTTTGTTGTGTCAGAAGATGTTTGACACCTCTCTGATGGAAGGGATTGGTGAGATAGTGCTAGTGGCCATTCCTGGCGTCGGCATTCCAAGCGCCATGAACCTCCGTAGGCACATGGAATTTGGAGTGGATGTACCCTAGTTGTCGTTCCTTACTGACTTTCACACCATGGACATGGAGATGCAACACTATTCCTCTCAGCTAGTGGACAGTTTCCTTCTGTAGGAGTATGACATGGAGAAGGTTCTAGGGATTTCCTAGAAAAAGCACTTTATTTACTTGGTGCAACTTCGCAACAAGTAGACCCTAGGTTTGGACTATGCGGCCCGTGTGTGTTGTGTGTTTTGCTCCTACTTGCAACCCATCAAATGAAAGAAGAAGAAGAAGAATAATAAGAAAAGGAGGAGAAGCGGAACCCGTTTACGAGTCCCTTTTTGCTTCACCATTGGAGGTGGAATTTAATGTTTATCTAATCATCGCCTCCCTTTTAACAACTTTTTCTTTCTTCCCTTTTTGGCTTTTGCTCGAGAGAGCCTTATGTAATATTCTGAGCCTCAAGCCATATACTATACTATAAATTTTTTTGATAAACATAATATAGTATATCTTTTATTTCTTCTGTGTTATTCTGGGATTTATTCTCAAAAAATTTAAAATAATTACAATTTTTTTACATATGGTACATAATTGTTAATTTTTTTCAAAGAACTATGCTTTTTAATGGAAAATTCCTAGATAAATACCATTCACTAGTACATATAAAACCATCTCTTTGAGTTTTTATGCTTTCTTCCTTTTGCATGTGTTGTTTGAAAAAGGTCCTTTCCACAACACTTTGAAATTAGTAGGTCGTCCTAGCTTTGTAGCACGCCTATAGTACCTTAGCACTAAAAATTCTTCTCTATAATTTGGGTAAAAAATTTCTTCGTCGAAACATCGTTTGATTATCTAACAATGGTTAATTGTAGCTCCATGGGCCTTTTCTCTGTCTCTTTTTAGCCCTTGGTTTTTTTCTAAATTTTCATACATCAATTTATACAAAGGAAACTTTGGATCCAGGTTGAGGGTAATTTGATTTATCAACAAGGTAGCTTGTTCGTAATTGTTCCAACCTCTTTGAGTTGCCAACCCAACACATTTGATTAACCTACTTAGGCTCTTTTTGGTTGATTTGGTTAACCTACTCCCTTGCATATAATAATGTGATGAAGTCTTCAAGAAAATATAGTATCTGGTAACAAAATTTAGCCCTTTTGATTCCACCAGACTTTGGGCATTGGCAGGTGTAATGGTCTCAAGCAGGCTCAACCCAGCTTTCAGCTTCTTTAGATACTTGTCAAATATTCCTTTTGTGATATGTTCCTACAAACTGGTTCCTCTTTGATTCCTTGAAGGGAGTGTAGTAGGATGCTCTTCATTTTCTTCCTCATACCCTTCTAGTTTCTTGATAATTGTTGTGCCTTTGAGAGCTTGTTGAAAAGACATGTTATCCTTAATCATCATGGCGGTCAGGGTCGCAATGCTTGTGAAACTTGGCATGAATCCTTGGACAAGGCCAAACTTATTTGGAAAAGATCTTATGTTCAATTATGAGCCCCAGACCTTCTCAATACTTATTATTATTTTCTCTTGAGACACTATACAACAAAGAAACTTTTCTTTGGGCGCTCTAAGGAAATATTTTTCTGAACCAAGAAAAATCCCAAACCACTGGTCCTTCGAAGAAAATCCCTTTACATGATCAAGATAATCACCTTCACCCAATGAATCACCTAGGTATATGAAAATAATTTGGTTGGGCCATTTTTTAAAAGTAATGCATTTTTCCCTTTGAAAAATTACATCAGAGAGCCCGAACAATGTTCTTGTGTATAAAAATGTTTCCCACTTGGTGGTAGACATCATCCTTTGTCATTCGAATTCCATTATGAAAACTTCATCATTCCTTGGGGAATCATCTATCAAATAGGATATCCTAGTTAGAATCTAGAAGAAATGCCACATTAGTGTTGAGGGGTAATGATCTTTCAGCAAAATCCTTCTTGAGTCTTGAAAGTCAACATGAAGTCAGATATCCCTATCCCTTTCCCAAACTAGGACCAAATTTGATAACCAAGAAAAAAAGTTGATAGGACATATGACCTCTATCCTGTCCCACTTGATGAAATCTTGTGTTGCCAGAGATTCAAATTTTGGGCAAGTTACCTTTGTCTCTGCCTGACGAACTTGGATTCTTCATCTAGGGAAAACATCGTCTGGACTATACCTGGGTCGTAACCTTTGAGGTCATACTTACATCATAATTCCTTCAACATTATTTTATTCCTATTAGAGGCACTCTTGCCGACCGCTGGTCTTTTTTATTTTTATGACATTAAGCTTATTACAATCCTTCAAAACTATGGAGAATCTTTGCTTTGTTGGATCATAAATTGATTCCAAATGTGTCTCGATAAGAAACATCTAACTATCTTGATGTTCGAGATTCCCTTGCATACCGAAAGCTTCAAAACTTTCGATGAGATCCCATACATTATGAACTTGATATCTTAGCCTTGTATTTATTGTGGTTGCTTGCCCACAAATCTAGCTTACTATCGATTCTGAATTTCCAATAGCTTGTTTCTTACTTGCATCTATTTGTTTTGTTGAACTCAATCCATGGACCAAAACTTTCTATTCGGTATTATCAGCAAAGCATGAAGGCTAAAAACAATAAGCTCTAGGGTATTCCAATCCCATCAAAAATACCAATTGGACACCTACTCTAGGACCAAATTTTCACCTGACACCTTTGAAATGTACGGTCCATACATGATTATCAAGCAGATTGTCAGACTCCTCCTGAATCTTTATTAGTTTCAGAAAGACCTGATCTCTATCAAAAATCACATAGGCGCTTAGCCTTGCAGCATGGAAGTTTCCAAATGGATCAGAATCAACGAACTGATTGAGCAGTATCTCTTCTTCTAAAATCTACTCATTTTTATCTTCTTCCTGTTTGGGAATTTCTATGCAATATCTCTCTTGCTGAAAAGTAGAAGTTTCAGCAGCTCCGAAGCATAGATTTGCATCATCTGTGATAGGTTCGGGATGCAAGGATTCAGATAGAATATTCATCTTTTCTCTATGTTTGATTCTTAATATCAAGTGGTACCAATCAAGTGCCAGGTATCTTTTGAGTTTGGTGATGAAATCTCTTGATAGACACATTCTGAAAACTGGTGAAATGTCTGTTATTACTACTTCCTCAGTGACTGTTTGGCTTTGGCAGGAGAAGAAGGTCAAGGATAGATCCCTTATCCGACCAACAGTCATGAATTTTTTTCTGTCCAGTTGCATAATTCCCTTTTCAAGGGGTTCATACTTAAGTTTTAAAGCATCCACAACTTGTTTTGGCATAACGGTTGTGCTAGCTCCCAAATCAATCATATTATTATGCAACAATTTGTCTCCTACTATAAGCGTTAAAAAGAAAGGTGTGGGATTTACTCCACTTACCTCTTTTTCCTTGATGCTTTCCATATTATTTGCATAATCCATTGGGTATGTCCAAGATCATGATGGGCCAACAAGTGGCAATATGATGGGTATTTGTAGGGTATGTGGCTGACGACTTTTTTTAACCCAAAATTGATGAAACGAAAAGTGTTTTTAAAGGAGATTCTCAACTTTCCACCAATATAAATTATGCTTTACTTTGAATTTAATAAATAATTATTATTCATTTTCTATTTGAATTATGACTAAAGTCTTGATTGATAGGCTGATTGAAAAACATCTATAGCTTTCAAACGGTATCATTTTTTAATCCAAAACATGTGTCACATTCTATACATACGAGTTAGGGTGGTTAGACATACAAGTTTTTATATTTTTTAAAAGTTGTAATAAAATTTAATTCATAATTAATTATTTACTTAGAAAAAATTATAGAAAAATATGCATCACATCGAGACATGAGTCCTCTACTTATATCTAAAATCTTATAAAAAAATATTATCATTTTATTGTGGTTAGGGTGGTCAAACAGACACCTACTTATTTTTTCCCTGAAATTTAAGTACTACTGCATTGGAATTTCAAATTTTCACCTAATAGATTTTTATTTCTTTTAAATAAACCTAGTAGTTTAGAAACTACATTCAATTTTCTACATATTCTATTCTTACATATTTTTGAAATAATATAGATTGCTTATTCAAATTTTGACATCAAGTTGCCTAACTCTAATTTTTATGAATTTTTTGCCACTTAAGGGCTTGTTTTTTCCATGATGATCTTGTACATACCCCATTTCTTTTGGAGTCTAAAGGGGAAGTACAAATCTATCCTTTCCACTCTAATTGTTCAACTAAGTCACGCTCACCTGCAAACTTTTTCCTTCCACCTTCAATGCTTCTTGAAACAAGGTTTTTTGCATGGGAATTGATATGACGTCCCACACTGACACATTGGTATGTGCCTTCTTCAATTTCTCCACTACGTTCAGTGTCCTAATTTTTTGGACCTTTGGCTTAAATGGTGGTATTTATTTTGTTTTCAGGAGAAGATGTTTTGTCATGGTTGGGCCTGGTGCTTTTTTTGCCTCCTTTTTCATTGATGGTAGGCTATGTGGTTGCGAAAAAGGTTGAACGATGGGCGGTGAAGCCTACTTCTCTAGGAGGAATAGTTGACATGGCTACAAATGTGGTGGAGCTTGTTGTACATATTCCCCTGTGAGCCTTATTTTTGATCTCATATTGTAATCTGACTGCACTTGTGGAATTCAGTCATCAAGGCATCATTTGTGAACATAGCCTCATCTTCCTTCAACCATGAGAAAAGAGCTTGGTTAGGCACAATGTCTAATTCTTGTTTAATGGAAATCCCTTTCGTTTGTGCCCTAAAACAAGCATTCTCCATTTTGGGTGATTTGTATTTGTCCACATTCAGAAACATACCCTTACTCTTGTATTCCACCACCTTTTGTTGCATATTTCCCCTTGGACAGTTTTGGGGCATGTAGCTATCATTTCATGGGAAGCACTAGAAATTTTCGTCCTCCACCAAATTATTCTGGCCTAGGACTATTTCTTTATTCAAACTACCATTGACTCTTTGTAATGGCATAGTAACCAAAACTATCTAATTTGTTGATGACGTCTATTGACCTCCTCCTCTGTAGGATCCTTGATATGAATTTTGTTGGTAAGGTGGCCTTCCTCCACCATAGACCTGAGTGGTCATTTTTGGAGGTGTCACTTGTTGTCATTTGATAATGACTAATTCATTAAAAAATTCTGCATCAGATATTTTATATCAACAATATCTGTCGCCATTGATGAGAGCCTCGATGTGCTTGCTTGAGTGGTGGGATACTCGTTTGTAGGTTGCAGGGTGACCAGCTTCAATTGTGTGGCAGGAGTACTTGGATTAGCTTCCGCCTAATGGCCATTGGAGATTTATGCAAATATGGGCATTGGTGGCCGAGGCAAAAATTTCCTGGCATTGATCAAGTTATTCTTTACGCGTATCGCCACCTCATATGCATTGGGTAGGATGTTCCCTCCCATGGAGGTTATCATAACTGTGATGCCTAGATTGATAGCCTTTAGATAGAACTTGAATTTCATTGTGGTCTGAGGTTGAGTAGTCACGAGGATCCTTTTCCAAGTCTTATGGAACCTATTGAAATCACTCGTGGCTTCATGTGGAGCCCTCTTGATGGTAATTAGTTGTTGTAGTAGTGAGGAATGGTCTCCCTTTTCTGAGAATCATTCAAATAGGAATTATCTAAGCTGGTCCCAAGAAAGAATGGAACCTGAGGCCATAGATCTATACCAATCTTGAGCCTTTCCCTTAAAAGAGGCAGCTAACAGTCTTAAAGCGATGTTTTCCTCTGATATGTAGTGTACCCTATATACCTCTACTATATCTTGAAGGTGTTCAGAAGGGGTTTTGAAATCCTCCCTGTAGAATCTTGGAATAGCCTTTAGGGCATTAGCAAGTATGGCAGGCCATACATCTGGGGGTGTGGGTGGTTGAAGTCGACTACTACTGTCCCATGTTACAAAATTTCTAGGAGTAAGAGGAGGTACATGATCCATGAGGAAAAGAATCTTATGAATCGGATATACATGCAGTCTTATCTAGAAATTTAAGCCTCCAGGTGGAGTAGATAAGGCTCTAGATACTAGGCTCTGACTTCTCACTCTATTAATCCTTACAGGTGATACAAAACCTATAGTTCTTCTCCTCCTACGATTTGAGGCAGGGAACTAAGAGTAATAGAAACGACCTCCCAAGGATGCTCTCATTTTGACTTTGGTCATGGAACTTCTATTTTCATTTCTTAGCCTAATTTGAAATATTTCTAACTTTTAATTAGGAATTTGGAAAAACTTCTATCCCACTACGTGTACCAGAAAAAGAACTGTTGATCATCAAATCTTGCACTTCTCTGACAGTCTTATGGGAAATTCAATGTGGGACAAATTGTGTCTCACTAAATACCTCTAAGTTTTTTATAGAAATTCAACTCTTCTTTTGGGGTTTTGAGATAAGGTTGAAAGGAAATGTAAATATAAAACATAAAAGGCAATGCACCAAAGCTTTTACAACATTTCAAACCCAAGTTATTCCTATGATTGATATAAAGGACACAAAATTCCACAACCCCTCATTGTTGGAAACAGAATGAATAACAAAGGCTAACTTCAAGCACAGTGCAAACTTTTAGATCTTTCCACAAGCGGTTCATTGAGGTCTAATCAAACATAAAGATTCCTTAGAGTAAAAGAACAATATTCCAGAAATTACAAGAACTCTATCTCCTAATACAACATAGAATAATAGAATAACGCCTTTAAGGAAAATAGTAAAATTCCAGTGACATAGTCCAATTATCCTAAGATACTATTCAATCACACAAGCATAAAGCATAGAAATCCACTATTTAAACTACTAGAATATAGCTTGCAAGGCACAATGTTTCATTCAAAATAACAATATAAAGAAAGAAAGCTTGAAAAAGGCCATACATGCACAGTCTCAATAAATTCCCCTCAATAGTTCATGCTTTAATTAAAAATGAACTTTGAAACAAAGTTCAAATGCCAATCTGACAATAATTTAAACCTTAATGGATATAATATGCTAGAATAAATTATTTTTATAACTTGCCTATGAAAATAGTTCTTAAAACTAAAATGAAACACTTCTTTTGAAAAAAAATAGTTCCTCCTAGAAAAATATCCTTTTGCATCTATGTTGTCGCCCTCCTTATATAGCCGCTAAAGAAAGAAACACCACCTCAGTCTAGATTAATTGCTACTAGGTGTTAACAATTGATAGCACACGATCTGATCATAGACCTTTGGTTAGGCCACAAAAGATCCTTGCATTAACTCTTCAGTTGTTGCATTAATACCCTCTAGATATTTTAGCAAGGATAGGAAACCAAATGCAATCGGATCCTAGGAATAATAGCCTAGAAAAGGTCCCAATTGACCGATCACATCAGTGCGAGGTACCGTCTCAAAAATTTCATCCCAAAAACTAAGAAAAGAAAAGAAAAAAGCCAACCAACTCAGACAAACTCCTCAATAGATATCTTTACAGGTGGTGCAGATAACCCACAGCAGGGAGATGATGTGTCAGTAGGGTGGAAACTCCCAAGCTCGTAAATATAGTTCCCAAGAAAATGTACGACAATAAAACACGTGTATGGAACCTTCTCCCGAAAGGAAGATGAAAAGATTAAATTTGTGCAGCCACCATGTGGCGCATTGCACCCTTTTTTGATAATTTTATTTAAGCGCAGGTACACCTGACATTGGAGAAATTTATGCAAACCAAAATAAAATGACTGAGGCAAAAAAAAAACCTCTACACTTACTATTGGAGACATTTGGGAGATATAAGTTGGAGAAAATTTTGATTTTTCTCAATTCAAAATATTGTTTCTTGCTCTCTTGTTCATCTTGTAGTGTTTTGTAAACACTTTTGCACTCAGATTTTGATGTTGATACTCCTTCAGTTTCAATAAACAATAGATCTTTCCTTCTCACATTTTGTCTCAAGTTTGAAGTATCAATCTAATGTCATTGTGATTTGAAAGACTGAATCCTTTTATCTTGTTATTGTGAGTTTGTGAGAAAAGTTTCATATAGTTCAGGTTGTGTGATTGTGTTCAATTTGAGCCTTCACTCAAATTACTAATGATTTGTATTTTCCAAGTGAGATTGTGAGGGTTAAAGTTTTGAGAAATTATTTGTGATTAAAATTATCAAAGTCAAGTTAAAATTCTGTTGAATCATCCTTAGGTTTTAGGATTTCATTTTTAGTTTTCCTCCTAACCCTTTCCTCAAAAAGTATTTTAGATAAGGTGGTCTACCAGGGGAACCATCCCACTCTAGAGATTTACTCTCACCATACATCACCCACAATCTAAGAGTGTTTCCATGTTTCAATAGGATAGTTAAGTTTATCTTGGCTAAGGGTGAAATCCTAATTGACAACAATTAGCTAGTTAGGCTATAAATTTTTTTTTGAATAGTTTGTATTGTGTTCACTTTTTTCTAATTGTATGGATGCCAATGCACCCAAGAGACACCAACACACCACATTGATGTCCTAGAATTGCACTGTCATCCTTAGATAGAGAGTTGTCTGAGGCACAATACTAACTCTAAAAACTGGCTCGCCTAGCCTAAAATTAAGTTTGAATATGTAGAGTGATTGAAGTACATTATATTCCTCATCATTATTGATCCTCGTCTTAAAATATCCCTTTAGAGTGAGGTAAGTTAGGGAAGTCCTCTACTCTCAACTCTCTGTGACCTGGAGCGTTGACATGGTTGGTCCCCCTCTCTTAGATATATACTACGTATATATATACATACATATATATATATGTATGTATATTCGAATGCATATTTAAATGTATATGTGTCAAATTTAAATGATAACCAATAACATACTAATGTCGGGTTGATAATTAAAAAAAATATGTTGAAGGTAGTAAGGCCTACCATGAATTTAATGGCTATAATTTAATTATGTAGTGGCTAGCGGCAAGGCCATAATGCCTTCACCCCGGGCATGCAAAATATAGACTATTGTTTCCATTTTTGAAAAAAATGCACACGCAGTGTGGCAAAAAAAACATAGGGAAAGGTGGGTCATGGAAATGAAAAAGAAGAGGAGCTTGAAGGAAAAATCTAGGGATAGCTACTCGATTCGATATTAAGGTAATCTGAACCATGCAAGAGATATAAACTTGTTTTCATTCCTATTCTTTCCTTCATCATTATCAAATGATAGCAATTTAATTTTGTATATCGAATGCTTTCATTCTTTTGTGAGTACATTTGATAGAAGTCATGGCCTTGGGCTGAATGGAATAGTGTCGACCTTTGTGGATCACTTGTTTGCAATATTTTTATGAAATCTTTCTTTTAGGAAGCCATGCAGCTAGCTCTATGAGCTAAGTCAAGCCATAGAATGATAAGCTCAGGTGGTTCTTCCTTGAGGCCACTCACATGAGCATGCCTTACAATGGATATCATATACTTTACACCATTTTATTGTATCTCACTATGAATAAACACTGATGGGGATCGCTTAAGGATTCCCTTAGAAGAGAGTTTGTAACCCTATAAATTTCTTTCTTATGACTATTCACCACCCTAGCAGCTAGCCAAGGCTCATAATGCTTCATGAGCCTATCTTAAACTCTTGTAATTTGTAAATGTTGAGCCTATAGGGCTATCAAAAATAAATCCAATGACAATGTAAGTGATTCATCTTAACTTTATATGGGATCGACTATGATTCGAGGGAAATAATAGATCCCTCTAAATATTGTATTTTAATGGAAATTCATATCGAACCCTGATAGTGAATGGGATGATAACAACAAATGGGAAGGGATGTGTTTAATTTTTTTAAGCCTTGAATGTATGTAGGTTTTCTTTGCTATGAAGCCAACCCCGTTCGACAAGGATGGTGGAATGAAAACCATGTTGAAATGAAATCAAGGTCAACATGTAGAATCCCCTTGCATGCATGGTAATAAGACAGTAAATTGCATAGGTAGAATTTCAAATATATTTATGATAATCTTGACCATTGGAAAATGGTTAACTCAAAGTAACCATAGTTTGACACTATAGCCTATTAGGAAAGAATATTTTTCTGAATATTGGCATACTGTCCTTATGTATGTTACAGGGTAGAATTTTACTTTAATGTTTTATGTACAATGAGAAAGAATCATATTGTTTCTTCTAATTGTTAGTGAGTCATATGCTTGTAAAAGTGACCATTTCTTATAAGAATATCTAGAGATTATAAACAAAGCAATGATACTATTTATTTTTCATAAAACTAAATTGTAGAAAAGACAATATGAATGTTTTGTTGCATTAAAGCTCTATTTTATTTATAAGTGTTAAAATGGTGAATGTGCATATGTGAGTAGCATGCTTATATCTGTATAGTAGGAACAATATTTCTTTTGCCTAATCCAAGAACATACATAAGGAAACAACTATTTTTTGCAACTGTTTAGTAGGAAATAGTAAATGTATGCTCAACAATATGTATGAAACTGTAAGACCTGTACTATTCACTTGACAATGAAAGGTCAAATAGAATATTATCTATGTTTGCAAATTTGAAATAATGAAATTTTCAGAATGTATGCAAAAAATCAAACATTAGTAGGCACATATATGTGTATGAAAATAGACTTTGTTTATGTACATACACATACTTGTGACATAAGTTATTTTGTTTTTCTTTTAGTACTTTCATTTTAATGGAAAAATTCTTGAGATGAAAGTAGATTAGTCATAAGAATGAAGTGATTGAATGATGAAATACTTCATGAATCATAAATCTTTTTTTTTTTAGATTGAGCTTTCTTTACATTTTGATAGACATTTATAAGGAAGTAAATTGAGCTTTCTTCTAGTTATTTAGTAGAAATTTGGGTATGTGCAGGATCATGATGGGCCAAAAAGTGGCGATATAATGGGTATGTGTAGGGGTCTTGGCTGATGAATTTTTTTTTTCCAAAATTGATGAAATAAAAAGGGTTTTTAAAGGAGATTCTCATCTTTCCACCAATATAAATTATCCTTTACTTTGAATTTAATAAATAATTATTATTCATTTTCTATTTAAATTATGACTAAAGTCCTAATTGATAGGCTGATTGAAAAACATCGATAGCTTTCAACGGTATCACATTTTTGAATCCAAAATATATCACATTCTATGCTTCATAATATAGGATTAAAAAATGAATTTCATGAAGTTTTGACTAAGTTAAGGTGGTTAGACAAGAGTTTTTATATTTTTTAAAGTTGTAATAAAAAATTCATAATTAATTATTTACTTGGAAAAAAAAAAAAATATGCATCACATCGGGTCATGAGTCCTCTACTTATATCTAAAATCTTATAAAAAAATATTATCATTTTATTGTGGTTAGGGTGGTCAGACAGACACCTACTTATTTTTTCCCTAAATTTTAAGTACTACTGCATGGAAATTTCAAATTTTCACTAAATAGTTTTTTTTTTTAAATAAACCTAGTAGATTAGAAACTACATTCAATTTGCTACATATTCTATTGTTACATATTTTTGAAATAATATAGATAACTTATTCAAATTTTTATGTCAAGTTGCCTATCTTTGATTTTTCTAAATTTTTTGCCACTTAAGGGCCTATTTTTTCCATGATGATCCTACACATACCCAGTTAACTTTTAGGACGGGTGCCGAAATGGAGTTAGAGAGTATAGGTTTGATTTACTAGAACCTATTTTTTGCTATTGTTGCAACACACTTTTATGCTTGGCCAAGAAATATTGTTTATATTATGTATGTGTGAATGAACTTTGTGATTTGACTCTCTGCCATTTCTAGCATAGATCTTGCACTTTCTTTTCTAGCATACATATATAATTTCATGTTGATGTTGGGAACACACCAAATTCCACCTTGCAGGTTGTTCTCTTGCTAAAATTTCCATACAGGGTCAAGCATTCTTCAAGTTGAAAGAATACCAGGGAAGTGTAAGCTTTATGGTTGGATGGTAAAGCGCTTCAACCACGTTCTCATCCACCAGTGGAGGCAAGCAAAGAAGAGCCTTAGTGTTCACCAGACTAATATAGTCTATGATGTAACTCGTTGTAACTATCATTTATGTACTTGATGAGAAATGTACAGTGAAATGATATTATGGCCTTGGGTACCAAGAGAATATGATATTGTAATTTGACTATAGAAGTGAATATTAGAATCTTTGACTCTTTTTAAATGGATATGTGTAGCTATAATTGAATTTAGCGACTAGTTATATCTCTTTAATTTGGAGTATATTCATGTGTCATTTACAATAATATTTATTAAGTAATAATTAAGGATAGGCTATTACAACATTACACACATGCAATCACAAAGAAAACAACGAGAGAAATAGTATGGCACATGTGAGTCAACCTATAGTAGTTCATCCACATTCCAATCTTGTTGTGTACCTGTCATAAAAATCTCCTACTAAGTTCCCTCCTGGGACATATTCGCCCTAGGGTGAATGAGTCTTTATATAGGGACCCAAAATCTTCTTTTACAATCCTTTGCTCCTAGATCTGCATTCCTCATTTCTTTGGGTTTCATAGTTCAAAAGTCAAAATTAAATTTTGTAAGTGATTTTTTGTATCTTGACAACAATGTTGACAACTTTGAAAACTTCAAAAATTTTTAGTTTTGATCAGTCTTCAATCCTTCTTCAACCTAAGATCTTCAACACACACAAGAGGGATTTTTTTTTTTTTGGTGAATGGTTATTTTCCTTGGTCAAACATCATTTTGGTAATAAAACCTTGAAATGAAATGAAACATGAATGGAAGGAATGGGGTGTTACCACAATAATAGGTTATACTTTCTGGGACATCCTGATTTTTTCCTAAAATCACATATTTTTAGAAAATATAATGATTTAAGCCTAGAAAGGTTCCATCTAAAGGATTTTAATTAAAGAGGGTTTGATCAAAACCCCTTGGATAGAACCTCACTAATTTAAAACCATTCCTATAATATAGTCTCCTCTACAACTATCAAAATATTTTTGATAAGGAAATGCAGGTTTTGAAGGGACCCCAAAACCCTTTACGAAGGTAAAAAGCTGCAAGAAAGACTAAACCTATAGATGCCACAACCCAAAAAAAACCAAAATGTTGACAATAGAAATTAAAAATGAGACCTGTCAACAACCCTAAAGCAAAAGATAAACAACTAGGTTGACCAAGTAAAAGAAACATCACAACTACAATATTTTTTCCAAAAAATTAACCGAGTCTAAATTTTCCTCAATGACCCCCTCCTGCATCTCCATAACATCCTTGAGCTCCTCAAACAAAATAGTAGCCCGATTCTTGGTCTTTCTCCTCATTCTCAAACATAGGCCAACATCCACATCCTTTTCCACAACTTGAGTAGGATCTTCCTTGTTCTCCCCTAGATTTGAATGATTCACATCCTCCATAGCCTTCTCAATATCACTTAGCTCCAAGGGTTTACTAGTCCATTTCAATGCTTTCTCATTTAAAATAGAGAGGCCCTTAACAATCAATTTTAGGGAATTATTGCTAATGTTAACCACAGTCTTCAAATCATCAAACAACTTGCTAATTTTGTGCTCTATGTTAACAAATCTCTCCTCAAAAGTCTTATGGACTATCAATTCCAAGGAAGAAATCCTCTCCTCATGAGTATTACCAAGGTGATCAACATCCACAACAAGTTTATAAAGCATAAAATTCATGGTTTTTACCTTACCTTTAATTTTCCATTCCTTCTGGTTACTATGCTCTAGTGCCACACAAACATCTTGCCAATTCTTCACCTAGACATTGAGCTCCTCAACTTCTAAGAAAATCCATTTAACTAGTGAAAGAAAGTTGTGATTTATGTCCTCAACCATCCTATAGAATATTCCCATGTTAACCTCATCCCAATTAATAGGAGGCACAATTTTAGAATCAAAATTCTAAACAAGGTCCTCCTGAGGCTCCTCTTTATCCTCTTTTTCATCCTCAACGGGGGAATCCTCCACTTCAATCGCCTCAACTTTAACTTGATGCTTATCTGGCATATTCACCAAGTCCACCAAGACTTCTAGTCACTCTACCTTGACAACACTCCCTTTAACCTACATAGTGACAATAGGAGAGTCTAGAGGAACCTGGTTAGGGTCAACCCCCTTTGAACACTCAACACCCTCAATCTCCTAAACATTAGTCTCCATAGGCTACACAGACCCAGGGAGGTCTTTAACAATTCCATGACTATCCTCCACAGTAGGGGAGCTCTCCACAATGCCCAATTTACCAGGGCCCAGAGAATGATTTTCACTAGAAATAGGGGACTCCACAACTTTAGAAATATCCACCTTCCTCTTTACAAAAGACTTCTCTTTCTTGGGGCCCTTTTTCTTCCCCTTCATGCTCTTCTTCCTAGACAACACCACAACATCCTTCAACTCAATATCCATTTCATATCCCTTAGACTAGGATTCATAAGCTTCATAACCCTCCTCAAACTCACCATCCTCCACTGAAATCTCCTCAAAATCCTCATCCTCATCCTCATAATTCCCTTCCCATTCCTCCACAAAATCACTAGTCTCATAGCAAGAATTTTTTACACCCTTTTTGTGGGCTGGAGTCTTAGGAAAAATAGGGATCAACTTCATCTTTATGTGATCAAACATGAGATTCATAAGTCCTTCATGGAGAATAACCCTCTTGGGTTTCTTTCGATGATCCTCAATGCTATTCTCCATCGACAGCAAAAGATAAAAAGGAAATGAAACCAACACCTTGTGGTAGAAATGATTCAAAAGCATGAAATCGTAGCTATAAATAATAGAAAACCTACCCTCCAAGGTGAAGTAATGCATAATTTCCAGAGAAAGGTCCCTCCAAAGTGGCTTGAGAGACTTACAGGCATACCCACCACTACCAACTTCCCTGAGATTCTTCTTCTCATCATATTTAAAGAAATTTGCAAAGGCTTAGCCACACCTCTGTCTCAGTAGAATTTATTTTCAATGGAAGGAAGACTTGTCACCTCCGCAATGAAATCCTCATTAATAATAAACTCCAAACCTTTGTAATGTAGAACCCTACCTCTCCAACCTTTAACAAAAACCTCTATCACTTCAGGGTTCGAACCTTGGAGCTAAATCAAATATGGGCTAACCCCACCCTTTCCAAATGCTACCACATAGTTTCATTACTCTGTAACTCCTCACAAGAGCTCGACTCCACTCTACCACAAGATCCTCCCATGGCACCATGCAACAAACCATAAACCATCAACACCTTAATTTTTTACTAAGGAAAAATTAGGTAGACTAACCACAAAATAGTGCAAATAAGACCTAAAATGCATGTGAGCCTACCATACCAAGTACTTCCAAACCTACACAGCCAAATTATAATATCACATAAATATAAAAGGAAATTATGAGAAAAGTGGGGTCAAGACTCAAAGTGCAAAAACCAACTCGGAACAATAAAAAAGATCCTTTCCCTCATCTCGACCACCTTAATGACATGATAACTAGTCATTATTGGAAATGATCTTAAGGTTAAGTGGAAATCATTCAAAATTATCCCAATTATTTTGAGCCACCACTCCCAAATTAGCTAACCCATCAGCCAACAAGTTAGTTTCCCTAAACACATGCAAAATTCTAATCTCATCAAAATAATTAATGATGGAAAATGAACCATTAATGAGATGGGAAATAGACCAAGAAGGCAGAAAATTCAGCATAAGACACTTTATAATATTAAGAGAACCCCCCTCAAGCAAAATTTTGGAGACCCCAATTTTTTTTGCAAAATTGAGGCCATGATAGGTTGTTGTTGCCTTTGCAAAGTGGTTTGTCTGGGTTCCCAAAGGGAGTGCCACTATAGAGAAAAACCTACCATTCTCATCACAAAACAATCCCCCATAACCAATAGGTCCCAGATTTCCCTTAGAAGCTCCATCAAAGTTAACTTTAAACCAACCACAAGAGGGAGCCTTCCATTGAACCCCCTCCCTAGAATATTTTAGCTCCTTCTCTATATCAGAGAGGTCACAAGAGAGATTCCATCTTTTTCCTACTAACAAATCATAAGGAGAAACAACCACCTTGAGATTAAAAGAGGAGATCACGAAGAATTCATAAAGGAAATTTTCTTTGATAGCTTCACAAATTTTAAAGTCCATCCTAGAAGGCGTCAGTTCTAGCTAAGGAAAAACACAATTGTTATGTTCCTTCCAAACTCCCCACTCCAAATGTGGTAGGATAAGAGACCACAACATTAAGAGAGCCAAATTAAGAGTACAAGCCACCCACTAAGACCACAAGTCAATGAAAGAAGCAAGAAACAACCAAGCTAGATCCCACAACTAAAGAATATGAGTCCACACATCCCAAGTATAACTACAACCTGCCACTTGATGAAAACAATCCTCAACAACTTCTTTACATAAGAAACACCTATTCGGAAGAGACATTCCACTTTTCACAAGAATATTGAGAGTTAAGATCTTATCTTAACATAGAATCCAAAGAAAATATTAATCTTAGGTAGAAGCTTCACATTCCATAAATGACCCCAGAAAAGAGGGGGACCAACCGACTGATTTTGAAAAGAGAAGGTTGAAGAAATAGAAAAATTTCCATTGGGGGTTAACCACAAAACCAAAAAATCACAAAATCATCAATAGAGTCAATAGGGATATTAATCAGAGAAAGAAACAAAAAGAGGGGCTCCAGATCCCTATTAACCATATCAAGTCTCATCCAACTACCATGAAGGATATAATCAACCACAAAAACACCCCATTCCTTGATACAAAAATCTTTGAAAGGGGTCACCCAAGGTTCATCCTTCAAGGGACCATGCCCAATCCACCAATCATCCTAGAACAAGATCCTTCTACCATTTCCAAAGACCCACCGTAAGCCAGCAACCACAGTTGAATGTGCACGAAGCATAAAGTTCTAGAGGAAAGACCCTTGAGGAGAAAAAAAATTCTCCCTAAACAATATCTAAATTTATCCACTCCCCTCAAATATTTAGAAGATTAAATCGCAGTCCATTCTTTGTCACTTACAAGCAAGTTCCATAACTGTTTCACCAGAAGGGATGAATTAAATTCTTTTAACTTACACAAGGCTAAGCCAACCTGGACTTTCTATCTAAAAACCTCCTCCCAGGGCAACAAGTGTAATCTTTTCTTCTCCTCCACTCTAGACCACAAGAATCTTTTCTGAATGGCCTCAATATTCTCCTAAAACCTTCTAGGAATTTGGAACAAGATTAAGGCATAAATCAATTTTTTTTTGTAAAGTTGACCTTATTAACTGAATTTTACCTACTTGGCTAAGCAAGGCACCCTTCCAACCAAAAAGCTTCATATTAAAACTATCAATGATACTATTCCAAAAGGAATCAACGACACCATTAGAACAAAGAGGGAGCCCCAAATAGGTTGAGGGGAGCTCCCCAATACCACATTCAAGAATACTAGCAATCTTCAATTGACGATGCTCCAAAGTATTAAGAATAAAATAAGTTCTTTTAGGAAAACTCACCTTCAGACCCGAAGCTGCCTCATATTGTTGAAGAATAAGGTGAATAGATTTAGTCACTGAAACAGAAGCCTCCACAAGAATAATAGTTTCATCAACAAATTTTTGATGGGAGCAAAAAAATTGATGTGAGGATGGATAAAGACCTTTGAAGGCCACATTAGACACCGCCTAAAGAAGAAACCTACCCAAAGACCTGCCTAGAGACTCCACCATAATGATAAAAAGAAAGGGAGAAATAGGATCCCCTTTCCAAAGACCACAAGAACTTCTAAAAAGGTAGAGGGAAACCCATTGATAAGCACCACAAAATGAGGGGAGATTAATTTCCACACCAATTGTAAAACCCAGTCTGAAAAACTAGACGCCTTGAGAATGTTACTGAGAAAACGCCAATTCACCCGATCGTAAGCTTTTACCAAATCAAGCTTCAAAATGAGCCCAAGCTTCTTGTTAACTTTAAGAGAATGGATGTTTTCATGCACTGTGAGAATAGAATCCAAAATATTCCTTCTCAACATAAAACCATTCTACTAAGGTGAGATAATCTTAGAAAGCACCCTTTGCAACCTTGAAGCAAGCACCTTTGAGAAAATCTTATAAATGGAATTACAAAGAAAAATTGGCCTCAAATCACCAAAGAGATCAACCTGAGGCTTCTTAGGGATTAACACTATAAATATGGAATTAAATTCCTTAAGAAGCTACCTAATCCCAAAGAATTATTTAATGGAATTGAAAACATCCTTCGAAATTATCTCCCAATAAGACTGAAACAATAAAATTGGGAACCCATCAGGTCCCAGAGATTTATTTCCTTCAAAAGAAAACACTACCTTTCTAATCTCCTCATCCGATAGAATACCAGTCAAGACCCTATTTTCATCCTCTTACACCAAGTTAGGGATAATGTTAAGAAGCCCTATTGGAAAATAAGATCTAGAGATGATCCTCCAAGAGAAGATCCTCAAAGAAAGACCAAGTTGCAGATCTTATTTCATCATCCTCTTCCAGAGCAGAATTATTCACAACAATTTTAGAAATCTTATTAGAGGATCTATGCTTCAAAGTCATAAGATGGAAGAAATGGGTATTTTTGTCCCCAGTTTGAATCCAAATAGCTCTAGACCTCTACTTCTAGAAATCCTCCCTAGCCACAATATTGTGCAAACTAGCAAAAAGGACACTTTCCTCTTAAAGAAGCAAGGAATCAGACCTAGAAGCCTCCATTATTTGCTGCACAATATCTAGTTTAGCCTTAAACTCTGATCTCTCCTAAAAAATGTTTACAAAAGAGTCCTTATTCCACTTAATTAGGTTCTACTTAATAGAAACAAGCTTCTTAGCAACTTTATACATGGATGACCCATCAACCTTAATATTCCATCACTCAACAATTTTTTAACACAAGTATGAGTGGCTAGTCCACATTTTTTCAAACCTAAATGGAAAATCCTTTTTATGACCAAAGGGTTTAGCATTCAAGGATATAGGAAAATGATCGGATCCAAGCCTAGTAAGAGTAGAAAGATAACAAGCATATAAATGAAACTAATCAGGAGAAATAAGAGTACCCCATGCATGCCTATTGGACCAAGTATAGGATACCCCTCCCAAATCCAAATCCAGTAGAAGATTATCATTGATGAAATTCGTGAGATCAAGACGATTGTCATTTGCCACCTGAGATCCCTTGAACTTATCAACATCATTTAGTGGGGTATTAAAATCCCCAATCACCGACCAGTTTTGGAAAGAGAATTGATCCTTAAAGGTATCCAAACTCACCCAAAAATGCTTACAAGAGATTTTTGTATTTGGAGCATAGATATTTGACAAAACCCAAGAGAACTTCTCCCTGAAGCAAAAAAATGACATAGCAACATGATTCTCAAAAGAAAACAAGTTAGATCCAACAGCCACCTTAGGATTCCAAAATGTTGCTACTCCACCAGAAGCACCATCAGAATCAACAGTGTGACAACCATAGTCCTTAAAAAATATATTCTTAATTCTATCAACCTTTTCGTCACTCATCTTAGTTTCTTGAATCAAAATGATATCAAGACAATGATCTCTCACAGTGTTTGCAAGAAGATCATGTTTATGAGGATTATTTAATTCTCTTATATTCCAAGAGAGGATCTTCATAAAAGATTATGTGAGGGACTATTCAGGCCCATCTCATGCAGAGTAATTTGTGAGCCATCAACAATGTCACATTTTCTTTCCCTCTCCTGAACTTTTTACAAAGGCCTTCCTCTACCCCTTGGCTCTAAACCACAATCCAGCTTTAGATGGTTCCTTGTAGCCATCCCCACCACAAAAGGGTTTAGTTTCTTCTTGTTACAAGACTTGGAAGCAGAAAGAACAATGGTCCATGGCTTCTCTTCCTGAGGAGCACAGGAAGAACAATCATTGACAAAAGAGGTGAGCACCAACTTCTCTGAAACCAATTCCACCAATGATCAACATAGGAGAAATCCTCTTTGACCACAACTAGTTCCACCAAAGGGGGACTCGATAACTGCTTGAAAATTGAAAAAAAAATCCTTAGAGACCATCTAAAAAGGGGTCACCTTCTCAGGCTCTACAACCACAATATCTAACAAATCAACACCAACCTCATCCACCAAATTAACAACATGCTCATCAACACACAGTCCTTCAACTCACCCTTCTTAGAAGGAGCTTCCTCCACAGGGTAGGGATGAATCAAAGAAACAACATGATCCTTCACAACTGAGTCACCAAGAGGCAGACCCTCAAACACCACCTCCTCCAAAGGCCCAATATACCTCATCGCAACCCTAGAAACTGGATGTTTCCTAACCTCCTTCCAAAATTTGGTCTCCTTTTGAGAGGGGACCAAAGCCTTTTGAGGAGATACCATTGGCTTCAGAGGACACTTCTTCACCCAATGACCCACCTTCTTGTAGTGGAAGTAGGAAAAATGGATAGACTCAAACTCAACCACCTACTCCCACACTCCCAATGTAGAGTTTATCTTTATCATCAAAGGAAGATCTATGGCTTGGTCCAGAATCACACACAACTGAGCATAAATAATCCTACACCTTGAAGTAGTGAGATTATCAATAGAAAGCAAGCATCCAAAAGTAGACACAATTCCTCTAAAGAATTGCTCTTCCCATAATTCAAGAGGAAGCTCGAGCAAGTGAACCCACACCAGAGACATGAGTCAAAAGAACATGAGCTCGAGGAGAAACCTGCCTCCCATTTCTTTAGCACCAAAGTAGATTTTCTAATGAGCCACACCCCCCCACCAAAACCTTCAATAGATCTTCATCACAAGAGAAATAAAATGAGAAGAATCCCTTCGCAAGGGCTGCTACCTCAACCTGGCCTTTCAGATTCCATTGATTTCTTTCTAACCTACATATAATGGGTGGCTATTGACCTAAAAATTTGTCTAAGGAGCAAGCCTAGAAAGGATAGTTCACACATTGCTTAATTTTTTTGGATAATTACTATATGATTAGTAGCATGACATTTTTTATTGAAATAAAAATGATAAATTATTCATACTTATGTTCATGAAAATATCTTATGATATCTTTGCTAATGATCATTAGACTATTTTATAGATTTATGTGCAATACTATATGGTCATGTTGGCAATTGACAAATGCATATTAAAAATATGTGTTCTACAGCAATAACCAAATTTATTATTGTGTTACAGATTATGCTAGGGATTCCATTTATAGGAAATGTACCATAGAAAATGTCTTCCAAATAAATGGTGTAGGTGCTCTTACATGGATGGTGTAATACTTTTAAGTAAGTTATCTCTCTTTTTTTTTTAATCAAAGCCCAAAATACAAAAGTAACTCCTGAAGGATCAAAGTGGCTTTAAAGATTTGTGGAAAATATTCAACTAGATACTTATAAAAGTACCACCTTACTATATGATAACTGAATTTATTTTAATCTTCCTAAAGAATATCATTTCCAAAGAGAGAAAAACATATCGAATATCATGGGAACCTCACTCAATAAAAAAATTTCATCATAGAAGATCTATGCAATTCTCTTCATCTAACTATTTAGTGTATACTACGATCAAGAAGAAATAGATTAGAATATTAGGGGCATCACTTATTAAATCCTTTGTGTAGTGATTTGCCTTAAGTGATGTCAGTGATGGGGAGTGTGCATGACACCACCTCTAGATAAATCCTAGATGTAAGACCTAACAAGCATAATATAAGACCTCTATGAATTATATGCTCCAAATTTAGATAAATGCTTGGCCTTAGGTGATGCCATTGAGGGAGAGTGTGCATGTCAATGCCACCACCTAGTGGATAGATCCTAGATGTATAAGTCTTATGGACATCTATTGAATCTATTCTCTCTATAAATCTTCCACTTATAAAATCATTGTATTTAAGTCCTATGGGTACAAATATCCTAGGGTGAGGTTGATTTGAGGAGACTTGGGATTTAATAAAAATATTTATAATATCTCATATATAGCATCATTTTTAAGAAAATGGAATTATAAATTATGACAATATGACTTTCATGTAGTCCAAAATACATGGCTTTCATCTTGGCATATATGTGTGTCCATATTTGTTACTGTTAAAGAAGTCCTTCATTATTGGGGTACTTCACTTTTTCTTTATGGAATTGGCATGTGATTCCCCTATTAACATCAAGGGGAGTGTTAGAACTATGATGTGGAAAAAGAGATCCTATACTTAGTGAATAGAATACTACAATAAATATTTCTTCACATCAATGTTAGAAGCCAAGATGACAAGGTGTTAATATTGGATAACAAACTAAAAGGAGATCCAATCTAACCTGGACTTGGTTCTTTTGTTGCCTTAAAAATTGATTGAATTCAATGTAGATTTAATTAATTTAAATAACTATTCAAACTAATCTAAAAATGTAATTTAATCACATAGATGAAATAGAAAAGTAACATATTGAAGACAAATTTAAGAATGGTAGATTTTTTTTCGTCTATTTTGCAAATTTGAAGCTAAATTGAGAGGTCAAGGGCACTAGTTCCCTTGATAGAGAAGTGTAGATCCTAATCTACAACTTTATGGCCTAAAACCTACAAGTCCGCACTTTCTCTTTTGCTCTACAATTTTGCATCTTTGGATATGAACCTACAAAATCACAACAAATAAGGGGAAATGGGTGGTTATATAGGAGTTTTCCTTGGTCAAACCCCCATTTTGGTGTTTCTACCTCCACAAATAGCTGATTGATTGATTCATAAAATATATGTGCTCTTAACCTTAAGTGTGTTTAAGGTTGTAATGATATAAAATGAAAAAAATCCTACTTAAGTGTGCTAGAGAAGGATTCCTAAATAACACAAGAAATATCAACCCAAGAGAATGTCAAATACATAGGAAAATCCAAATACACAAATACCTTACTTTAGGAAGCAAGGATATCAAATTATGAAGATGAGAACACTTTGAAAATAAGTCATTTGGTGCTTGAAGGAAGCTAAATCTATCTCCAAAACATATATTCCATCATGTTCTTCCATTGGCATTAAACTGCAATCATTTTGCTAGCTTGATTAATTCTAAAATTCACCCTATAAATCTAAAAAAATGGATGTATTTTGGCAGAATTTTTTTGTATTGATTGCCTCTTATCCCAATTTGAAATAATAATTCATGTATTTATAGTGGAACACAAGAATAAATTAAAGTGTAACATAACTCATTTAAATTTAATTTTTGGGATTAAATTATCACCAAGACCTAAATTTGAATTCACATCTCTAAAATTAGAGACCGAAAATAATGGGAAATCAATTTTTTTGAGAAAAAACACCTGGACTAGGGTGCTAGCACCCCTATCCATTCCTTTTACACACTTTCAAATATAATTTACAAGTTTTAGGGTCTTCTTAATTAGGACTAATTCAAAAAATGAGCATTTGTCGAGGTTAATTTGATGAAATATGACTGAGAAGGCACATTTAGGGTAGCACTGAAATATTCCCCTAGGTTTAGAGGAAAGGTCAAGGCTATGGATTTTATCTAAAGTGTATAAATGGAGAGGATACTAAAGCGAGTTCCAAATAAAGCATGAAATTATACTTTCACCTTAAGTGAGTATAAATTTTGATGCTACATTTAGTCCCCACTTTAGTAGCCATATGACACTACATGCATATGTAAGATAAAGTACTAAAAGTAAATAATGTAATAAAATAATACCCAAAAGGATACTGCAGAGGATGTAGATCATTCATTAAAAAATAAAATGATGCCCCCAACATAGTAGCCTATAGACCACAACATTAGGAACTACATCCTACAAAACCAATTTGTTAGAAATCAAAAACCATCTTATGCATACAAAAAAATGTATTTGTCCAAAACTTATAATAATAATTAAATTCAAGTGTAGATGTATGCCCCTAATTCCTACTTGCTTTATGGATGTGGAAATAGGGTAGCCATCTTTCAACATTGAACTGATTATGGTTTTGATGAAAATGCTTTTGTTAGGGTCATGAAAACATAACACCAAGGACCAAAAATCATATTTTTAGAAGGAGGGCGGAACCATAATTTCAATGCAATAGATGACACAAAAATTAGAGTTCACAATCCTAAATTATGATGATTTGAAGATAATATGATATGAGTGATATATTACCACATTTTTCTATAAGTTATATAACATTTTTACCTTTTTCCATTTATTTTTAATTTTGTAGTTTGAGAACCATGTGAGCTAATCCAATCGTTCTTAGGAGAGAATATGCCATAATTATGCCCATATCAGACATCGAGGCTTGAGGCCCTAAGGGGGTACGCCATGTAAGGGGTGATGACATAAGAGTTAAGTTACATTTTCACTTTCCCTATAGTTAGGAGCTTAATTTAGGTTATTTTTAATGATTTTTTTCAAAGATGAGGTTCCCTTGTCCAAGTCTAGTGCCCTAGACCCATGAGGGCTCCTTGACCAATAGTGGTACCCTAGATTAGTTTGGTCACCCTATCCAACTATGGTGACCCTAGCTAGGAACAATGTCTTAGTATTTGCAATTTTTTACTTTATTTTGATTTTCATTTATGCTTAACTAATGAGAGAATCTACTTGTTATATGATAGGTACCACCACGCATTTGGGAGCAACTGGGGGGTTGCCTACATAGCCTTATTTATGACCATTCCCCTTTGCTCTCTATGAAAGAGTGACATAATCTATGTGATGTTGGTTTATTCTAGGTTTACACCATGTGCATGATGAGGTACCATTACACTATGTTGACAGTAGTCATAGAGCAATGTGGATGTAGACACCTCTACCTTTTTTTTTTCAATGGGAGACATGACAATAATATTGGAGGATGTATACCACATTCTTTCACTCCCCATCTAGGGTAGGATCATGAGTCACAAGGAGGGGAGTAATTCAAATGAGATTCTAGTTGACCAATACTATTGCATCATTTTCCATATGCTACAAGATGGCAAGGGTCAAATTCAACTACGATGGCTACTTTATGGAGATTTTGAGATTCATGGCATTCACTGAATCATGGTAACAACTATAGCACTAGAAATTACACCAGGTGGATGAGGCGCCCACCTACATGGGGGCCTCATACATACTATATGAGTGACAAAGGAGAAACAAACATTTTTTTCTTGGGGGTGAAGCATGCTAGTGCACTTGTACTACGATCTCAAGTGATATGTCCATTATGAGTCATAGAGCCTTATGGCATGCACCCTTCTCCAATTGTGGATGTTTAAGCACATAACTTGCATGCAACCTATGAGATATCCCATAAAGGTAGCATGAACTTATCCTCGAGCCTTTTTTTCCCCTTTGAAGAGGGAATGGTAGCACGATGACTTGTTATACTGACGTATCAATTTGATTGATTAGATGTTGCAGATGTGCTTTGGAGACCCTATAGGACTCTACATCCCTAAAAAGGAAAGTTATGGCAACTTGTAAGGATGCAATTTGATTACTTCTTTGTTGGTTTCTATGAGTACATTTTTATACCTTTTTAATTTGATCAAGTGGCCAAATAATTTGGTTGCATTTAGGGGATTCCCATCCCTCAACAAACCTATCTCAAGTTGAATCATAGTGGCACCAAGCTATATGACATAGCTTATCCTACCATCACATACATCACTTTGAGAAAATTTGATGATGAGGAATAAGATAAACATCTAGTATCTGATGTAGATGATGTTGGATCAAGCATTTTCTATACCAGATGGTGGGATACCACACTTCCAGATCCCATATTTCCTATAGATCATCCTATTAATAATCTTAGGCCATGACCATAATATCAAGAGGATGATAATGAATATGGAGATGTAGGTAGAGATGATGATGAGGAGGATCAATTATCATTGCAATAGAAGGAAATCTAAAGGATTAAGGGGAGGTCAATGATGCCCCCAAAGAGAGACCTAGGTCTCACCCTTGCATATCATGAGCACAACTTGCTCACTCAAGAGATTGTGTGTCTATGAGCATTGGAAGATAAGAAGAAAAATGGATACCATGCCCCCAACCTCACGAGGGAGTCTGAACATAGAAAAAATAGTTGCATGCATGGACCCTTACTGGTGGGTTGATGATCCAAGTGATATGACATGATTTTCATTTTTTTCTTTATAGTATACTAGATGCATACATAATTTTTATTTATGCTTTATATGATTATGTTTGGCATTATTCTATTATTTTATTTTTGTAGTTGGCACTCAATATTGGCTCGACTTTATGGATCAAGTGATTGCTTAGATAGTTCCCAATGTGCAACTACATTAGCCAATACAAGTTGAGTATAACCACCATAGAGTGCAGGATGTCACACAGTTGTGTTTGAGCCCATAGCACAATTGAGAGTTTCATATGAGGAGCTTAGGGAGGGAGACCAAGGTCCTATTGACAATCATGTGTAGGGAGATCAAGATGGAGTAAAATTTGAGAGAGATCAACTTCAACCATAGTATACAACATCCCTTGAGGCTAATGTAGAGCTTAGGGCTGAACTTAGGGTCATATTATCATGAAGTGGCTCTCGGAGCTACTCAGTCTACAATCTCTCATCGGTCACCACCACCAAGCCCAAAGGAGTTTAGTAGCCTTAGGCCTACAAGATGATGTGAACTTATAGGAAACACCATATTTTTTCAGTGTGGTGATATGAAGATGTATATGGGAATTATGATGTATATATGAGCACTTTTTTATTTTCTATATATTTTTTTATTTAATACTTTTTTACTACATGTGATCTAATTCTTAAAACATGCACTTAAATTTCATATAGTGAATTGGATACACTTGTGATCTAATTAAACAATCTCATCAAGATTGTTTAATAAATACAACAATGATCTAATTGATATATGTAAATGGATGATGTGATCTAACTAAACAATTTAATAAAATTATTTAATTAAATGTTTCATTCTTACTAGGTGTACACTTCATGTTAAACTGGACATCACTATGATCTAATTTGAATAATTAAATATGATAATGATCTAATAAACATGGTACAAAATTTACTAAATAGTATGCCTAACAAGTAATTATCAAACTTTAAGAAAATTTATCTAAGATTTAAGACACAAATATTTGTCATGAATGAACCAATGCAATATTAAATAGAAAATAAATCTATCTAACCTAATCTATATGCTTTAAAAGTAAACATATTATTCAACATCCTGAGAATAAAATCTATGAAAATTCATAGAATTAATGGGTTTTTTGACCTACATACCATCCATCATAGAGAGATTATATGCACCTAATCCATAATACTCGATAATGATATAGGGACCCAACCAATTTGGAATAAAATTTTCCTTTCTCCTAGCACAACATTCAAATTGCATTGATTTTCATAAAGCACTAAGTCACCACATTTAAATCAAAGGTGGATAATGCCTTCATTGTATTTACATTGAAGACATTTGTAATAATTTTGTGGATGTTTGATAGAATTTATATGATATTCATCAAGCATCTCAAGTTATTTAACCCATTGTTCTCAATAAAAAGTGTCATTGAGAATTCCATTGAGAAAAATACATAATGAAGGAATTTCTAACTCCAAAGGCATGATAGCATTGGCACTATACACCAAGTTGTACGAAGTAGTTCCTATATCTGTATGAACACTTATGTGGTAGGCCCACATGTTAGGGTTCAGGAAGATTGGAGCAATAAACATTAATAATTATATGCATATTAAATAACCCAAAAATAACAATGAAGAATAACACAAAAGATATTAACATAGAATTTTAATGTGATTCACCCAATATGGGCTACGTCCACAAAAACTTATCCATCCAATGATTTTATTATCTAGTGCAAAAAAAAATTACAATCTCATGAATTCCATACTGCAACTTACGTCCCAGCTGCTTATAACAAGTTTTTTGGAAGCTTCTAGAATTAGGGTTTTACAAAGTCATTTTTCATTTGTAAGAGAAAAAGGGGAAAAAAATTGGGCCCTACACCCCTGAACCCCTACTCTTAGGGGCTACTTCCCTTGAACCCCCACTATGTGGGGGTTGCTACCATCAAACCCCAACAAGGATATGTAAAGAGTGTACAATATTTGCATGATCATTTTCCACATACCAAAAATTTCCAACTTGGAGACTAATCAGGCTCCACACCAAATAATCTCCCACTTGGAGACTAATCCTAGATGACAGTGTTACACTTGTAGCTCCCATTGTATTACAAGTTTTTTTGGTTTCTTATGTCCACCATTATCAATAATGAAGGCCAACAGAAACTGATGAGGAAATCATTTTCTCTTGTGTAACTGCCTTTGTGAATATATCTGCAAGATTCTCACTTGTGTGAATTTTCTCCAACTTTAGTTGTCCATCCTCCAAAACTAGCCAAAAGAAGTGGTATCTAAGTTGTATGTGCTTCTTCATAACCTTCAGGTTCACTAGAATCAATTAATAATATAGAATATAATGATGGAGAAAATCTTTCTGGAGGTCTAGTTATCCCTGTTGAATTTCTAACACTTGCAAGAGTTTGTGGGATAACTTGTTGTTGTTGAGCATTAAGTACCACTAGCATTTTATTTTCTAGAATCTCATCTAGCACCACATATTCATTTTTGGCCTATTCATGCTTCTTTTTCTGTAGCTGATCCTTATGCATGACCTTCTCATTGAATATAACATCTCTACTCCTAATAATTTTATGATTTTCATAATCCCATAACTGATAACCAAATTCATCTACTTCATATCCAATGAAGGTACATTTTTTAGACTTAGCCTCAAGCTTGGTTCTATTTTCTATATCAACATGGACAAAAGCTTCACAACCAAAGGGTTTTAGAAATGAGTAGTTTACCTTTTTACCCTTCCATTCCTCCTCTAGAATGCCACCATCCAAAGGATTTGAAGGTCCCTTTTTTATTAAATAAACAATGGTACGTACAACATCTTCCCAAAAGTGTAAGGGTAGTCCAACATGCAATCTCATGCTCCTTGCACACTCTAGAATGGTCCTATTTATCCTCTTAGACACACCATTTTCTTGTGGGGTTCCAAGAACCATTTTTTTCCTACGGATTCCATTGTATGAATAGTAATTTTCAAATTCTCTATTGCAATACTCACCTCCATTATCAGAACTAAGAAACTTCAACTTTTTTCTTGTCTCATTCTCAACCAAAGCTTTCCATTTTTTAAAAGTTTCAAACACTTCTATTTTTTTTTAGGAAATACACCCATGTTTTCCTAGTTGCATCATCAATAAAAGTAACATAATAGCAAGAGCCACCAAGACAGGATACTTGAGCTAGTCTCCATACATCTAAATGCACAAGCTCTAATTTTTCACTCTTCTTCTCTTTCCCAAATTTGAGAAATCAAATTCTTTTATGTTTTCCATAAACGTAATATTTGCAGAAATCCAAGTCAATCTACTTCAGACCTGGTAACAACTTTCTAAAGTGAAGTATTTTCATCCCATTAGTGTGAATAATTGTCTTGTACCTAGCTAATTCATTCACTAGGTAAATTAGGGGACATATTCACATGATTAAGTTTACTTAGGATAAAAGATTCTTTCTAGAAGTCTTCGTTGGCTTTTCTAGAACTTATCTTATCTAGCTAGGATGCATCATTTCCTAGGTGATTGGGTTGTTGGTTGTCTCATATCATAAGATTATGACATTTGTCAATGTTAGTGCCATTTCTAGTTCTCTCATTGTCTAGTGGTGTACTCTTGTTTTTCATGATATAACTTTAGCTATGGGGTGTGTTTCATTTTGGCACGTGGGTTATGTGGGCTCCCACAAGGGTTGAGCTCAGCGTGCCAAGTCTTCATGTCTTGGGTGGCTAGATTTTCCTTTTCTTCCTTGCCTTGTGTTTTTCCCTATCTGGCAGAGGCGAGATCAGAGTGAAATCAGGATCAGGATTTTTCCTTTCGCTCCTCTTTTAGGTTTCATTCCGCCTCCGGTTTCACGCCTTTGCTTTTCCTTTCAACTTTTGTTTCCTCTGGTAGAGGCAGAATCAGAGTGGAAACCAGTTTCAGAACCTTGCTCATGTTTCACTTTCTGGTTTCGTTTCGGCCCCAACTCCACTTGCGCCAATTTTTCTTTTGTCTCCGCCCCGTGGCTTTTTGGTTTTGTTTTGGTTCCGGCTCCGTGTCCGCTGTCTTTTGCGGAGGCGGGAGCGGGATCATTTTGGGTCTACGGCTTCCTTTTCCTCTGGCTGTTTGTTCTTTTTATTGGTGACCTGTCCACCCAGTTCATTTTAACTTAAGTGGTTCCCCCGAGCCCTATTTTCCATTCGTTACTGGCCCCTTGTTACCGTTTTCACAGGCCCCGCGTTGTCCTCGCTATAACTTTTGGCACTCGGGATAACCTCTTGCCTACCTTGGCTTGTCTCCCTGAGGTCTCTTTCCATCAGCCTATGTTGGTTGTGTCGGGGAGATGTTTCCCTGACTTCTTTGTGTCTCACCGATGGGATTTTTCCCATCAGTGTGTTGATGTCTACTCGGGGTGAGGTCTTCCTGACACCCCTTGGTCTCCCTAAAATCCTTTTGCCGCCCCTCGTGTAGTGCCATCGGTGTGAAGTCACAGCGAGATTGCAATGTTATACCGACCGATGGTGAATGGATGTGTTTCAGAAAAAGTCAGGGTTATCAGGATAAGGTCTTAGCGAAGATATTTTGTTTCCCCGAATAGTGCTTATGGAACTCTCTCAGCTTAAGTTATGATCTGTGGCAGGAGGTCTTGGTGAATACGATTTGCTACACCGACCGAAAACATAAAGGTAATCTCACCGATGGAACATAAAGGGTCTTCATCGGCATAGGTTTTCTAATGTCTCAGTGACACAGGTGAATGAAGACTTTCAGAAAGACACAATATATGCAGCGGGAGGTTTTCCTGATATCTTAATGTTATAGCGATGTACAAAAGGAAAGAGGTTTCAGTCGGTGTGAGATCATTAATGTCTTGGCAATCTATTATGAGCTCGGGATGTTGCGGCAAGATACAAAATGTTCTATGTGATGTCTCTCCAACTTCGGCTTGTGTTGCCGATTGTAGTGGCCCCTCGATATAACATGTTCTCTTCAGCCAGACGTCTCCTCGAGTTCCTTCTGTCTAGCCGATATGCCCGGTGACTTCAGTGTAACTATTTTTGCCACCTGGAGGTCTTCCCGACACCACTTTTTCTTGCTGACGGTGATTGCCTGCTTCAACGGCTAACGAAGATTTAAAAGACAACCGCTCGATCACTGTTGATCAATGGCAGAGATTCAAACATGCACGCGGCTAGGGTTTGGAAAGTGTTTGCGCGCGAAGACCGGAAGCCTAGAGCATTTATGGCAACAAGTGGAATGTGGTTGGCTCAGCTGAACCGGCATTCATGGCAATGCGGCTCTGAGACAAGGACGGCATGGCTCAAGTATGGATGCGCGGATTTGGCGGTGGATTTGGTGCAAGTTGCCTGGCTTCATTCGTGCGGGAATGTCTTTCCTGCAGCAACCTGACCAGTGACATTTATGAGACCAGAGAAGTTGTTGAAGGTCACAGTGTGGGTTTTGATTGGTCATGAAGTTGTTGGGGTCTAACGTGGACTAGTGATGTGGCCTGCGTGTTGTTTAGGGTTTGTTCAGTTAACTGCTGACATGTAATTTCCCTGGCCGGTTGCTTGTTGCTCTCCTTGTTCCTATAAAGGGAGATTTCATGGCCAGGATGAGGGGTTCGATTCCATTGTGTTCAGTTCCACACTTTCTGAATTCTAGAATTGGTCTGAGATAGGATAGGGTTTAGTCTTGAGTCAATATTGAGTCTGTAAGTTGTGAAGTCTGAATTGCTCTGTAAATGCAATCAGTCGTACAATGAAAACATGAAGATGCTTGTCTCTCATGCATACATCATTAGATTGTCTCCACATTTGTATGCTTCTAATCATTTGAATGAATGGCATAAGGTGTCTTTATTCATCTACTTGTATTTCAAAAGTTTGTGTTGTTTGTTGATAGGTCTGCTTCAAGGAAGCAGTTAAATCCTTTGAACAGATAGCAGTGATTACTTGTTTGCAGGTTGGATTTGGTAAGTAGAGTCTAGTTGATACAAGAGTTTGGATTGTCAGTGTAATGCATTGACAGTTGGTGTAAGGCATCAACAAAGCAAGATCCACTGATTGAGCTCTGTTTGCAGATGAATTCCATCTTTTGTGTATGACTCCATGACCCTGGATTAGGCACTGATCTATCTTGCGGCCTGGTTCCTCTCAGAAACCTTTTAATCTAAAAATCATTGAATATCTTTTATTTAGTTTGTGTCATGCCTCCTGGTTGTTTCAAGGTTGAGCTACTGAGAATCTAGCCACATTTGAGGTCCTCAACGCTTGGCATCAGGAGTTATCTTCTATAAAAAGCAATGTCTGGTCTTCTTTAAGGCATTGTGTGGGTATACCCGCCCTGGTTCTACAGAGCCTAAAGTGCAGAAGGTCTCAGTCTTTGACTAAATCTTGTCAGTTCGTCCAGGTCCTCCGAGCTGCCCTTGATCGGAGTTGGCTACTCCATAGGTAGAATAGGAGACCAACCTGGTTTACAAGAAAAACAACCAACAATCAACATCATGTTCATTACTACATTTCAACCTTGTCTTTATAAGCAAGGCATCTCTGGTACATTTGCATAGCAATTCAAGCAATTCAACCATTAATCAATCTTGCATTGTGAAGCAAGCTTTCTTGCTATTCTATCTCTTGTGGAAGTGGTTTTTTTTTGCAACTGATCTTGGGGGTGTTGGGGAGTCACTATTTACTCCCACATGGCATAAGAGCTCTCCAGGTGTTGCAGATTCCTTCCTAGATCTGAGGGTGATATTTTGGCTTGAAGATATTTGTTGGGTGCAGATTGGGGTTTTTTCTGTAAAATTTTGCGGATTCGTACTTGCTATATGTAACTCTTGCATCCATCTTCTGGTGAGGACACTTATTTTTTTTGTGGGTCACATCTCTTGGCAGGTACTTTGGGTTCAATTTTTCCCCTGTTGGTCGATCATACTCCAACTTGACCATGATCCATGGGTACTGTCTGCATCATCTATAACTAGCATACTCATTCTGCATGGTAGTGAATCAGCCTTCCAAGTTGCAAATTGTCTAAGTCTTCACATCGACATATATCTCATCGAGTGGTAGATTTGTATGCCGACGGTCAAGGGCAAAGTCCATTCACTGGCGTACATGGTCTCCATTGGCATTGATAGTCACATCCATCAGCTGGTATATGGTACGCTCCAATGATCACATCGGCAGCTTTTTTGTTCTCCACAAATTTCATCGGTTGTCTTGTGCGGTACCTGTTATCAATCGGTGTGTTGTCACTCTATTCAATCCACGGCTTATGACCCTATCCATCGGATGTCAATCTGCGGACTCTCTACTGACTATACTTTTGATCACATTGTATGCAGGGTATGATCTGAGGTCTTCATTGGCATCGGTCTCCCATTGGAGGGCATCATACCTGCACATCATCTATGGGAAATTTATATATATTGAAAGCTTTGTATAGTTTGTATAGGCTGACCATTGTTTAATAAGCCGAAGTTGTTATATTGTATTGGCCCACTCTTAAATTCTTTAGCTGACCGAGAATTTTAAACTCTTTTTTGGCCTTGGAAACTGGTATGGTCATTTGAATGACCTTCTATAGCCCTCGGGTGCTAAAAAACTGCCCCTATTTAGTCTGCTGATTATTTGTTTTTGCCCCTATAGTGCCTTTTTATAGGCATTTTTTTCATTTTTTCATAACTTTTGCATACGGAGGCCATTTTTCAGAAATGAAATATCGTTGGAAATGTGGAGATCTGAATTTTTTCAGTGGTGTAGATATTTTGTAGAGATTTTGAATTTTTGTGCCTCTTTTTCTAGGTTGAAGCCAAATCTTTGTTTTCCTCCTCCGAGCTCATATCTTTGTGCTCCGATCTCCAATTTACTCCAAATTTGCTGCATTTGGAAGGTATTCAAGAGTACTTCAAATCTACTCATGTAAATTTTGTAGATTTGTTTCTAGATTTTCATATTTTTAGTTTGTAGTTGATTTGATAGTTTGGAATACTTTGTTGTAAATTTGTAAAAAAAGTGTAAATCTGTTGGGACAAAGGGGTTGATTGTTTGTATTGTGAGGGAAATTTTTTGTTCCTCTTTTCTAATAACTCATTGTATCATGGATTTGAAAAAATTTGTACTTCTAACTCCATATAATTACCATGAGTGGAAATCTCAAATGGAGTTGTTATTGTTAAAATCAAAGTTGCAACAAATCACATTTGGTCAAGATCCAGAACCCGCCGAAGCTAAAGAGAAAATAAAATGGCTTCATAGAAGGGATGAAGCTCTTGGTACTTTGAATTTGTCCATTTCTCCAAATCTTAGATATCATGTTCCATCTTGCACTCATCCTAATGAAGCTTGGACTACTTTAGAGAGTCTCTTTGGTAAGCCAGATAAGATGAGGAAATTTAATTTGGAGAATGAACTAATGGGTCTAAATCCTTCAGAATTTGACAATGTCCAAGACTTTTTCTCTAAGCTCAATTCTCTCATATTGTAGTTATCTAATTGTGGGGTCACTAAAGAGGATGAACAGTTGATACTTTCTATTCTTGCTAAGCTTGGTCCTGATTATTCATTTTTTGTTTCTCCATTTTATGCTACAATGGATGCCCTTGGAAATGCATATAAAATTCCTTCTCTTGATGAATTTGCAGCTCAGCTCACAAGGGAACAAGAAAATTTGGTACACATGGGCACATTGAATTCTTCTACATCTCATGCTCTTGTTGTAAAGGATACAAAGGCTTCAAGTGGAAAAGGTAAGAAGCAGAACAAGGCACCCAAGTCTCATGAGAAAGGTAAATATTCTCCTTCACATAGCACTCCTGAGTCTACATTCTCTTCCAAAGAGGAATCATCTAAAAAGAAGAAGTCAAAATGTGCATATTGCAAAAGGTTAGGACATGATGAGGATAGATGTTATAATAAGAAGATTGATGAACTCACACACATTCTTCAAAAGAATAACATTAAGTTACCCTCATTAGTGTCTTCTACTTCTTCTTTAGCATCTCAATTGACAACTCCCTCATCATCATCTCAGTCATAGGACACAGGATCTACTTCTAGGCTACACAAGATGAAAGGACAAGCACTCTTAGCCTCTGCAAGTCCTGAATCACATAGATGGTTTCTTGATTCAGGGGCATCTCATCATATGGTATCTTCTATGGATAAGTTCTCTTCTTTTGAGCCTTGTAATTCACCTCATATTTTGATGGGTAACAATACATATATGAAGGCAAGTGGGAAGGGTTCTATTGATATGGGGGAAGGGACTTTCAATGATGTACCTTTTGTTCCTTCCTTGTCCACTAATCTCCTTTCTATTTATCAAATTACTCATGGGGGTCAAGGTAAAACAATTGAGTTCACTCCAGATATGGTGTACATAAGGGACTTGGAGAATAGGGATATTGTTTCTATTGGGATGGTTGATCATTCATCTTGTGTATATTCATTTTCACATTTTTCTTCAGAAGATGATAATGTTCCTTTGACTGGATCACACACTCCATTGAATTTGAATGATGATAGTGAGGAGAATTTTGGTCATCTACACCTTGGTATTCTAGAGACCAGTGTTGAGCTTCCTACTCCTCCACCTCCTACTCCTTCAGCCATTGATGCTTCTATTCAGCAGGATGATCATAGTTTTTTAGATCTTGCTTTGTGGGATGAGTATTTGGCAGGTATTTCTAACTTGTTCATGGAGTCTCATATTGCAGATTTAGAGGACACACTTGAGGGGATTTCTCTCCTCTTTGATGACAGTTTCAACACAATTGTTACACCATCTACTTTGTCTTTGAAGATTGACATTCATGAGTCTCCTCCATCACTTGATTTTTCATGTTTCTTGGTTGCTTTTTACCATGATTATGTTGTGGCTCATTTAATCTTGGAGGCTTCTAATCAGTTTTCAGAGGCATACATGAGCATTCATGCTTCCTCCTTTCAGTTGGATATGGAGTGGCTTCTACATCAGTTTATGAATTTGTTTCTTCCTAAGGGGAGATGTGTTGCTTGCAGAAATTGGGTCATCTTTTATTTTCAGGCATTCTTCATCTGTCTTAGAGCTTCTTCATCATGGGGGGGACATCTTATCTCTCTACTACCCTCTTATGGGGGGGGTATTTTATTGTATATACATGATGCATGTTGTCCTTGGGGGCTATCATTGAGTCCTCGATACATCATGTTTGTCTTTTTTTTTTGTTTTCTCTCTTTTGGAGAGGATTTTTGTCCCACAAGGTTTTCTCCTTTTCTCCACTTGTGAGAGAATTGCATTATTTGCATTTTCATTGTAAATGGGTACCTAACATGTCCTAGTAGCCAGGACCCATAGTCATAGTCTTTGCATAGTGTGCATAATAATCTTCTCCCTAAGTTACACTTAAGGGGAGGTGTTGGTGTGAATAATTGTCTTGTATCTAGCTAATTCATTCACTAGGTAAATTAGGGGACATATTCACATGATTAAGTTTACTTAGGATAAAAGATTCTTTCTAGAAGTCTTAGTTGTCTTTTCTAGAACTTATCTTATCTAGCTAGGATGCATCATTTCCTAGGTGATTAGGTTGTTGGTTGTCTCATGTCATAGGATTATGACATTTTTCAACATCATGTTCATTACTACATTTTAACCTTGTCTTTATAAGCAAGGCATCTCTTGTACATTTGCATAGCAACTCAAGCAATTCAGCCATTAATCAATCTTGCATTGTGAAGCAAGCTTTCTTGCCATTCTCTCTCTTGTGGAAGTGGTTTTGGTCACAACTGATCTTGGGGGTGTTGGGGAGTCACCATTTGCTCCCACACATCCCTTTCTCACTCATGTGCCCAAGTCTATGGTGCCACAATTCTATTTCTGTCCCTGTAGCAAGTGTTATAATTGTCTCAGTAGCAACAATTTTTTTAGCAACTAAGGTAGAATAAGTATTACCAGTACACAAATGAAATGTGCCTACATTTTCAATTTTAGCTACTACTAATTCCCCTTTAGTGGCCTTCCATACTTTATTTAAAAAGGTAACTATGCAGCCTTCATTACCCAGTTTTCCTACAAAACTTAAATTCCTTCTCAAATTTGGAACATACCTTACCTCTTGTAGCAACCATTCATTTCCATTCTACAACTTTATTTTTATGTTTCCTTTTCCAACAATCTGATAGGGTTCATCATCACCAAAATATACCTTTCCAAAATCACCTTGAACATAATCTACAAAATATTTATGTTACCTATTTTTAGCTATAGCTCAAAACATGTGGAGCTAAATTGCATTCATCATAGAAAGGTGCAAAGTTTCTCCTAAAATTTTTCATTGAATTCCAAAATTTTATTATGCAAATGTTTGTAATAGAAGAACTCATAAATTTGCATAAAATAATGTTGTTTTTATTCATATTGGAAAGACTGAAGTCCCGCACAAGCCGCAAGAGTAGCCAATTTGATATTTATAATCAAATGATGAATAAAAAAAGGAGATGTACACTATACAACTGAAGAAAATATAAACATAAGGAAAGGAGTGATTCGTCATTACCTAGAATGATGAATCATCATTTCAATCATGTGGTGTCTCCTCGTATTCAATTCCAGTTGGCACAACTCCTTCTCCAGTTCCAAAGGAACCTACAAAATTGTTAAAATGTGTTGTTAGAGCAATGGAAAATCACTATTTTCCTCATGCCTACATTGCCAATAGGAATATAATCTACATCATTTCAAGCATGCATCAGATGATCAAGTTAAACGAGCACAAAATTCAATGGAAGCTTTCAGCTTCAATTATTTTGCTAATTTGTTTGTTTAATGTGCATGAATAGGTATAATAAAATTATTTTCAACTAATAGATATTGTTATGAGTGGTGAGAAATGTGGATCCCATGAGGGTTGAGACCAACTCATAAACAATAATGTGGGACAATAGTATGAAATGAAGATAATCATCATTCTCCATTAAATAAACTCATAAAATCAGCCTTCAATTCATTACGATGGAAACAAATAGAGCAAGTATTCCTCCACCCATCATTTGAAAAGAATTATCAAACAAAAAAGGCCACTGATTTATATTGAATCCTGTATGATCATATATACAATCAAAGACAGTCTCAAAATAGTAACACTGCCCATCACGAGTATAATTCACGAACAAATCATACAAATTTGTATGCAACAATTTGAAGAAAAACATGTTTGCTATAAGTGGAATAGCATCACAATATAAGCAAAATAAAAGTATCTTATTCAAAGCTTTATTTTAGCATTGTTGCAAAAGATAGTGCTTTTAATGAAACAACAGTACGAGGATTTTATATTTAGTGTCGATCAGTCAAATGACCATCATTGCCATCAAATTCAATCAAATGTACAGATAATAAAATCCAAATTGACGATCTATTTCAAAAATGTAGTGTTGAATATACCAAAAGGGTAGTCCATTGAAGGTAAGTTGTGATCATTTAACACAATGGGAAGCATAAAGACAGTCCTCTTTTTTCTTAGCCATTATCTGTTTAGGTTCAATAATTTCTTACATGGACTATGAAGAAAGCCTGATCAATAGTCATTATAGCTATAATGTATTTGAACCAAGGAAGTGATATGGTATGATTGAGGAAATATATTAGTTTCTCTTTTTCTGATGGTGAAAGATGCAATAATTTAGTTCAATGGATACACACAACATTAAAAGTAAATATGGTTACGGTTGACAGTGAATGGCTAGAAATATTTAATACATAAATCACTGTGACAATACCATAAGCCAAGATCAAGAGGGACAATCAGGGTAATATGCTTGATGGCAGTCACTCTCCATGACTATGCATGTGAGTCATCAATGCATGAGGACAAAGTTCTTTCTAACAATGTTTTTTGGACATTTCAATGCATGGAAATAAGGACAAAATGATAGTAGGAAAGTGTTAATATAGAACAGCACAGAGCAACAAAAATACAATGATGAAGAGGCCAAGTACACAATATAGTAAAGAGAACCCAGCTCAAGAAAATCAGTAAAATGGAAACCACAGGCTTATAACCCTTATTTTTGCTCAGTAAAAATCAACTAAAATCAAGTTTCACAAGAAAATGGATAAATCATAGCCTAGTTTTTTTCCAAAAACCCTCGAAATACAATACTCTAAGCTATAACCTGCAAACAAAATGGAGATAATATGTTGGAAAATCAAAATGGAGAATTAACTATGGTCTCTCATGGAGGAGAAAATGAAAAATAATTGGGATATAGGCCTTGCCAAAGATGAGAAATATCTTACAAAATAGGAAGGAACAATCATCTTTTCATCCAAAAAAACTTGAGCCCAATACTCATCATGGCGGCCATGAATTTGCAAAGAAAATGAACAACAAAGCAGAGATTGCAAGTATTCATGAAGGAGTTCCATCTTCATAAATAAAATACAAGAGCAAAGAAATTCTTGAATTCTTGTAAACATAAGAATAAGAACATATAATTCCCTTATGAGGTTGCGACCATACTGTTACAAAAGTACAAATTTAACAGAGAGGGAAGCCTTCAACGTTTTCATAAGGAATACAGCAGAGAGCCTTCAACATTTTCATAAGGAATACAATAGAAATCTTTGTATTTTCTTGAGCAAGATCGACTTACCCATAGTTCAAGCTTGTTTGCATGAAGATCTCAGCCTTAAGCTCTTGAAGACTCCAATTTGAAGCCCTACCATAGTCTTTGGATGGCGGCCAGTGCAACAAAAGTTCTCTCAAAGTTCAAAAGACAAGCGAATAATGACAATCACTAGGGTTTTTCCTAATATTTTTTGCATGAAGGCTCGATGGTATGTTTTACCTTTTTTTTTAAACTAAATCATGTTGTCTTTTGTTCCCCGTGGCCTTGACTTTAATTCATGATGACTAATACCAATAATGCTAAGTGGTCGGCCAATATGCATAAGGATGAAATAATGCAAACACTTGATATAAGGGGTAGACTTTATTCAATATAAACAATTGATTTTTTCCCCCCCTTTTAAATATATGTTTTGTAAAGTTGATTTTCAAAAATTATTAAAAACAATATTATTTGTTTTAAATATTTTTTTGGGACAACTATTGTAAAAGGGGAAAAATACTAAAAAAAATTTTGCTCATGCACAAAGTGGACTTGGAGATGAAGTAAATGATTTTGAGGTGAAACTGAGACTCTTCCATGCATAAAATCTATTTTTGAGTTCTTCTTCAGTTGATGGAGTATTTCTTGAAAACTTTTTGGGTCAACTTACATGCATGACTAGTTTGAGATAGTGAGAGTTCAATTGGCTTGAGTTTTGAGCCCATTTTTACGAGGATTTTCTCTTTTGCTCGAGAGAGCATATTATGGAGATATTTTTGAATTCAGATCTCTTTCAGTGGCATTGTCATGCATTCTGGAGCCAGTTTGAGTTGCAGTTCAGTTATATACATCGTGACATTGAGTTCTGAGCTATTGAGACTCAGTTATGACTTTGGTGGGCCCTCTTTTCACACTATTTTTGACTTTGCTCGTGAGAGACATTTTCAAGGTGGTTTTCACTTTTAGTGAACTGCTTCTTCCACCTTCTCATGCTTTGGAGTTTTATCACATTGTATATATTGGAAAAAAATTATCTTTTTCCTCTAGTTCTTGTTTTCTACCTTTTCATTCAGCAAAGTGACTTCATGTAACTCAGCTTTCAGAATTTAGTAGATTATGCAGCAGTTTTTATAGGTTATCTTAGAGTATCATTTGCAGAGCATTTCTTCTTTTGTCATTGCAAGTTAAATATTATCCTTCTTAGATTCAAGTGTTTTGTTTTGTGAATGTTTTGGATGCAAATTTAATGTGTTTGATATTAGAACCTTTAAATTTCGGTCAACATTTTTGAATGCATGTACACGAAGAAACAATCTTAGTTGTAGGTCATAAATTGTGTCTCAAGTATATCCATATCTTTAAGTTGTGAAAATAATATTTTCCTTCATGAAGAATGAATTATCAGGCCTTTCTGTGAATCATTAATGTAGTTAAATTGTTCAATCTGAGTTGTGAAAGTAAGCTTCATGATGAATCCATTGAGAATTAGTCTATTTATTTGAAGTTTATAAGTGTATCGCCATAGTTTAGCTTTTTCCAGTTTTGCATTAGATTAAGTCTTTTTCCCTTTTCCCATCAAGTTTTAAGTCCATAATCATCGAATCATATAGGAACCAACCTAGAATCTAGAGCTCTATCTTCACCATAGGAATACCCACAACCTGAAAATAGTTCCCATGTTTCAACAGATTGTTGAATTTAATCATTCAAGCATTTGGGTGCAATTTGTTTGACAACAATTTCCTATGATGTGTGGCATGAAATGAAGCCCCTGAATCTATTATCTAGGAATCATTAACATTATCTAAAAACAAAATTAAAGCATCTTGTAATTTATTACTTACAACATTAGCTTCCATACTATCATCATGTTTTTTGTCTCCTTGTTTGCATTTTCGAGACCAATAATCCTTCTTCAAGTTTCTTGGCTTTCCATAGTGACATCAATCCATTCTTCATTTGGATTCAAATATGCCTTTCTTTGACTTCCCTTGTGACTTCCCACAATTTTTAGGGCTTTTTCCTCTATCCTTTGTTCTTCCCCTATTCTCTACAGTCAAATCATTGCCTGATGTTGAACTCTCACCTGTGCTTTTCTTTCACATTTCCTCAATAAGGATAACACCAACAACAACATCAAATTTTAATGTATTTAAACTAGAGACATATTTACAACCATTACCAAGGTATTCTAGCTTTTTGGAAAAGAACATAAAATCAAGAGAGCCCTCACCTCTTCACCAAAATTCACTTTTATAAAAGTTAACTAACTAATAATTGTATTAAACTCGTTTAAATGATCTGTTACAAATCCACCTTTAATCATTTTTCAGATTAAACAAATGCTTCATGAGAAATACCTTATTTGAGGCTGAGGTTTTTTCATACAATTTATCCAAAGCTTCCATCAAATCATCTATTGTCTTTGCTTTTATTATATTGAACACCATAGATGGTGCCAGCACAACCAAATGGTTTTGAGTGCCTTTCTATCCAAAATCTCTCATTCTTCATCGAACATCGTAGCATCTTTCTTTACTTTTCCTTGCTATGGCCACCATAGACCCTTTTGATATAAATAATATTCCATCTGCACCTTCCATAAATGATAATTCTAGCCAAAATAACTTCTCAACCTTTAATTTTCCTTCTTCCATTGCTCCCACTCAAATCTAGAGGTTTCCTGCCAATCGACTGAAATACATGTGGCTCTGATACTAGTTGTTAGGGTTCAAGTAGATTGGAGCAATAAACATTAAAAATTATATGCATATTAAATAACCCATAAATAACAATGAAGAATAACATAAAAGAGATCAACACAAAATTTTAACATGGTTCACCCAATATGGGCTACATCCATAGAAACCCATCCATCCAATGATTTTATTATCCAATGCAAAATAGATTACAATATTGTGAATGCCATACTACAACTTACATCTCAACTGCTTATAACAAGCTTTTAGAAGCTTGTAGAATTAGGGTTTTACAAATTTTTTTTTCATTTGTCAGTGAAAAAAGGGAAATTTCTTTTTTTGGGGGGGTTGCGCCCTGAACCTTGCTCTCGAGGGTTGTCACCCCTAAAGCCCTGCTCGAGGCTCAGCCCAACCCTGAACCCTGACAAGGATACGTAAAGATTGTATAGTATTTAAATGAGCAATTGCCACATACCAACACCACAATGCATAGGAGAGTAGAGTATGCCAATCTTTACTATGTTAACAATTTTTTTTTAAGACTTTCTCAATTATTTTATTAAAATATTCCACTTGTCCATTTGATTATGAATGATATGGTGTAGAAAAATGATATTGTATGTAATTTTTTTCCAAGACTGTCTTCACTTCTTTATTATTAAATGATGCACCATTATTTAAAACTAAAGTGGAAGGAAGACCAAATTTTCATATGATGTTATCCAAAATAAAGTGACAAACAATTTCAGCTATCATAAATGGAAGTGGACTTGCTTCAACCCATTTCATGAAGTAATTTGAAGTTTTAATGATAAAAGTATGTCCTTGAGTAGGAGGGGAAATTTTACCAATAAGATTGAATCCCCACACAAAAAATGGCCAAATAGATACTTGGGCATGAAGTTCATAAGTAGGAGCATGAATTGAATTTTTATGTTGTTGACACTTAGGATATTTCTTCACTAAGGAAAAAGAATCTTTCTCCATATTTTTCTAATAATAACCAATGCAAAGTAACTTATGAATCAAATATTGACCACCAAAGTGTCCTTGAAAAGCACCTGAATGGCCTTGTTTGAAAGTAATGGGGATATTTGATTTTCTAAGGAAACATAGAAGGAGACCATTATATGTCATTCAATATAACACATTCACTAAAATTATGTATTGTGTTGTAAGTTTTTAAATGCAAGATCAATTTTTTCTTGTGGTAGGATTAGGAAAAGTACCATCACACCAATATTGAAATATATGGGAGTAACATTCCATGAAATATTTAAACAAATTATCTCATCTTTAGTATTTTCCAACATTGATGATGATGTGAGATTATGGATAGTAAATTTAAAATCTATAGATGAATCATCAAGAGATATGAGGGAGGTGACACTCACCATTGTATGCACATGCCAATTATATTTCTATGGGATATTGTCAATAATATACAAAGAGAAGAGTTTTAATATCTCTAATGCTAGGTCACAGTATTTAGATAGTTTATCCCATTTTACTTGGGCTTGTTTGAGAGAAATGGGGATGTTTTTTTTCTAAGGAAACATAGAAGGAGACCATTATATACCCTTCGATATAACACATTCACTAAAATTATGTATTGTGCTACAAGTTTTTAGATGCAAGCTTGAGTGTTTCTTGTGGTAGGATTAGGAAAATTACCATCATACTGTTAAATAGGTGCATGACAATTGGGACGGGGGGTTAATTAGTTGTCACAGAAATAACAAACTTAAAACTTTATCACTTATCAAATCTTCAACCACACTATTCTATTATTAAACATGAGCATGGAACATAAATAACAGAAAGTAAATCAACACAATGAACACTAGATTTTTACATGGAAAACCCAATAAGGGAAAAACCACAGTGAGGGTTAACTCACACTATATAGTAGTTTCAAAAGAGGCTCACTACCAAAAGAAGGAATCACTATCCAAGTACAAAGGATCATTGCCTACAAAAAGGACTCACTTTCCAACAAGGAGGCTCACTTCCTACATAGGATATACAAAATTGAATGAGGCTTTACAGCCCAAAACTGAACCAGAAAGATGCACCTATCATGTGTTGATACAGTCCTAGAGATGCTCACAACTATTTCCCTTTTGATCACACCTTCACATTCATTACTTTCTCACTATTTCTTCTATCACTTTTCTATTGTCTACACAAACTTACTGCACTATTGTCTTTCCCAAAAACTATTCGCCATATGTTTATATATATATATTTGACCTCCATCAAAAGCACCAATTAGGTTGGCCTAATTAGATGCAATTCATTTATAAAAGATATTAATTGTTGGCTCCACAAAATATTTTCAAATTGCAATTTAACTATTAGCATGTTACATTATGTTAACTCAAACCAAGAAATAGATTGCACATAAGTTTTCATATCAAAATTATCTTAACAAGTCAGCCAAGAATAGTCTTCAATGCAACTAACAGAATAATATCCCTCCATCATATGAGCACGAGGATACGAAATATCCTAATCATGCATTTCTTTATCATTTATTAGTAGTTTCCCAAAAATGCAACTAGAAATTGTCAAGTGTAGAGAAATGCGGACTAGAATATGGGATGAGCACCAAAAATACCAAATCAGCCACCAAAGAAGATAATTTAGTTATACGCACCGGTTTAAGAGTATTGGACCAAACTATCAACATGGTGACAGCAATGACAACATATAGATAAATTACTCATTTTTTCGACAATCTCCCCCTTTATCATTGATGGAAACATGTAAACAAAATTCTCCTTCTTTCCTCAAAAACTTTTAAGTTCCTCCATTAATTCTAACACTCTACCCATTTGACATCAATGGAAAAGGGAGCCAAAATTGAGTGTAAACATGGTGACATCAAAATTTCAAAATATTTCCAAAAACTTCAAAAACTTTCAACAATCCAAAACTTTTATGCATATAGAAATTAAGTGAAGATGACATTCTTCACCTGGAACACCTTATACCTTTCTTTGAGAACTAGATACAACTTCTTCCAATTAAAAACAACAGACTCCATTTTTGTGCATGTACTTTCCAATAATCCCAACAAAGTAAAAGAGGGTCACCAATCTACAATATAACATTGTTTCTCAACATCTTTTGCATCAATAAGAATTCTAGAAAGATGCTCTAACTGGACATCAACAATTTATTTAAGAAGCCAAAAGATCTTTGTCACATCATCTCTCTATCTTTGTGTAATCATTAGTTCAACTTGTATTTCACCAATTCTTATTCTTTGCTTCCCTTCTTTATCTTCAAATATATCAAAATTATTTCCAATGTCATTCATCTTAGCTTCAATCGCTTCAATTCTCCTTCTGAAATTATCTATAGCTACAAGCCACTGAAGACAATACTTGTAAAGATCTAAAATTTCTTTAACATGCTTGTTTGTTTCCACAATCAATCCAGACAATCTTTGCATAGCCTTTTTACATCTCCTTTCAACCAAGATTCCCATTTTACACCCTTTCGGACCTTCAAGCAACATCCTTTCTTCAACAATATCAATCAGATTTTCTAACAAGAAATTAGAAATTACATATACTTCAATACTTTTCTGAAGTAGATAATCGACTAGAGCATCATCAATTTTTTGTTTGTCAATAGGCAAGGCAACATCCTATAGTTCACCAATATTCTTCATTTTTCCTTCAACTATCATAGACAAATGTCATTTGGATTAGGGGATTCAATGCCAGTCAGAGATTCTTTCTCCTTTTCATCTGCAATTTCAATGATGTCTTTAGTTATCTCTTTTCTCCTTTTCGAATCTAGAGGGTAATCACTTATAACAATCTCCATTTCTCTTTTTCCATAGGAAGAACCCACTTCAAATTGATTTGGTGTAGATATACTGGAGCAAGGGTTTTCTCACAAGGATGAGAAATATTATCTGCACATGTTTTCATTATCTTCCAAAGACTCTAGATATTTGTAAATTTGTTTTCCAATAGGGATACCGGATTCCCACATCACATTATCTTTTCCTAGTAGAGAATTCAAAAAGTAAAACACCAGACATACTTGTAAGGATCCGAAACGAAAGGGATAATTCTTGACCAGTGACATTCAAACATTTTTAAGCAAATTCTCAAGTAACAAGCTACATAAATCAAATTATTTGCTCCCCTTAAATGTGGGAAATATGTACGACAATAGCTGATGTTGAACTTTCAAGATTTCTGAAATAAATTTTGTATGAGATACCATACGCAACATACCTAACGGTCGAATCAACAAGTGTATCAATCAATAGTGCTCTAAGATCTCTGTCGATGCCAGTCAGCTCCACCACATCTTTATACTTCACAATTTTCTTTCCAAGGAGTTCTCCAACGCTGCATATTTTGGTGATCACTTTGATTACTTCCTTTTAGATCAAATAGGGTTTATCAAAAACAATGCTTTCATCCTTGGAATAATTCAACAAGAACAAGATAACCTATTTATCTATAATCCACATAAATTCACTCCATAAATCCATCCCCAGGGTTTTTATATTTTGTAATTCGACTTCGCTTAACCCTAGTTCAATTCCTTTCATTTTCCTATGATTGTATTCTTCTACTGCAACCCTTTTCAGATTTAGAGAGGTAACCCACAGAATCCACTATCCATTGTTATGCTTCTCTTGAAATTTAGTGAAACTTATTCAAATTCCCTTCAAAAGGACTTCGAGCACGCCTCAAGATTTCTTCAAAGCACCTTCCAAAGACTTCAGATGCACAATTAACCAAAAATCATCATGAATTTTTACTTAACCTCCGTCGAGTTTTCCCTAAGCGTATTAAATTTGGAAAACACAAAAAGCTGCTAAACACACACTTCACTTAGCACAAAAAAACCTAATTTGATCTGCAAATCCTTAGACTAACATATTTTTTCTCTGGTTCCTTTTCAAAAATCTTTGAATAATCATTCTTCTCATTCTAACCATGTGCTAACCTCTGACACACCATTCTTCCAGGGGTTTTTTATGATCTTCTAATAATACTCCCCCTAAGACCATGCTAGGTATAGATTTTGAATATGTCATCTATAATGGATGAGGGTACAAACACATTAGGAGTCTCAGATTTTTCTTCTTCTTCTTTCTTCTTCCATACCTTATCCATTTATTGCATCATATCTTCTTTTTCAATCTTCTTTACCAGTTCACTCTTCTCTTTTGGAGCAGACTTCTTTCCTTTCTTATTCTTGCAAAATTTAGATACATGTCTAGGTTTATTGTAGTTATAACATATCACACTTTTTTGATTAGTCTGTCCTCCATTTTTCCTCAATCTACATTGATTTGCTCTATGTCCAAATTTATTGCAGGTATAGCAATAGCCATTGAAGAATTGATTCATTATGCCTTCATTAAACCTATTCCTTATCATCCTTACTTGAGATCTACATCCTATAGCCTTATGTCCAAACTTCCCACATTCAAAGCATTTTCCAAAAAGAGAACCAAAAAAATGGTTTATCCTACTCCTACATTCAGTTGCTCTATGACCATATTTGTTACATGAAAAAAAAACACAATCAAAAGAGGGGTACTTTTGTGTGCATTAGGCTCTCACAGGCGGTCTTCTTGCAAAATTCCTTCTCTGCTTCCTCTTGCCTTGATTCTTCTTCACATCTTTAGAACTTTTGCTAGTATCAACTCCTAAGCCACCTTTTTCTTTACATGGTTTTTTGTCTTGCAAGTAGTTATTCAAGTTTACCAAAGCTGGATCTGAAATTATTTTCATAAAGTTTAGCCTTCTCTAGTTCCACTCTCAGGTTTACTATCTCCTGCTCAAGTCTAGAACATTCATCTGACTTGTTCTACACCATTGTATTCAAACATTCTTCAATCCTTTTCTTTTCTTCTACTATCACTTTTAGTCCAGTTATCTCTTGTTTCAGTTGTTCACTTACTTCTCTGTGTCTTTCCTTCAATTTATTCAATTGTTCCTTCAGTTTCTGAACACATTCATTTGCTTCATTAAGATTCTCTTTCATATCTATATTTTCAGTTTCAACTCGGTCAAGATCCTTAAGTGTAGTCTAGAGCTCTCCTTTATCATTCATTACTTCCATCTTCAGGGTCTCCCTCAAACTGTTAGGATTTACCAGAGGAACCAAGCTTTGATACCAATTGTTAAATAGGCACAAGACAACTAAGAGGGGGGGTGAATCGGTTGTCACACAAATAACAAACTTAAAACTTTATCACTTATCAAATATTCAACCACACTATTCTGTTATTAAACATGAGCATGAAACACAGATAACAAAAAGTAAATCAACACAATGAACACCAAATTTTTACATGGAAAACCCAATAAGGGAAAAACCACGATGAGGGTTAACTCACACTATATAGTATTTTCAAAAGAGGCTCACTACCAAAATAAGGGCTCACAATCCAAGTACAAAGGCTCACTATCTACAAAAAGGACTCACTATCCAGCAAGGAGGCTCACTACCTACACAAGATTATACAAAATAGAATGAGGCTTTATAGCCCAAAAATGAACTGGAAAGATGTACCTATCATGTACTGATATAGTTCCAGAGATTCTCACAACTGCTACCCTTTTGATCACACCTTCACATTCATTACTCACTCACTATTTCTTATGTTACTTTTCCATTGTCTACACAAACTTACTGTCTTTCCCAAAAACTATTCGCCATATGTTTATATATATATATATATATATATATATACATATATATATATATTCGATCTCCATCGCAAGAACCAATTAGGTCAGCCTAATTAGATGCAATTCATTTATAAAAGATATCAATTGTCAGCTCCACAAAATATTTTCAAAACGCAATTTAACCGTTAGCACGTTACATTATGTTGGCTCAGACCAAGAAATAGATCACACATAAGTTTTCATATCAAAATTATCTTAACAAGTCAGCTAGGAATAGTCTTCAATGCAACCAACAAAATAATGTCACTTTATCATATGAGCACGAGGACATGAAATATTCTGATCATGCATTCCTTTATCATTTATTAGTAGTTTCCCAAAAATGCAACCCAAAATTGTCAACTGTGGAGAAATGCGGACTCGAATATGGGATGGACACCAAAAATATTGGATCAGCCACTAGAGAAGATAAGTTAGTTATACACACTGATTTAAGAGTACCAGACCAAACTATCAACATGGTGACATCAATGACAACATATAGATAACTTACTCAATTTTCCAACACAAATATTAAAATATATGGGAGTAACATTACCATGAATTATTTAAACAAACTATCTCATCTTTAGGATTTTGCAAGATTGATGATGATGTGAAATTATGGATAGTAAATTTAAAATCTATAGATGAATCATCAAGAGATATAAGGGTGGTGACACTTTCCATTGTTTCCACATGCCAATTATATTTCTACGAGATATTTTCAATAATATACAAAGATAAAAATTTTAATATCTAATGCTAGGTCACAGTATTGAGATATTTTATCATATTTCACTTGATAAGGTCCATTAATTTATTGTATGGTTAATTGAAAATCTCCAAATATATGAAGATGTTGAATACTAAGGGACAATGTTGCACACAAACTAATGATAGAAGCTTCATATTTTGTAATGTTATTAGTGTATAGGAAATTTAGATTTTAAGGTAAGGGAATTGTCTTACCTAAAGGTGATAATATTATAAAATCAGCACTGAAACTAGTTTGACACTTAGAACAATCGAATTATAAATTTCATGTTTCGTTATCTTCTAAGGTAGGACATGATCATTGAGAAATTATTCTTGTTTTGGTAAATATAATGGTGAGGGAGCCTCAAAAAAATGGTTGTTCAACTCTTGACACTTAATTTCCTTTTGGGAGACAAATTTTATGTCAAATTCTATTACAATATTACCAATTTAGTTGAACGTCCTGAAATATCAATTTTGGAGAAAAGATGTTTCAATGATCAAATTGTATAACAACATGCACTTCAAGATTTAAAAAATAATGTCCTAATTTACTTGCAACAAATAGAAGAACCAAAAATTATTTGTCTATTGTTGTATATAATATTTCATAATCAATCAATCTTTTACTAATGTATTAGACATGACATTCATTACCATTCTCATGTTGCGCTAATAGTGCAGTAAAAGCATTAGATGAAGTAGAAATATAAAGAATAAAAGGATGTTGTGAGGTGGCTAGTTCTAAAATAGGTGGGTTAACTAAATATTGCTTTAAATTCTCAAAGGATTTTTGACAGTCTTTGTTCCATTTAAAATGAGAATCTATCTTAAGCAACCGAGTAAAGGGTAAAGTCTGGTCCACCAATGATGTAAAAAAATGATAAATAACTTGAATATCTCCTTTTAAACTATGATGTTGAGAATTTTTTTGGGAGGTGGAATGTTTATTATAGCATCATTTTTTTTTCCCACTTCAATACCCCAATGTGACAAATAAAGCCTACTATTTTTACACTATCCACACCAAAGACACATTTTCTAGGATTCAACTACATGTTATATTTATGAAACCACTCAAAAATGTGTTGGAGGATTTTGACATGATCTTGATGTGATATAGATTTGGCTAATATATCATTGAAATAATCCTCTAATATGTTATGGATAAAATCATGAAATAAATTAATGTCATAGAACTTTGATATGTTTCTCTAGAATTTTTTAATCCAAATTGTATGACAACCCCAAAAAATGTTCCCCAAGGTGTTATAAAAGTAGTTTAGTATTGGTCTTGAGGATTGATAAAGATTTGAGTATACCCAAATAATTCATCCATGAATGAAAGTAAAGCATTCCCAAAAATAGAATCAAAAATCATATCTATGTTAGGTAGAGGAAAATCATTTTTCAAAGATGCTTTATTAAGGTCTCAAAAACTTGTACACATTCAAATAGAATTATCAAGTTTTACGATGACCAAAATGTTGGATATCCAAGTTGAATAGTCGATAGGGTGGATGGAATCATCTTGTAAAAGCATTTCAATATTAGCCTTACCAAAAAATCCACTTTGGGATTCATTTTATGAATCTTGTCTCATCAGTTTAGAATTATCTTGCAACATAATGTTATACATAACTACCTTAGGATCTATAGCAAACATATCCAAATAAGACCAAGAAAATATTTCAAGGAACTCATGTAAAAGTGTAGAATTTTCTTTTTTTTTTTTAATTATAGCCAAGGAATTTTCCAATTAAAATAACCTTATCTGAGTTAGATGGATCCATCGAGACATCATCAGTATCTCCTACAAGCAATGTATAGTAATATGACATAGTACGGAAAGTTTGGGGTAAGCTTTGATAATCTAACATATCATCTAATATACAAGCGTCTTTCCTAAAGTATGCATAAAAATTTAGAGAATAAGGAAATGCATGATCATGATGATAAGTAGGTAAATTATCATACATTCCTAAAAAAAAATTGAGGATTCATCAGTCAAAAATATATCTAATGAAATTTTTTGTTTGTACTTATCATTTTAGGATGAACTAAATTGAGCAGTCCCTTAGGAGGATTTTTTTTTTATCACATTCACATTAAGTGAAGGTCTACAATAAGGTTTGGTAGGTTTTCAATGATGATAAGCAATACCATTTGTCATGCCTTGTGTATTCAATTCTAGATGGACCTTGATACCATGTTCCTTTTTATCACAATCATTACCATTTAGCCAAATTGAGATAAAATTTTAAATCCTCTTCCATAAATATATTCCATTTCCTTTGAAGAAGGTGTTTTCTCATAATTGTAATCATCAAAATTGGATGTATAGCTAGTCTAAATTTTATTACTAAAATTTGTAAAATTAGATTTTTGAGGAGAGTCCATTGAAATTGTGTAGATGCCACAATGAATTCCTTTGATTCTTCAAGCATGTATGGTGTTATTTTGTGCTCTCCCATGAAAATAGGTGTAAAATTTAATGTTCCTAAATCATCGCCAAAGATTTTAGTTGTGGGAAAGTCACAATCATCATTGTCCTTTCATTGAAAGACATAGGTTCAATTTTTAAGAATGGAATAAATGTATTAAAAGCTTTCTTATCATTTCAATTTGTAGACAACTTTCAAGTTTAGGAACAACTTTCATTTTAATAAACCTTGTTTCTATATGTATACTTTATCATGTAGTGAAGGGTGGAAGGAACACCTCCCATAGCATGGATACATGTTCTTTCAAGGAGAAGACTATATGAGATAGCATCTATCATAACATGGATAAGGGTAGGTAAAACTACAAGACCTAACATTATAGGTAATTTGATTTTTCCCAATGGTTTCCTACCAACATTATCAAAACCATGAATAGATAAGGCATCGAGTTGAATGAGTGATTTATCAACACCAAGTTTATTTAAGAGATCAATGCTACACACAATAAGACCTGGCTTATTATCAATAAGAGCACACCTAACCCCAGTTTTATTAATGACCATGAATATCATTAAGGAATAATATTGATGTTGATTTATAATGGGAGATAATTCACCTTGATGGAATACAATGTCTAAATTTGTTGAATTCATACCCTAAAGTGGTGCAGGGGCACCTAGTGTAATTGTGCAATTTTGGTCTAATGTTAAGTTTTTGTGTTTTTTAGTCTAATTGTGATGTAATAAGGTCATAATAAACCATTTTCAATGTAATAAGTCATTTGGGTTTGGTATTAGATAGAGTTGTCAAGTTTTGGTCATGTTTTGTAATTTGTTGTAAAAGTTGCTTCACAACTATGCAATTTTGTCATGTTTTGGAACTTCAACGGTCATTGGTTCAAAAGTTGGTTATGAACCATTGTTTTATGGTTGAACAAGTTTAAATATTCCTAGAAAATTTTGAGGCAAGGTTCTATTGAAGATTTTGGTGTTGAAGCAATAAAGAAACTTCATTTTTCTATAATTTCTTGTGTTAATATGCTACTACAGGTATTTGTACAATTTTGTATAGATTGGAAATGTAATAGTCTTAATTGGAATTGTTAGAGTAATGTGTTAGCCTTCTTTTGGTTTTGGTCTAATAGGTTTTCATTGAAACTTGAGCAAGTTAGATCCAAAACTCTGAAAGTGGTCTAAAAACCCTAAGGCAAGAGGGTTTGAGCAAGAAAATGGAATAAATCACCATTCCATTGGTGAAATTCTTTGTAAATTAGTGGAATGGAAATAGATAGGGTTTTTTTCATGTTTAGTAGGATTGTAGTTGCAGGGGATAGAGTTAGGGCCCTGCTTGTGCAAGCCCTAGCCTAATATCTCAATGTATTAGGCTATTTTTGATAGGTAGAGATAGGGTTTTGATAATGAGTGAATTTGTGGATGTTTCAGTGGGTAAAATATGTTAATTTATGTGACCTTTTTAGTACTATGTAGTGAATATTGGTGATTGGAAGAAATTTTACCATATACTTGCTTTGTAAAAGAGACCTTTTTAGGCTTAAGGGTAGCATAACAGTCCTATTTTGGAGGTGATGTTTTGAAAAAACCCTAAGAAGAAATCTAATATGTTGAAGAATTCCATAAAGGTTACTCTAAATGGTAATTGGTTCATGGGTTTGAGGCCTTCTCTAAAAGATATGCTGAATTTTCATTGTTTGATGTGCTACAAGGGAATATGAGGAATTTGTGAGTTAGAAACCAAGTTGGGGTTTTCTAGGTTGGAAGTGTGTGCAGTGTTTATCTCCTAGTCTAAATGAAAAATGAAAACAAAAATGCAAACAAGGGAACACAACAACATCTCAAGATTGGCCTAGTTGAACTTGAACAAAACAAAGCAAAATGGAATTAGTTACCTTTCCCAAGTTGATCCAATGGTTGGCCCTATTGATTTGATCATTTTTGTGCTCCTTCAGATGGAAAAAAACATGAAAGTGGATGAAAAACAATGTAGGGAATGTGAGGAATGTAATGGTGAAGATGGGTATGTGGGTAAAATGCACAAAATGGATGCAAAAATGAGCTCAAAGGTTGCAGCAATGGAGTATGGTTGTGAGAGCCTGAGAACTTGGTTGCTTGATAATTGCTTGAATGTTGAGTGAGTGAATTTCATCCCCATGAGGTCAAAAATCCTCTAATTTTATGGGAAATGCCTCTAAATAATGGAGGGATAGGATTTAGCCACCATGGACAAGATGAAGGGCTATGGTGAATTGAGGACTCACAAGCCGTCACATCTTGCCAAGTGGCAATGAGGTGTCAAGAGGGAATGTGATGTGGTGGTACTTGAAAGTACCTTGGGATTGGCACAAGATCTCATAAAGGAGGTCCTTGTCCCCATGTGGGAGATGTGATACATGAGGAATTTAAAATTCCTCAATAATCCACATAGGGAAGAGAAAAGCATTGGAGGAGTAAATGTGAATTTTTAACTCACATGGGGAATAGGTTTCCTAATCTAAATGGAGAAAGATTAATGATAGTTGACTTAGGGGTATGCCATAAATGGCATGGGGATTAGGTTGACCTAATCATATGATTAAGGTTGTGCAAACAGGGGTTTAAGGAGGCTAATGAAAAGTTAAGGGCAAGTTACAAGTTATGGAGGATGTGACATTAATCTTGATTAAAGGTGTGGACTTCCTAATCATGGAATGATTAAATTATTCTAGATTAAAGTTGGATTATGGAGGATGGGACAAGGAGAGAGAAAATGATGAATTTAAAATTGATTTAAATTCAAAAGGTATAGTGACTGTTGGCCTCCTACAATGATTTCATAACTAATCCTTTACAACCATGATTTAGAGACTGGACATATAACCTAAATAGTTATTCAATCATCATGAAGGTTCATTTAAATTGTCAACCTAGGGACGTAAACTTGAAATGGGTTAGCACAATATGTGCACTAGGGGCTCAAGTAGTCATTGCATTCTATAGCTAAGAAACACAATGTTGAAAGTAAATTGCTTAAAAGAAAATAAAGAAAATGCTAAATATCAACCAACAACTATGATAGGATGAAATGCAAAGGAAGAATTAAAATATGAGCGACAAACAGGAGACTACTTTGTCTACCTTAGCTATAGGAACAATCACATAATGGAATTCTAGTGGTTGCAGGAACAGTCGATGCCAGATTTCCAACTAAATACTAAACAACAAGTAATACTAAACTAAGAAGATGGATAACTCACCAAGTGGGCCCCCTTGGATAAGTATCCTCTAAACTAACAAGAACTCAGATGCTCAAACTTAGAACTTTATTTCATTCACTATAAATCATGCATACAAAGAGTAATATATTTGTATTGCTGAAATTGGAGAATGAGAGTACAATATCAAATAGTGCAACCCCCAAAGAAGGAGCACCAAATCATTATTTATACTATTGCTAAACAAGGCAGTCAACTCCACAACTAGGAGGAACCCATTTAGGGAAAATAGGGGAAAGTGGAGCGATGGTGGTTATGCATGCAAGGAATCTGGTCAAACATGCAATTCAAGCACAGATCCAACACAATAGTAACACCCATGCATGCTTGATCATTGAGGTCCACTACAAGGCAATTACGTTTAGTTGCATGAAGAATCCTTGTTGTCGGCTGCCTTTGACTTGGAGCGATTCCTTAGCTGGATGTTATGGTGCATGCCCAACTGGCGGTGTCTTCCTCAACTTGACATATTAAATCTGCATTTCAAGGTTAGTACGCATAATAACTTCACATCTATACTTGTTCTAAGAGACATTCATTAATCACATGCAAAATCAATATATGTAACCCACATATTATGTCAAATATCATTAAAACTTGTAGAGATAGGATAATATCAAATGCCAATGGTTTGAGAGAAACATTATGCCAATACCAACACTTAAGCATTAAATTCCATGACATCTATGAGAAAATAGACTATAGATTCTACCCAGAACTAGACCAAAAATTAGGATCATCACTCCCCCTAACCTAACATTTTACTGGTCCTCCAGTAGGGGAAGAGTTGTTCTTCTTGGTCAAAGCTCTGAAATTTGCAACTGAGAGCTATCTGATATCATTGGCTGCAATACGTGAGTCGAGATCCTAATAGAATCCTCCCAATCTGGAAAACCTATTCCATCTCCACCTCTCTGTAGCAATGTCATACTAGAAGAATTTGAAAGGCATGGGCCACATGAGCATGCATGGCTGAAAATTCAAGGGAAGCCAATGTTGTCCCTGAGTTCTCCTAATCTAAATATGTTAGAACTAAGATATAGCTCTAATACCATGTTAGAATTGGCTATGGATTCCAAGATCTTGAGATCAAATGGAAAGCACAAAAATAGAGAATGTAATATGATAAGAATAAATTGTATTCAATGTCAATGATATGATTGTTGATTTTACAATGAGAGGCCCCTTGGTTATATAGCCAAGGTGATATGAAATATGTCATAGGATTATGACAAGTGTCTTAATCATATGACATGAGACAAATAATCACACTTACCTAGGTTCACATGTAGTAGTTGTCAAAAGATAAGATAACTAATGACAACTAACACCTTCTAGAAAGATTCCTTCCTAGGACCTAAGTAAACTTAACATGTGTAAATAAGTCCCCTAGTAATGAATTAACTAGGTACAAGACTTTATTTACACCAACACCCCCCCTTAAGTGCAACTTAGGGAGTAGCAGATTATTATGCAAATGATACAAAGATGCAAGTATGGGTCCTAGATACTAGGCCATGTTAGGTACCCATGTACATATGCAAATGAAATGACAAAGAAATCTCTCACAAACAGAGAAAAGGAGAAAACCCAATGGGACAAAACTCCTCCCCAAAAGAGAGATGAAAGATACAAAACGAAAATGCTCTTAATGAAGAATGAGAAGGTAAAAACCCCATGTGAGGAAAAAGACCCCCCCATAAGAGAGAAGAAGAAGAGATACAAGGTAGCCCCCCCTCAATGTTGAGTCTCCTACAATGATGGTAGAAGCTCAACATTGAATGTTGAAGATTATCCAATCTTGTTGAACAACGTTCCTCCCCTTAGGAAGAAACAAAACCATGGATGTATGCAGGATGTCAAAAATATAGATGATGTATTATGATGTCTCTGAAGCATGCTCAGGTGTCTCCATGTCGATGCCGAAAGCTGACACACTCCAAATAGGCGTTCTAGGCCACATTATTGAAGAGGAAAATCCAATATCTAGTAGAGATGAATGTAGAACATGATCCCAAGAGAAGGATATCCCCTCTTAAGACAAAGAAGCCTCCAAATATTGTCAACAAGTATCCACACTCACACCAAACTGTGAAGAATGATCATTTAGAGAATGAACAAGAGGGTCAGAGTGTTCCCTCACAACAACTAAAGAAGGAGCATCTTCATCAAAGAGAAGATGAATGCTATCAATGATTTCCTCCAAATCTGTAAGATGAGACTCCATAAACAAGTCTGAAATACCTATCAAGAAGTCATCAAAAGTAGCCATATCTAGAAGATTATCAGGATCCTATTGCACTGAATCACATGGATCCGAAACTATATCAACACAAGCATCATTAGGTACAACAATAGGTGGAGGAGATGAAATACATGGCTCAAGAACTAGATCCTATGTGAGAACTCCTGAGTTCAAAAAGCCAAATGTCTCCTTAGAATCATGGTTCATGTGATCAATAGCCAAAGGAAAATTGTCATCATCAGAAGTAAACTATGCAAAGGTATACAACCAAGATGAATGATCAACCATCCTAGTAGCAATGATCTCTCTAGTCTCCAAGTCTCGAGTGATGACAAAATTAGGTGTGAACTCCACAGTTCTCCCATCTCCACCATGTGTAATCTAATAGATGGAAATAAGATTTTTCATCAAATGAGGAACACACAAGACATCCTGAAAAGTGTTTTCCCCAAAAATAATAGATCCCTTCCCTGTTACACTCATGTATGTATTGTTTTCCATCAAGATAGGAGACATAGAACAAGGCTGAAATGAAGAGAAGATAGTCTGTGAAGATGCCATTTAATGAGAAGCTCCTGAATCTAGAAGCCATCTCCTTGATCCTAGACCTGAAAGAGTACAAAGAGCTTTTCCTTTATTTCTTGATGTAGATGCTTGACCTTTGTCCTTTTTAGACTGTTTTGAAGAAGAATGAGGTGATTAAGACATTCTAGAAGGAAAATCAATATGATTCTTTTTGAGAAGATGTTTCAACTCACCAATATCCTTCTTATAACAATAGTGTTCTTCATGTCCATCCTTCTTGCAATATGCACAAGTAGGCCTCTCCTTTTTAGATGATTCTCCTTTGGAAGAATATTTTTTCTTTAATTGATCTCGATGTGGATTATTCTTTGCTTTCTTTTGTTTCTTATGTGATTCTAATTATTTCACCTGACTAACCAACAATTTCTGAGATTTAGAAGTCTTGATGAGACCCATTGAGATAAGCTTTTGTTGCACTCATGTATCAATATCTCAAAAAATGATACAAATGAAGGTGTAGTATATGCAAACCCCATAGTCAATCTATAAGTGTGAAAGCTAGAAACAAAAGAAGCATAATCATGACCAAGTTTTTTCATTGTATTGTAGACCAATTGGATGTCCTTCTTATCAATTCCACATTCTTTGCATTGCTCCCTTAGATCATTAACCTTTGTGATGTAGTCTTGCATGTTTTCAAAGTTCTTAGGATCAAGATTCATCAAATCATTATCAATTTGATAGCCTCTTACTTAATTTTTAGTACCATACAATTTTTTCAATTTGTCCCAAGCTTCATGAGAATTTTTACATGATTAAATTTGGAATAACAAATCTTGAGAAACTAGTCTACGAAGACACCCAAGAGCTTTGGTATGTTTGATCATCCATTTTAACTTTTTATTTGTATTCTGTAGGTTCAGGTACCTTATTTTCAACATATAGAGTGTGACCTTCTGTCATTAGAATACTCCATGAATTTTGATGCCATGTTGAATAATTATATGATGTGAGCAAAGGAACCTTAGAATGATTCATGAAAACAAGAGAGCAAAAGCAAACAGATCAAAGAAATGCACCAATAGACCCCCCCCAAATCACTCAATCAAGAAACCCCCCCAAGAAATATCTAATTTGACACTTTATATTTAGTGTGTTTACAGTTGCTAGATGCCAAAAATAGCAAGATAGACTTGATCTTAGTGCTTACAAATGCCAAAATAGACCACAAAATTGAGTACAATTTTTGGTACAAAATGAGATCAATTTGATCATACCATTGCAAAGTACATGAAAAATAATGCACTTTCAAAAAAAAATGCACCCAAAAATGTTACCATAGGAGCAAGATATGAGCTCCTGAAGTTCTCAAAATGAGGATGAAGCAGCAACACCTATAAGAATCTGAAAGTTTGAGAAAAACCAAGCACCAAAACCAAAAAATGATTGCACCACTACGAATACCATGGAAAATTAGCCCAAATAAAAAAAAAAAACTTCAAAAAAGGAGATCGTGAGCACAATTTATAACCTTCTGAAGTTGGACTGCAAAATAAAAAGGCTCATTGGAGAGGGGGAAATTTTTTTTTTAGAAACTAATGACGTCAACATATCACATGACTAAATTTGACTTTCATGCGACCGTCACAAGAAAATTCGCTTCTAGGCCTGAAATTGATGTTTGAATGAACGTCGCCGGATTCGAATGTGGTTGGCTGGAATATTCTCCAGAATCTCCTTGAGTACTGACCGGCATAATTTGAGCAAAGCAATAGAATATTCCTTGATTCTTATTCTACCGATTTTTGTGAGAATGGTTTATTTTGGTTATATAAAGTGCATGCTGGTTTCTTTACTCTACCAGATTTTATTTAACGACAGGATGAATGGGGGTGTCGTGGGGGTCACATGGACCCTTGTGGGCCTTGTGGGTACAACAGTGAGGTTTGCGGTACCTATGTAGCAAGTACTGTAGAGTACCTCAAAAATTATTTTCAAAACCTTTTTTATTTTCAATACAAAACTTTTACAATGAAAAATATTTGATTGGTACAAAATATTTTTCTAAAAATTTTCAGAAAATATTTAAAAACTGAATAATAAATATTTTTTTAAAAATCGTACCAATGCGCAATTATGAAGACTTGGGGGGCCATACGGCTCTCCGAGAATTTTTTTTTTCCTCACAAGACAATTGCTCCAATTTGGAAGATTTGGCAATTGATCTTAAGGTTTTTGGCCCTTCTAGACGTGATGGCAGGGTTGGATTTGACCCAAAATGCTCCAAAATTGCAGCTACCTTTTGGATCTAGAAACCACTCTTTAGCTTCAAACCCTCATAGATTTGGCCTCATATGTCTGATTTGGATGAAGCAAAAGGAAAAATCAACTTTCTCGAACCTTTCAGACGTAATGGTGAGCTCAAATTTGCACCAGCAAGCTCCGATATGAACATTCAATAAAGAGCCAAAAATGGAACACCCCCAAATCTGGTATCTCTCTTCAGAAAAAGACTCTCCAATGGCACCCAACCCGCTCCGATACCATGTTAGAATTGAGATATAGCTATGATACCATGTTACAATTGGCTATGGATGCCAAGATCTTGAGACCAAATGGAAAGCACAAAAAGAGAGAATGGAATATGACAAGAATAAACTGTATTCAATGTCAATGATATGATTGTTGATTTTACAATGAGAGACCCCTTGGTTATATAGAAAAAGTGAGAGGCAAGATGTCATAGGATTATGAAAAGTGTCTTAATCATATGACATGAGACAACTAATCACACTTACCTAGGTTCACATGTAGTAGTTGTCAAAAGATAAGATAAAAACTAATGACAACTAACACCTTCTAGAAAGATTCCTTCCTAGGACCTAAGTAAACTTAACATGTGTAAATAGGTCCCCTAGTTATGAATTAACTAAGTACAAGACTTTATTTACACCAACAAAATATGCCTCTCAATTCTTTTTAATGTTGCAGCATAATTGTGGATGGAATTAGGCTCATCCTATTTCAGCTCATCAATCAAACTATTCCATCTTGGTGATAAACATCTCCTCATGGTTTCCTCCTTTACTATTGTTTTTACCTCATACTTAGTGTAAATTTCCTCAATCTAAGGCATAATCCTATTGCCATAACTCGGTCTAAGAAGAATTCTATGCCATTATCTGTAAATATCCTTTGGGTTGCTTGATTCAACTCTAACAAGCAGAGGGATATCAGTCTCCAATTATTTATAAGAACCATGTTGTTGTCCCCAACTAATCTCATTTTTCACCCAAGACATGAATGTTCACAATTGAACATCCCCAACATATATTAGTGGATTCCAATCATGGTCTTTTGTGATAGCATAATTATGTAAATAAAATTCACATAGAAAATTCTTCATTTCAGGTGAGGCAATCCTATAAGAATTGAAAAATTCCATAGGGGTATCAATAGAAGGATTCAAACTTGAGGCAAGTCTTGACATCTTAAAAGAGAGATACTTCTCTTTCAAGAGTAGGGCGTAGACCCTTGGAGGATCTCTACATTCTAGAATCTTTTGTGCCAAGGCTGTCATATCATCTACCCTTTGCTTCAGGGTGGCAATTTTTGCATTTTTATCCTTAATTTCTTCATCCCTCTTTTGAATTTCCTCCTTCAAATTTCATTTTTCCTTTCTCCATTCTTCCTCTCTTCTTTTTATTTCTTTCCATAAATTCAAAATTGCTATTGGGTATGTGCAGGATCATCATGCAAAAAATAGGCCCTTAAGTGGCAAAAAATTCAGAAAAATCAGTGTTAGGAAACTTGACATAAATATTTGAATAAGTTATCTATATTATTTCAAAAATATGTAAGAATAGAATTTGTAGAAAATTGAATGTAGTTTCTAAAATACTAGGTTTATTTAAAAATAAATAAAATCTATTTGGTGAAAATTTGAAATTTCAATGCGTAGTACTTAAATTTCGGGGAAAAATAAGTAGGTGTCACGACCATCCTAACCATAATAAAATGATAATATTTTTTTGTAAGATTTTATATATAAGTAGAGGACTCATGTCGGATGTGAAGCATATATTTTTTGTAATTTTTTTCCAAGTAAATAATTAATTATGAATTTTTATTACAACTTTTAGAAAATATAAAACTTGTTCGACCACCTTAACTTGGTCAAAACTTCATGAAATTTAATTTTTCTTTTTAATCCTATAGTATGTGAATCATAGAATGTGGCATGTTTTGGATTTAAAAATATGATCGTTGAAAGTTATAGATGTTTTCAATCCTATTGATCGGGACTTTAGTCATAATTCTAATAGAAAATGAATAATAATTATTTATTAATTTCAAATTAAATCATAATTTATATTTTTGGAAAGAATCTCCTCTAAAAACCCTTTTTCGTTTCATTAATTTTGGGTGAAAAAAAAGTCATCAACCACATACCCTACAAATATTGCCACTTTTTGGCGCACCATGATCCTGCACATACCCTATTTGCAATGTGAAATCAAGAGGCTTATGGATTCCTACCAGTATTTTTGGTGGTGGCTCCTCATATAGTACTATCTATATGGACTCAGGATGTCTAGTTAACTCGGGCTACAAAGGTACTGCATCTTCTTCCTTTTGTTGTAGGGACTTTGTTCTTACTCTTGTTGTGGCTATAGGAACTCCTACTCCAGTTTTGGATGTTGTTGCAGGACTTCATGCTGCAAGACCTCTTGCTCATGCTACAGGACCTCTTGCTCATGCTATGTGAAGTCCTAATTTTCCTCCAATTCCTTTGCAATGTTAGCAAGGTCAGCCAGTATTATATTTGTTGCTCTCTGAAATATGTCTCCTTCTTCTTCAACATTCTCCTGCTCCATTGGAGCTTCAGGGTCCTCATGTGAGGTCTCACTAGGTTTAGGGATTTCTTGTGGATGCATACCAATCACAGGCCCAATTGTTCTTGATTTCCTGGGAGGTCTCTCACATTTTCCTTTGGCTACAGGATGAATAGTATTATCCTTCCTCTTCTTAGAACTTGGCACTTTTCTATCTACAAGATATTTTTTAGCCTTCCCTTTTCTCATTTCTACCTCTCTCTTTTTCTAAGTGCTCTGTTCCCAAAGAATTGATTTCTATAGCTTCTTCTACTGTAGGAAGATTCACACTAGAGCTAGCACTAGATGTTGAAGCACTAGGAATGGATTCAACCATGCTTACTCTCCTACTAGACCTACAGGGTTGAGGTATAGTCGTAGGTGGCAAATGCTCAACATTGAAAAACTCTTCCTGACGATAATTTTGATCAACTTTAATAAAATCTTCCCAAGTCATTCCAAATACATCATGTAGAGATTTTTCAACTAACAATTTAATCAAGTAATGGTGGGAAACACAATTTTCCCTACCTTTCTAGGTCTCGACTACCATGATTGAGAGAAGATTGTATAGCTCATTAGGCACACTCATCCTTCTGTTATGCCTCATGTGATTCAAAATCTTGAAGTGGATAGAATGAAAATTTGATTGGCGACCCTCACAAGTGATGTATTTGATAGCATACACAACTATCTACTTCCACTACTTGGGTAGGGACATTCTTTTTGTGCCCTGCTTGTCTATGCTCAATGGCGGGTCATTTGGCTCTATGAATTCAGCCCTAGCCAACCTAGCGTCTCTAGAATAGGGTAATTTTCACCATCAGTAGGTAACCTTGTAATCTCTACAATTATTTCCTCTGTTGCCACAGCTTCCAATCCTTTTACTGTGGCTTTTCCCTCTGAAAACATCAGGGAAAATTCAAGAGCAATGCCTTCATCAAAACCACTCAACTTCAAAAAGTAATCTATCCATCCACAGTTTTGAAATTTGGGCAGGCATTGTGCATCTTGCAATAAAATGTCATGCACCGTGGGTTCATTTTGAATTAACCCACCTCCCATTTTCTGCAATCAACAAATGCTCTACAACTTCTTTTCCTACAATTCCTTTTCTTTCCTACAATTCCCTTCTAAAAATCAAATGCACTTCCCTGCAGTATCTGCTAAATTCTAGTACCAACCTGCTAAATTTCTAGTGCTACAGCCAACTAAATTTTCCTTCTTTTGTTTTGTACTGTGATTCTTCAACTTGAGATTTTGACAAGGTCAATAATGGTAAGAGAGGAGTGAAAGGGAAATTATGATAAGAAGAAATGGCAGCTATAGTTATTGTCACTTCACACATGCAAGTCATCCCTTCATTTGGATTTCAAATCGACTCATTTTAAATTTCTGACATAGCCTAGTATGAATTGACACATGAGAAATAAATTCAAAAACTATTTGTAACATTTTCATTCCCCTCCCCCCAACCTAAATTTGGACATGTGTCTGCACATGTGAGATGGGAGTGGTGATTGACAGGTAATGATGGAATTTAATGTGAACATCCATACTAACATACAATGATTAAATGAACACACTTAAAATATGATTAAAGATAGCAATTAATGTGCACATACCTGAGCATGTGGAAGATTTGTTGCAAAGATTGCGAATAAAGTAATGCTCACCTTGTTGGAAAATAAATTGAGCAATAAATGAAGATAAGGTGGAATGAGGTGAGGTGGAATGAAGTGATGGAAGAGAGAGAAAGATGGTGGGTGGATGGGCAGATGATGAAGAAATGGACTTTGACATAAGTGAAAGTCTTGATTATGAGAAGTATGTACCTCAATTAGGCTGAAGGAGGGACACTAGGTCTACTGCCTTCAACTACAGGAAGATCTAAGTGTTGGGTGAATTATTTTAGGAACTCTTCTTTAGAGGATAGCTTGTGGTATAATCTGAGGCAATGAAAATTGACGAGTAATTTGAACCTAACAGGGTCAATGGTGGTGAGTTGAACAACTCCATTAGGAAAGACCTCAACAACTTCATATGGTCCTAGACACTTTGTCTGTAACTTTCCTGCATTGTCTTGGTATCTTGAATTATAGAGCAAGGCCCAATCTCCTGGTTTGAACTTCTTGTCCTTAATAAAATTGTCATGCCACTTAATTCGCTAATTTTTCACTACTTCTATATGTTGCGGGGCTTCTCTTCTTATTTCATCCAAAGCATTTAGCTGCATGATTCTTTTTCTTTGTGCTTCAGAAATATCCATCCCCAAATCCACTGCAGTTCGTAGTCTTATATTCAAATTTAATAGGCATGATAGTTATCCTTCCATTCAGCAACTCAAATGGGGTGAAGCCTGTAGTTGTTTTCCATGTCATCCTATAGGCCAAAAAAACTTTTGGTAATCTATTTTCCCAATCCTTCCTATGGATGGCTACTGTTTTAGTTAGAATGGCTTCAATTTCTCAGTTTTCCACCTCAACTTGGCCATTAGCCTAGGGGTGACAAGGAGTAGACTTTCTATGCCTTATATTGTACTCATTCACTAGTGTTGCAACAAGAGTTTATGTGAATTGTGGCCCTTGATCAGTCACTATTTCTCTAGGGACTCCATATATTGTGGAAATTTCCTCATAAAGAAACTCTGCAACTTTTTTGTCTCTTGCATGCTTCATGGCCTTAACTTCTACCCATTTTGTTACATAATTAGTTCATACCAATATATAGGACTTACCATTTGATGGAGGTTCAATTGGTCCCACAAAATCTAATCCCCACTTGTTAAAGGGAGTGACAACTACCTAAGGGCATAGTGGCATCTCATCAGATTTGCTTGGTCTGCCCATTCTTTGACATCTGTCACATTTTCTGGTATATCTTCCTACATCCTTGTGGAGTGTTGGCCAGTAGTACCCTATGTTCAAAACCTTCATTGTTGTCATTTTGGTTACAAAGTGTCCTCCACATGGTTCATTGTGACATGCATGAAAAATGTCATATGTCTCATCTTCTCTCACACATCTTCTCATCACATGGTCCGATCTAGTATAAAACAAACATCCAACAATCCAAGAGAAAGGAAAGATTTTTCAATGAGTGCCCTTTTCTCTTTTAGGGAGAAGTGAGAAGGAACTCTACCTGTAACCAAGTAGTTGGCTATGTCAGGATACCAAGGTATTTAATGTACACTAAGAGAAAATAGATGCTCATCAGGAAAAGAGTCATCTATGGGTTGATTGTCTTCTGATGTAGCTAACCTTGAAAGAAAATCTATGACAACATTGGCCTTTCCTAGCTTATCCACAATGGTTCTATCAAACTCCATCAACAATAACCATCTTGCCAATCTACCTATGATCAAAGGTTTATTCATAAGATACCTAATGGCTGCATGATCAGTGTGTACAAAGATTTGGTAGCCCGTTATGTAATGTCTGAATTTGTTCAGTGCATAGATTACTGCCAACATCTCTTTCTCTGTCACTGTATAATTGATATCAAATCCTTGCCAATTTTTGCTAACAATGTAAATAATATTTTCAAAATATCCCTCTTTCTATCCTAAGACTTCTCCTATGGCATATTATGATGCATCAGTGTGGATGTGGAAAGGAAGCTCCCAATTAGGTCCCTTGAGTATAGGAGCATGAGTCAAAGTTTCCTTCAAGTTAGAAAATGCCTTGTCACAAGCTTCAGTCCACTGAAATTCAGCATCTTTAGTGAGAAGGGTATACAATATTGTTGCTACCTTACTGAAATCCTTGATGAATTGCCTATAATACCCTGCATGACCCAAGAAACTTCTAACATCCTTCTATTTTGCAGGTGTGGGCGGATTTGTGATTACCTCAATCTTTGCAGGATCAACTTGTATTCCTTTTTGGGAGATATGTATTCTTTGGTCCTATATGGTTCCATGGTGTTCTATTTTCAGTTCTGTGGAGTTGTGTTGAGTTTCATGAAGATTGGAGTTGTTTCATGCATCTATTGGTAGCCTTATTTTTGAATCGTGAATAATCAGATTGGATGTTGTTATAAAAGAGTTTTATGGGTGGTTTATGATGTCTATTTTGGTCCTTTGTGATCTTGAGATGTTTACACTTTATTTTAGCACATTTATGATAAGTTTCAAAAAGTTTCATTGGGCCTTGAGTACCTAATGGTGGTTTAATCTATGGTACTTGATGTACAGTTATAGTGTTGTATCCATGTGTTATTTGTTTAGAACCTTGGGTTAGATAGGCTCATATCTTACCCATGTGAGTATGGCTTGTAAGTTCTGAAATGATCCCATGTGAGTAGGCCAAACAAATGAATTTTGATATAAATTTTTTCTACTTTTAGTGATGGAGAAAGCTAGTAAGTGGTTATGGTTTCATCAAATTTCTATTTTCACCCTACACCTACCTATAATCACTCAAATAGTTGATTAAAATACCTAACTCATAGTACACATGGAAACACACCTTACAACAACCATGGTGATATTAATGCAAGTTGATAAAGCAATAAAGATCATATTTTACACCATTATTAATCAATAACAATGATAATGACTCAAATTATCCATTAATTCTCAATAGTGACATTTGTGAATGCCCAACTTAATTTGATCAATCGCCATGTTGAAGATTTTATGTTCAAGGTGTAGATTTGGAGAAAACAAGCAAACAATGGTTTCAAAAAATGATGCATCTATGCTTTGTTCTAGGTGATTTGTACTAAATTTTATAGATCCTTTTATCTCTACACACCTAAAAACTGTTGCAATCATCATGCAAAGTCACGTAGATCAAAATGTTTTTTTTAATCTATTTGAACTACCCTATGAATTTTGATAATGTTGGTTCAAGTGTAGAAATTAATGACAACATAGAAATGGTCTACATGACCTTTGCACCATTATTCTACCACATCTCCTATGCTAATCTCAATTTCCAAGGCCAAAAATATATATTGTAGGCTTTCTTATTTGTAAGGGTTGGTAATTCTAGGATTTATATCATATTAGTATAGAATTGTCTAGGGTTTTCAAATTTTGATAGTGTGTTTACCATTAAAGTTGTTCTCCAAGTTGTAGAGAGATAGATACTAAAACGCATGCTTGTGATAGTTGTCTCCTTGATTGGGCATTAGTTTTTAAAAGGGTTTTGAGGTACAATAGGTACTCATCTTGTAAACTTTCTTTTATCACATTTTTTGTTGTGGCTATAAATGTGTATTTTAAACTATTGTATCATTTAATCAAAGACATATTTGTTATATGTGATTGTCTTTTACCTATTATATATGAGAATTTATCAATTCAAAGAGGGATTATAAAGTACAATTATTTATTTACATAATATTTCTATAGTTCCTTGTTGATTTCTATTTGAAATAGTTAAACACTACTTTGTTATCCAATAAGACACTATCCACTAAACATGTTGACCCTCCATACTCATAAAAATAGAAAATATATTAATATTAACACTTTTTAAGAAAATAGAAGTAGAAAATTTGTATATTTCCATGATTCAGTAAGATAACTAGGGATAAATGTTATGTAAAATTTGAAATATCATATATTTACTGAATCGTGTTATAAAATTATATTCTTTTTTATATGTTGAGAAGATCTCAAAGGAGGTCTTTAGTATTGGCATTAGACTTATTACTAAGAATGTTTCCTTGTATGTTTGGAGACCTCTAGACAAACCTCTCTCTATCTTGGAAATATATATGGCCAAATCGTAGAACTTGAATTTGGATCTCAACTCCTTTGAAAACTCAAAACCCTTGGCTAGGATTAACATTATCTTGAAACCCCCTCCTGATGGTTGGTACAAACTTAATTTTGATGGTGTTGTGAAAGGAAATCTTGGATTGGTTAACATCGATGGAATCATCAGAGATCATAATGGAACAATGGTGGTTGGGTTTATTGGTGGTATAGGGATACAAACCTCTATGGTAGCAAAGGTAAGAGCTCTTCTGAGTGGAGTCAAAATTATTGTTACTCTTGGCATGTAATGTCACAGAATTGCACCTAGGGGTAATTCCATATTCTGACATTTTTTCCTAGCATTTACGATGCCTTGAAACATTAAAGACAAAATCCCATGGGGAAATTTTTTGTGATTCTAACTCCATGAGGACTTGTGGCTGAGTGACAGAACCCTGGCGATGTGTTTCCTAAGAATCTAGGCTCTGGGCGCATGCATAGCACATAGACATTTGTGTGACACGCTAGTGTCCTGGTGGTTTCCCAAGCTCAAAACCTAGAATCTGGAATACTAACCCTTGATACATGTGTCTTAGCAATTACATTCTAAAAGAAACGGCTCTTGGCCACCCTTGCAAGCATTAAAAACCCCTTTTTGGCTCTCATTCGAGGGTTGGAAGACATCACTCAAGCTCTCTTGTTTCTTTGCTCTAACTTTGAGATCTCCTCATCTTTGATAGCAGTTCTCTCACAAGCAAAGCCATACTAGACTAAGCTCCTCCCAACAGCAGTAGTAGCTCTCAAGCAAGCACTCAATGGTGCATCCATGTGATCCAGAGAGGGTCTAGGACCATGGGTAATGCACTCTCTCTCTATTTCACTTTCCTTTCATACTTGTCCTTTTACTATCTTGTGGTGCAGGTTCTACTCTTGAGCAGGTTTTTCTTTCACTAAATTCTTTTTTTAGCACTCCTTTCTAATTTGGTTGTCCGTTGAGGTGGGAACACAAAAGTGGGGTCTAACTGAGGCAAGCCCCTATACAACCACCCAACAAATGTCCTCGCATTCTCTTGTTTGTAGGTAATGAAAAGGAGCTTGGAGTGAATATTCAAACATCCAGAGAAAGGTAAGCTTTCTCCAAGTATCCTTGTGTTCATTAGAGTTTCTGGATTTCTGGTTAGTTATATAGTTTAGTACGGCTTACCCTTGAGCTTAGAATTAAATTTTATTTATGTTTATTGGAGTTGTTGAGTTCTCTATTGCTTATGATGCCAACACCTCCTTTAGATGATAGTGTACCACATTGAAATCCTAGAACTACACTGATGTCTTTTGGACAAGGGCTCCCTCTTTTGAGATAGAAATCTCTGGGTTTTTCTCTCTCAAGGTCTTTGTTAGTTTTTTTCCTGATACATAATTGAATCTTAGTTATTTATTATTCTGATAATCTATCATTCTAAGGTTTATAAGGGTAGTTCATTCCCTAGTGATCTCTCTAGAAAGGAGACACCCGTGTGCAGTGAATCCCTCCTATATCACATTTTGGTGAACTCGACGTGAACATCAAATCTTTTTTCACAATGTTGTGCGTTCATGATAATGACTTTTCTGAGGAGGATTTTGATATGTTGGAAGATTCTCTAGATGATTTCTTAGAAGTGATCTCCCCTATTTGCAAATCTCTTGAACAAGTCTCTCCTCGATAGGTTGAGGGATCAATAAATTTGGTGGTCTCTACGGCTCCCCCAAGCTCTAAGAAACCCATCATTTACGTGACCCCGATCGACTCTTCTTTCTATGGGATTTCATGTCATAGCGGTTCATCAGACTTATACTCAAGGTTCGTGAAAGCTACGGATTCTAAATCTTATAATGTTATTAGACAGACATATCCTACAAGGAGTAATAAGAAAAATCTGAATCAACAACCTACTATTTCTACATCGCAACCGTTTGTCCCTACTTCCTTACCACCCTCTCAACCAAGCCTTCCTTCTGAACCTAAACCCACGATCAAAGCACCTGGCCATTATGATCTTGTCAAGCAGCTTCATGTTATTCTGGCTAAGATCTCACTTTGGGACTTGCTTCAGACCACTCCAGTTTATCAAGAGATGCTCTAAGAGGCTTTACAAAAGATTCTCTTTCCTGCCTCTACTAGGCCTACAGATTTTAATGCATAGTTGGCTCATATTTGCATGGATTTTCTGAATATCATGTTCCACCCACAATAACTCCCACCTTTGGACATGTAGAAGCATGCAGAGCCTTTGATTCAATTATAGTCAATGTTAACAATATCAGTATTAGGTGCACCCTCATTGACACTAGTTCAACTCTCAATGTTTGTGGTGTAGACCTATTACCTAAAATTAAGATTGATTCATCTTCTTTAGTAGCTTCCTCCTTGTACATTCATGGATTCGATAACATCGGCCACCAAGCTCTAGGTACAATAATACTACCTTTGTAGTTGGGTCTCATTACCTTACCCACGTTAGTTTGTGTGATGCTCAACCCCTTACCATATAACCTCCTCTTAGGGAGACCTTGGATCCATGCTATGGGTGAGGTGACTTCTATTGAAGTTCATTGCAAATAATCAATTAGTTATAGTTAAAGAAGATCCAGAAGGCATTCACCTTGTGAACAGGCCACTATTGGTTGCACTTTGGTTGTATCTATTCTCAAGAATTGTATTCCATCTTTGACTGCCAATATTATGGCATGTTCTTCATTCGATACCCTATGTGGAAGTTGTTCCCAGGGTGAGTGTCAGAAATGAAGAATCACCTAAAATAGAAGACTCTGAGTCTCCCTCGTCTACTACTAAAACAAATACTTTCCTTGGAGATGATTAGGGCTCCTTGAATTTCTCTTAATTATTCATTGAAAAATACAAGGAAAACCCCTCTTGCATAGACCTTCCAGGTGCCCTTGATGTAAAGGAAAATGATACTCCTTCCTATGCTAAGGAAAGTAGTCCCGCTCTTACAAAGGAGATTAACATTTTTGAAACTGGTAAAGAAGGTAGGAGTACCCCTGTAGAAACATTTGACATCCATTGGAAAAATGAAACACTCTACGTGGAGTCACCACCTCCTAAGGTTTTGCAAACTTGTCACAGGTTTAGATATGAGCTCACTTCTCAGTATGGCTATGGGCATAAATATCTAGGGCGTATCGAGCAAGGGATTTAGGTTCCTATCCAGTTCAATTCATGACAACGCTATCTAGGTTTGGGATGCTCTAGAGAACATTCCAAGAAAAAGCCTTGGTGGAGTGTTAATATGATTTCAACTGAGTCATTGAGCTTGGTTCATCCTGAGTTAATAGAGGAAAAGGGGAAAGCCAAGAAGGTCCCTCTAGATGTATTTTCTTCAGATGAAGCACTAGAGGAATTTCTAGGTGCTTATTCCCTGTTGCCTCCTTATCATCACAAGAAACAGTTCTCGTATCACTTGTACAGTCAAGCATACTTTGGAGAGTCTATTTTGAGTATTGACAAGGAGGACCTTCTATCCAAAATGTGTGATGACATCACAATATCTCATCCTAAAGATCATAGTTCCCTTCTCAAAGGAAATACTGCTGAAATTTCTATGGATCCTAAATCCTCATAAAAATTTATCAAGATCGGGAAGTGTTTCTCTTCAAAGGAAGCATATGAACACTCCAATCTCTTGCATTCTCATCCTAATATCTTCACTTGGACATACAAGGATATGCTTGGTATTGATGAATCTATAGTAGTTCACAATATCATCCTATGTCCTAATGCTAAGCTGGTTAAACAAAAAATCTAAAAGATCAATCCTAGGTTGGCATTGATGGTCAAGACTGAGATAGAGAAACAATTGAAATCAGGCTTTTTTCATCCTATCAACTATTACTCTTGGGTTTCGAATATAGTTTCCATTAGTAAACCTAATGGTCGTATTCACATATGTATCGAATTTCATGATCTTAATAAGGCTTCTCTTAAAGATAATTTTCCACTGCCTACTATAGATATGATTGTCGACTTGACTATAGGCCATGCATAACTATCTTTCATGGATGACTTCTCAAGTTAAAATCATATTTGTATTAACCTAGATGATCAATACAAGATAGCCTTCGCTACCCCATGGAGTGCTTTCTATTATGTGGTCATGCCCTTTGGATTAAAGAATGCAAGAGCCACTTACCAATGGGAAATGACCCTAATATTTCATGATTTTATCCATAAGATCTTAGAAGATTATGTTGATGATATATTGGAAAAAATGATAACTCATCCAGATCATGTAAAGAACCTTCGTCTTATATTTTAGAGGTTTAGACTCTATAAAATGAGACTAAATCCCCATAAGTGTGTCTTTGGCATTGAAGCTGGCAAGCTTTTGGGGTCATAATTTCTCACTGTGGGATTGAAGTTGATACTAATAAGATTGATACCATTGTTAACATGCCTCCACCGAGGAATATTACTAAGTTGCAAAGTTTACAGGGGAAGATTTAGGAAATTCATAGATTTATATCTCAGTTTGTTGATTGTACCCTTCCTTTCACTTGTTTATTGAAAAAGGATGTTCACTTCATATGAGATGAAGAGTGTCAAAAATCCTTTGAATCAATCAAAGCCTATCTGGCCAATCCTCCTGTGTTGATGCCAGCTATGCAAGATAGACCCTTTTTTTCTTTTCCTTGCCGCATCACCATATGCTTTGGCAACTCTTTTAGCTTGATATGATGACACTGAGAAGGAGAGAGTGGTCTAATACATTAGCCACATTATGGTTGACAATGAAACCCATTATTCCTCATTGGAGAAGAAATTCCTTGCTCTTATCTTAGCTACACAAAAGTTGAGACACTATCTCCTCCATACTGAAATGCATGTCTTAATAAAAATGGATATCTTAAAGCATCTATTCTCTAGCACCAACCTGGTTGGGAGGTTAGCAAAATGGGTTATGCTACTTTCTAAGTTTGACATAAATTTTGTTACTCATAAATCAATAAAGGTTCAAGCAGTTGTGGATCAATTGGCAGACACTCCCTCATCTTGCTCCTTTCCAAGGTTGGATTTGTTTCCTGATGAATTTTTTTTTGTAATTAATTAGGACCTTGAGTGGAAAATGTATTTCAATTTAATCAAGGTGTCAAACTGGTTCTGGAGCTGGCATGGTTCTAATATCCCCTAAAGGTAAACTAGTTCCTCCTTCCTTTTGACTAAATTTTCCTTGTACTAATAACATCATTGAGTATGGAGCCCTTATTGTTGGCTTACGTGTTGTAATTGTGCTAATAATAAAACATCTTTGTATTTTAGGTGACTTTGAAATTATCATGAACTAGATAATGGGAACCTATCAAGCCAAGCAGAGTAAGCCATCCTAATATCAGGACCTTGCCCTATCCTTTCTTGAATAGTTCTCTTCTTTCACAGTAGACAACATCCCTAGGAGAGAAAATAGACATTCTAATTCCATGGTAAGCATCACTTCCTTGGTACCTTCGGAAGAAGATGCGAAAGAATACCACTTCATGGTCCAGGTCCTTCAGACCCCTATAGTTCCTAACCAACCCGAAGCCGAGTCCCTTATATGTTTCCATGTGGACTCTAGAGAATGGTTTTTTGATATCTATAACTACCTAAAGAATGGAAACTTTCCCAATGATGTGACAAAGAATGATTGCACTCATATAAGAAAGCTTTTAGTCCATTATGGTATTCTATCTTATGTCCTTTATAGAAAAACCTATAATGGTTTGCTTCTTAGGTGTCTCACTAAAGCAAAAATACCCCTTGTCCTTAAGGAAGCCCATGCGGGCTCCGGGGGTAGACACTTTGGTGGTAGATCCTTGGAAAGAAGACTAATACACATGGGGTACTATTGGAAAACAATGGAATAAGATTCCTTCATTTTTGTTAAGAAGTGCCCCCAATGTCAACAACACAGTCATCTTATTCATGCACCTACCCAAGAATTACAAAATCAAACTTCTCCTTGGTCATTTGCAAAATGGGGGTTGGATATTATTGGAAAAATATGACCTCCTTCTTCCAAGGGACATACCTTTATTATTACCACTATAGATTACTTCACAAAATGGGTCGAAGATATCCCACTCCGATCCATGAACGCTAAATCTATTTGTAGTTTCCTCATGAACAACATAATTTCTCGATTTGGATTTCCCGCTATGCTTGTTTCTAATAATGGTACACCTTTGAAGAATAAGGAAGTGAAGCAGTTCCTTGAGAAATTTCATATTCAGCATAGGTTTTCCACACCATACTATCCACAATCTAATGGTCAAGAAGAAGCATCTAACAAAAATCTTGAGCTTATTCTCCATAAGATAGTTAATAAACATGGTAAAAATTGGCATATTCAATTGACATACGCTTTGTGTGCCTATAGCACAAGTGTTCATACAGATACGAGAACACCTTACAACCTCATGTATGGTGTCAAAGCTATTATGCCTTTGGAGTTGGAGATTATATCTTTATGGGTTTCCCTTAAAGGGTTAATTGATGATGAAACCTACCAAGTTAACCATCTCTATCAACTGGAGATGCTCAATGAGTGTCGTCTATGGGCCCTCAAACATCATAAAGCTTATCAACGGTGGTTATCAAGGAAATATAATCAGGGTGTGCTTCCTAGGACTTTTAAAATAGGAGATTTGGTTATCTTTGAAAACTAGAGAAATGTAAATGTGTTGCTTGATCAAAGAGGAAAATTCAGCCCTAACTGGTTAGGCCCTTACATTATGATCTTCACATATAGTTCAGGTACCTATGGACTATCATCTATGGATGGAACACCTTTAAAAGATCCCATTAATGTGATACATCTTCATCAATACTATGCATAGTATTCTATGTGTCATCTATGTGGTGTTCTCTCTACAGAAGGGCAGTAGCACTACATATGTTGACATTATTCATTAACACATTACGAAAATTTTTGTGTTGTGAATGACCACGTGTGTGTGTGACCATGCATCACATTACGTCTATTAAAACCATTAGATCATCATTGTATTTAATTAACATACTACCATGTGTGTTTATTAAATCATATTAGCATCTAATGTGAAATATACATCCATATGAGCATATAACATCCATAGCATAAACACACATGAAAAATAAAGTACATATCCAAATGAATGATGCCATGAAATAAAAATTGATGTATCCATATATATATAGATAGATATATGCACAAGTATGTATCAAATTTCATGTACATGTATTGGGCCACTACTATAAAAAATGAGTGGCTACTGAATATATGTCTATACAAAAGATCTACAAGTATGTATGTATATATATGTATCTTACTACAAAAATGATATAAAAAACTAATGATGAGCCTCTAATCACTACAGTGCATGGCCCCTAGAGCCCTCTAGCTTTGGAAAATGCTCTAGAACCCTAGGGAGGGGCTGAACGGTGGTCATGGAACATGAAAGATGGGAGCGTGATATGGATAAAGTTGCCCGCATCCCCCTGATCTCCCCCTGTAGGGAGGCTATCGTCAACTCCACTGCCTCAACTCATCCCATAATTATTGAACATTTTTCAGGATCATAGCTACAAACTACCCATAGAGGTCATTGAGATGACTCTAGAGGGCATCATGCACTTGCTTGGTGGCATCGTCCCTCCTCACTTTCGTGTCTCACTTGGCAAGCACTATCCATAGCTCCCTCAACAACTAGTTGCGTTGTCCCTGAATGGTTGTCAACTCCACAGTGAGCTAGAAAATCTCCACGCCCCACTCCTCATAAGTGGTCCTCAAGCATGCAACTAGCTCAAAGCTGGGGAGATTTCATCCCATAGATGTTGTCTAGTAAGCCTTGAGGATCGATCCTTGAATCAGCACAAGGGAAACCTCTAAAATACACTGAGCTATAAGCCAGCCCATCCCTATGCGTCTGCCTCAACCACAGAGAAAGAAAGAGGTATCACTATCACATGGAATATATATACATATGTCATAAAGCAAAAAACTAGAAGTATGGAAACATAAACAACATATCCCATATACCTAGGTCCCCTGGCTGCCATGTTGGGTTAGGGTGAGGGTCAGTGTTGGGACCTACACCACTAGCATCAACGGCCGCTCCTAGTGATATTAGTGCCATTTCCATTGTAGTAGAAGCTGGTGGTGCCCAAGAGACAAGGGTGGTTGGTGGGGTGTCTAACCTCCTCCACCACCTCGGTCTCGGTGGTGTCACCCCATCATCCTATGGTGCCTCCTCCTCCTCACCAGCCTGCTGATGACCTCTCCTCCTATCTTGCAATAGTTAGGGTGGTAAGTCTTCCTGTGGACCAAGATCCCCTCTCAGGGCATCCTCACCAAGCACAAGAGCAGGATGATGCCTCTCCCACCACTGTGCACAATCAACCACTACCCTAACATTATCCACCACCGCTATAGGTGGATGATCATGATCATGCTCATCATCATCTAAGGGGATGATATCAGTAATAGTGGGGTGAGGGCAGTCCCCAACCCTCGTTACACTCCTGTGGGCCCTAGTATAGGTGGGCAAATCTATTAGAATAATCTGAGGTTAGCCATGCTACCACATGACCCGACTCCAGTAGTAGGGTACTATGATATAATCTCTCTAACCAATCAAAAAATGGTCCCACTACAAGTTCCTCAAGTACCTGTTATCTCCCAACCATCTGAAAAATTGGTAAGGTCTCCACCGAACACCATCCATAGTGAGAGTATCGAATTGTAAGCACCAAAATTATAAATCCTTGAATCTCCACTAGCCTATCATGTCATACCAATGGGCCATGGGAATTCAATACGGTCATGGCTAGGGAAAACCAACTAGTTGGGTGCACATGATGTAGGAAAAGGCCCACACATGTAAAAGTGTGCATGCTATAAGGCTATGGTACTCATAATGCATGTACTAGCCTAGCTCCTAGTAGAGGCATGCCAGCATGCTACTCCCCCAGGAAAAAATAGACCTATTCTCTACCATCTCTCTGATAGTGTGGACGAGGCCCTTGTGTAGGTGTGAGCCTCGCCCATCAATTGCGATCCACAAGGCAATAGTCATGACCATGACTCAGCGAAGCAATGGTGTAGTGGTCTTTGCATGGTCATACTAGTGCATATAGATATGACCCATGTTGTCACCTTCGTCAATCCTCCCTATGTAGTAGAGGACCCCCTCCATCCACTCCCATGCTAATCGCGTACCATCGAGAGCTGCCATCGTCCAAGGACGGGTAGCCCGAGGATCCGATAGACATCCTCAAGTGTGATAGTCATCTCTCCACAAGGTAGCTAGAAAGATGACATGGTGGCATCCCACTGCTCCATAAGGGTTGTTAGCATCCTCTCATGATATCTCATCTCTGGCATGGTAAACACATGCCAGAGACCAACCTACTCTAGAAGTGTGACCTTGTCTTCTGATAGAAGGTCCCTTTGCTCATGAACAAGTTATAATACTTTCCCTCCTAGATGCTCCTGAATCTTCGGGTACTCCTACAAAAAGTAGCAAAAAATATGAGTTAGAACATCAAAATTTTGCATGAAGACAAAAAATTAATTAGGACCTATGCACACTACACAGACGTCTGTGCACCACGTAGTAATCCCTGACCGCCATGGTCACCTCGAAGACAACAATGCATCTTCAAGATGATAATGTGGAGTTGGGACTCCAGTTCTCATAATAGACAACACAGATGTCAGACGGAGTCGTAGAAATAAGACACCTATGCACCTCGTAGATGGAAAATTTCCTTAAAATGAGCTAAAAAATGCCAAAAACAAGGTTTTGTAGCCTACCTAGTCCTCCTCGCAACCCTCGGTGATGTCCTGGTGTAGTTTCTCCAACCATGATGCCTCATACTCTCTCCTGCTCGGTATTTTGTTGAATTTTCTTTCACAAAATTCAACAATTTTCGTGCAGTGAATATTGAAAATCACCCTTCTAGGGGCCCACCTAGGTATATATAGGCCCCCTAGGACCCATTTTTCCTAGGGCTTGTGGTTCCCCAATTTCTCTTGAATTTTCTCCACCAAGCTGGGGGAAAACTCAAGAGGGGGCATAAGGTCATCTCTTGATCATGTTTTTCTTCTGATTCAACAACCTTTTTTCTTGATCATTCCTCTCTCTTTAGTATCTTTCTTTTGATTTTTTGAAGCTAACCTAAAATTTGAGTTTTGTAGGTTAAATATTTCATGACTGTTCTGACACTATTTTTTGAGCTCGAATGCTTGGGGTACCTTCAGTATCAGTTAGCTTGACTTTGGTGGCTGCTATGATCTCTTTCTTATGGAATAAAAATCCATAAAATTTAAAATTTGGATTAATTTTTTTCTTTTCTACTTTAGTGAGGCTGATTTCTTTCAAAATTGAACCCACTAAAGTGGGGGGAAAATGTAATGTCATAGAATTGCACCTAGGGGCAATTCCACATTTTGTCATTTTTTCCTAGCACTTATGATGCCTTGAAACATTAAAGATAAAATCCCATGGGGAAGAATTTCATGATTCTAACTCCATGCAGACTTGTGTCTAAGCAACAGAAGCCTAGCAATGCGTTTCCCAAGAATCTAGGCTTTGGACGCATGTGTGGTGCATAGACATTTGTGCGGCATGCTAGCATCCTAGCAATTTCTTGAGCTCAAAACGTGGAATATAGAATACTAACCCTTGAGACACGTATCCTAGTGGCTACATTATGAAAGTAACAACTCTTGGCCACCCTTACAAGCATTAAAAAACCCTTTTTGGCTCTCATTTGTGGGTTGTAAGACATCACTCAAGCTCTCTTGTTTCTTTGCTCCAACTTTGAGATCTCCTCATCTTTGATAGCAATGCTCTCACAAGCAAAGTCATACCGAACCGAGGTCCTCCCAGCAGCAACAACAACTCTCAAGAAAGCACTCAACGATGTGTCTATGTGCTATGGAGAGGGTCTAGGCCCATGGGTAATGCACTCTCTCTCTCTTTCACTTTCCTTTCATACTTGTCCTTTTACTATCTTGTGGTGTGCGTTCTACTCCTGAGTGTGTTTTTCTTTCACCACATGCTTCTTGTGGCGTGGTTTCTACTCCTGAGCAGTTTTTTCTTTCACCACACACTTTTTTTACTTCTTTAGCACTCCTTTCCAACTTGGTTGTCCATGGAGGTGGGAACACCAAAGTGAGGTCTAACTGAGGCAGGCCCCTATACAACCATACAACAACTTTCCTCTCATTCTCTTGTGTGTAGGTCATGAAAAGGATCTTGGAGTAAAGATTCAGACATCCAGAGAAAGGTAAGCTTTCTTAGAGCTTCCTTGTGTTCATTGTAGTTTTTGGCTTTCTAGTTAGTTATATAGTTCAGTACAACTTACCCCTAAGCTTAGAGGTAAAGTTTATTTCTATTCATTTGAGTTCCTGAGTTCTCTATTGCTTAGGACGCTAGCACATCCTTTGGATGATAGCGCACCATGTTGGCATCCTAGAACTAAAATGATGTCTTATGGCCAAGGGCTTCCTCTTTTTAGATAGAAATCTTTGGTTTTTTCTCTCTCATGGTCTTTGGTAGTTTTTTCCTGAAGCATAATTGAATCTTAGTTCTTTATTATTCTAATAATCTATCATTTTGAGGTGTATAAGGGTAGTTCTTTCCCTGGTGATCTCTCGAGAAAGGAGAGACCCGTGTGCATGAATCCCTCTTATATCACATAGCATAAAGAATCTACATATTGAGGGAGACTCCAAAGCTATTATTGTCTCCATCAGCAATCATTACTACTAGGGGTGGAACATCAAGGATATTTTGTTTGATATATAGTTCTTACTCAACAAAATTGAAAGGATTGAATTAACCCACACCTTTCATGAAGGAAATAAAGTGGTTGAATCCTTGGTCAATTTGGGTTCTTCCTGGGAATCATCAAAATGTTGGAGGAACATCGAGACCTCCCCTTGAATTTCCAAGGATTTATCCTTGAGGAGCAGAAGAAAATTAACTATTTATGATGGGGTGATCCCACAATATTGGTTTACAATTTCTGGGAGATCCTGATTTTTGCTGAAATCACATATTTTAGAAAATATAATGATTTAATCCTTGAAAAGTTCCATTTAAACAATTCCAATGGAAGAGGGTTTGATCAAACCACCTTAGATCAAACCCCCTTGGATAGAACTCCGCTAGTTGTAAAACATACCTATAACGAAGTCTCCTTTAGACCTATCAAAATGTTGATAAAAAAACCACCTTTGATTTACCTTTTGTGTGATCAAATGAATTCATTCAAAATTTAGCTTTTGTAAGTATGTAGTCCTTATTATAAGCTTCCCAAAAAGAATAATTTTAAATAAATTTAATTTTATTATTATATTTATTTTTTATTTTTTGTGAATGTAGGTTTCTCACCAAAAATCAAGCTCTCTATTCTACAAATATGGAAAAATAGTAGATTATAAAAAAAAATTGAAAAATATTAGTGCACTAGATATTGAAGTCCTTGATCCAACAAAAAAAAAAAGAATTTCGATAAATACAAAAAAAGTTATGTTGTATATAGTTTTCCTATGTCTAAATTGTAATTGGTTTGACTTTGAAACTTGATTAAGGAAAAAATATTCAATAAAACACTATGAAACCAAATGAAAGTGCTAGATATCATAGTTAAAAATATAAATTTGAAAAAAATAGAATTTTATCCTTCATGGAAAAAAAAAAATTATACGGTGAGCATCACTCCTTAAAAATGGTGTTTACTGAAAAAACTAGTTTTTGAAGGATATAGAAAAATAAGTGCAATCTAATTCCAAAATTTTTGAAAAAAATATATTTAGAATCTATAGACAAAATTTCACAAATCACTATTTTGCATCATCTTCAAATTCCTCATGGTTTAGCCACTATAGGTTCCCGAAAATGAAGATTTAGTTAGAAAAAATTAGTTCAGTGTCCAATTTAGCCAAAAATTGTAAACCAGTATTGTGGGATCACCCAATGAAGACTAAGTTCTCCTTCGTGGACTGGACCATTTATCTTTTCACCCTTGTAGGTATGACTCGGAATTTTTTTGATGTGATGGATGGGTATGTGCAAGTGATGTGGTTGGGTTTGTTTGTTTTGGCCAGCTGGATTCCCCACGAGTTTTATGTGTTGTCTCACCACTTGTACGAGGTCTCTCTCAATCATAAGATCTTTTTTTATTTTGAATGTGCAGGTGGCTAAAATCTTTCTCAAACCTTTTCTTAATTATGGGCCAATATTTAAGGCTTCCCATGTCATGATGGCCTTTCACCATGTCTCGATGTACTTCATCAATGCTTGCTGGCTCGCAACTCTAAGCCTCTTGGAAATTCTAATTGGTACATGGGAAAATCTTATCACCTCAATTAGGAAAAATATACAAATTTTTCACAATGGTTATCCCTTTGATAAGTTTTTGGTGCTCATTTCCCTTCTACATTTAAAAAATAAAAAACATATTTTCTTTCCTTGTGATTGTTGCTCTGTGTGTGATTATGGGGTTGATCAGGTGTAAATTGAACTAGGTTCCTACGAGGAATTTTTTTGGGACACTCTTATCTAGCATATTTGTGTTGTTCAAAGGTGGTATTGCACCTTTAATGGAGAGTTTAAGAGGGAATGGTGAGAAACTTTTAACTCAATTTTCTATGTAGTTGTTGTGATTGGAGGGTCATAGTGGGTGGCATTTCCTTTGATATCAATGAAGAGGTTATCGTCAAAGCTGCATGGCTTTCCTATGCTAGACATAAGATTAAAAAGCATATGAAGGTGCAAGACATGGAGAGCCTACAAACCTTCTTCAAGGAGAATGAATATCCTACAAAACTCCATACACATTTTTACTGAAGTAAGCTTTTGGCTCCATGGGATTAGGTTTTCCTCGCTTTAATAAAATATGTCACATTAGAAGGTTAGTTTAAATTCTTTTATTTCTATCATATACTACTACTAAATCACCTTTGTCATAGGATGCTGATTATTTTTCCTTTCTTCTTTCTTTTGTCCCTTAAATCTCAATTAAGGAAATCATAGAGCTTGTAGCTGAGAACCCTGATAAACACCCCCCCTCCCTTGCATCAAGGGCTTATCCTTCACCTTTATCATTTTCACCTTGCTCTATGCCATCCAAAATCCATTTCTGCTATTAGAATTGAGGAGCTTGAGCCTTCTAATCCATCCCCTTCAAAACCCTCCTCTACTATCTCTATTAGTGCTAAAATGAAGCTCCCTCCCACTTCCAACCAACCTTCTGAGAATTCCAAACCCAAGCCTCCAACTAAAAAGAAAAAGGGTGGTGCAGGTTTGGCCCAATCTAAGTTCATCGGTCTCTATGAACTAAAGAATACCTCCACCAAGAAAGGAGGAAGATGCCAATCAAATCCAAGCCTAAACCAAAGAAAGGAAAAAAGAGCATCACCTTTCATGTTGAGGAACCTCTCACAAATAATTATGAGGGTGACTCTACATCCAACGACTCTGAAGAGGATATTGTGGCGGTCACGAATATTGATAAAGGATGGAACAAACTAGCGTTTATAAGTCCAATAGGTTGTATAAACACAAGCTATAGGTTTCAATAGATGAAATCTCTATCAACTCAAAGTAGGAAAAAGGTCAAGATGAAAGCAAACATGACATGATTGAGGAAACCAAGGAATACACAGAAGGACATCTAGTCTTTTCCCTAAGATAAATTAGATGATTCTAGAGGAGTCCACACCGGATTCCTCCAGTCATCAGACTCGGGTGGAGGAGACCAAAAGGTCAAAATCGATAAAGGAAGAAGATCCCAATAACTTGATTTCTCATGTCGACAAACCAGAAAGGAGGCTTACAAAACTGACCTGGTTCAAAATCAAAGTCATTCATCACATGACTATCACTCTTTCGGCAGTGCTAAAGGATGAGGTTAACAAAAAGGCTACTAATCCTAGTCCTAGCAATAGTCTGGAAGGGGAATATGTGTGAAAATTTCTCACAAAGGAATGGGAGGGTATTTCCAGGTTATGGGGAGGTGTCCTATCTATTTTGGGTGGGCTATTATTTTTTTGTCATTTTTTTTCCTCTATGTCTGAACTTTATGTTGTAATTGGTTAATTTTGTCTTTTTGATATGAACTTTTTCCATTTGGGCTTTTCATGTTAAGGGTACTACACCTTGTAAATGCAACTTATATTATCAAAAACATATATTGAATAGAAATAAGATGTTTTAAACTATAAATTGCTATCATTTTTCACGTATGATGTAAAGTGTACATAATTAGTTATAATAGGTTTGATGCAACTAGTGCTATCTTAACTTAGTGACAATTTTAGCGGTTAATAATACAAATTGAGTATACTTATTCTTTGATACATTGATCAATCATTCCAAAATTTAAATATTAACTTATTTTAGTAACCTTTAGGAACACCCTCCTAGATTTAAGGTAAGCCCAAATAGAAAGAAAATTTAACCACTTATTTATTTTTTAACCTTCCTAAATCTATAGATGAGCATATATTTACCTCGATGAAAAACCTAGGGCCTTGAAGGTGAATAAAATATCTATGATTTTGGACCTTTTATTTTAGGAACAAAAACTTCCCTTTTGTAGTGGAAATAGATATTCCATGACTATGGATATAAAGTGGAAGAAACATAGAAATGCATATGATATTAATGTTAGGATCATGTCCTTTGAATGTTGGTATGATCCCTAGCTAAGGTGAATATAGCCTAAATTTTTTGGCAAGCCATCAAGGCATTATAGAAGATGGGGAAGATGGAAGAGAGCTCTCAACCTTGGAAAGTGGACTTATAGAATGAAAGTCCTCATAATAAATCCCATGATTCTAAGTGGTTGTAGGATATTTCTCTAAATCATTATTATCTATCAAAGAATCCAATGCGAAGGAAGAAGGAGAAGTATGAGAGAATAAGTTAGGAGATTTTTATTTGAACTAAACACTCCTTTATTTAAAAATTTCTTGAGTCTTAGGATTTATTATCTATTATTTTTTAGACCAAAGGATATCTAACATAAATGCAATTCCAAATTCAAGCTTCCAAATCCTTATGTCTCTCTAAGGGAATTTTTTCCCATGCAAGGGAGCCAGAAAATCTAAAATGTTACAGAATCATTTTCCCACCACCCTAGGCTTCAAAAGTGGTGATCACTTTGAATGCCTTAGGATTGACCTAATTTTAAATGTATACAACATAATTAATTGCTTTAACCTAATATTATGGAGTAACAGATTGAGTGTGAATCATGTAACTAGCCATCTCCTTCAGGCAATAGTTCTTATACTTAAAAACACCATTCTATCATGGATTCTAGGTAACTATATTTTAAATATCAATCCCCTCAAGAAAAAACTACTCAAATATATGATTCACATACTCTCTATCATTAACTTAGTTAAAAGAGTATTGATGTTTCTTCTAGATTTATTTTTAGCAAGGGCCTTAAGTCTTGAAATATGTCAAAGATTTGACCCCTTTAATAAATGAAATAAACCCATGTGTATATAGAAAAACTATCAATAACATAGTGGTCCTTATTGAAGATAAGGATGGAAATGGTCTTGATAGGTCATCTTGAACCAACTCAAGGACTTATAAATCTTGTTATAACTTCATTTTGTTAAATTTATCCTCAAGATTATTCCTCATGACATGACCTAAGTACATGATATATAAAAATTTGATCCTGGAGAATCATGTTACCATATCCTATTGGTATTTTTGTTGAAGATAACAATAATTCAAGTGGCCAAACTATTCATGCAAAATCTTACTCACAGTGTAAGAAAGTTTATAGGTGGGACTAATGATCCACCTTCAAAAATATAATCAAAGTATCATCTTCAAGCTCCTAAATAATAATGAATCCAATGTGAATGCAACCTTATTTCTACTCCTAATCCATGATTTAGTAGAAAAAAAAGAAGGTTGGTAGACAATTCAAGTACATAAAGGATATCCTCAATGAACCATCATCTATGTCAATTGAACCTCTCCCAACAACTTCCATTTTTGTATCATCTCCCATGAGATTGTATGATAAAAATTAAGGATCCAAAGAAGAAAATTAATTTCAATAAAAATCCATGTGGTGTGAAGCAAGAGAGTCGAGTATTTATGCCCTAGAATAATCTTCCACTACAATCAATACCTTTCCTTTACCCTTACCTAATTTTGAATAAGTAAATGAACCTTATAAAAATGATGAATGAAAAATAATGTAATTCCCCTATAGAATATATGCTTAATCTTAAAATATGAACAAATTATCAATAAATTAGATGAACATTGTGCTCTAGATTTTTATGGATTTTTTATATTTATTTTTCATCTTATTGGGATTTCTTGAGCCTTTTTTACCCTTAGGTTGAATAGAAACCAAAGCTTGTGCCTTGAAAGGAATTAAAATGCCCATTGTAATCATTTTTTTGTTCAAGAAGTGAGATTTCTAACATTTTCTTAGATGTGGGAATAAGTGGTTCCCATGTAAATTTAATAAGTATGAAAGAAAAAAAGAAAAAAATGTTTAGGGCATGTTTTTGTCTACACAATGAGAACTATTTGTGTGTCCTTTTTTTCAATACCACATTCTTTGATTTGTGTTCTTAGATTATTGGCCTTAGTGACATAATATTGAATATTATCAAAACTATTTGGATCTAGATTCATTGAATTGTTAGCTATCTAATAGTACTTTATCTCATTAACTTGAATACAAATTTGAGAAAGGTTTTTTACCATGTTCTTTAGATTATACCCTCTTATCTTTAGTATCAGTTGGTTCAAGTTCAACTTCCTATATGTGCTTCATATGACTTTCACTCATTAATGATATTGTATTATTTTTTCATGAGGAATAGTTGTATGGAATTAGGTGAATTATTTTAGAGAAAAATGTCAAATTTAGAAGAACAAAATAAAACACAAAGAACTTGAAAGAAAGAACAATCACATGAACAACTCCCCTCCTAAAATTACTTAATCAAGAGACCCTCCAATAAAAAAAATTTTGGTACCTTATAAATAATGTGTGTACAAATTTCAATTATAAAAATTACAAAGTGGATGTTGGGGATTTTAACCTCTATTATAATGAGTTATAGAATAGGATGAAAACTTGAGTTTATGTATTCAAATGATAGTTAATATCACTTACAAAATCTAAGAAAATATTTTCCCATGTGTCACTGGGGAAAATTGTCTGTGCCTTATGCCTAGATTGGGCACATGGGAAATTCCACATAAGAGGAGATGATGAAAGTGAATACATAATTTATGCCATCATGGCTACCCATCTGTAAAGTCACTAATGTTCTTGAGGCCACAAGATTTGACAAGCCCTGGCACAAGGTTCTTGTAATTACCACTTGAATAGGAAAGGAGATCAATCACATGAGGCACAACCATAGCTTTGGATATGGACATTCAATGAATTTCTCTCTTGTCTATAGAGAAAATCAATTGTAGGATTTGGTGATATTGGAAAGTGTAAAATGGGTTTGGGAGAAAGGTAGAAGGGATTGGTAATAGTGATTTCCTACAGTGGTGATCACAAAAAATAAACATTTGTAATGCAAAGTACAAGCCACCAAAGGAAATTAAATTATGCCTTTAGGAAGCTGTATGAAATGAATCAATAGTGGGATTGGAGGTAGAGTGAATTTAATGAGGTTAGTTGTTACTTCATGATAAGCAATGGAGAGTGCCTATAACTATAGATGAAGTGTTCAAATGTGATCAACAAAATGGATATGCCAATTAGGTTAAGGAACTCAAAGAAGCAGTTTTCCTTTGTAGGCTTCATCACCGACCAAAGGCTCGAGAAAATATACCTAAGCAAATACATTCTTTGTCTTGAGGCAGTGAGGATGGTTATCAGAAAGAAATTATGCTTCTCAAGAAATAGGACAAGGGTGAACAAAAATATTTCATCGTGTTTCCTAGGTACATTATTGGATCTGAATCTCCTAAAGCTCTGGTGTCTATTGCTGCTAAGGATGGTGTTTAAAGAAGCAATATTAGTGGATGTGGTTGCAGTGGTGAAGCTAGTTGTTGGGATCCCATTTCCTAATGACATCGATAGAATGTTTTTGCAAGGAGTGGAGGTGGAGTGGCACCCATTCATCATGAATTTAAACATGCATGGCCTGGCTCAACATTGACACTGGGTGGACATTGGTTACAACTTCATGTGTCATAGGTTGGGTTTGAATGAAGTAGTGGGATTTTAGTGGTGTCGAGAGTTCACGGACCTAATGGATTCTACAAGATTCTACAATGAAGATGATTGATGGTCGAGAATAGATGGGTGATAGATGGTTTTTTCTTTAGCTTGGAGGTTATTGTTTAGTGGGGAGGTCAAAATATGCAACAACCAGTAAGGATGGAATTTTGGTTTTTTTTGTTTGTATAGGGATGTAATGTTAGTTCTACTTTACCCAACTTCTCTATGTGCATAAATGATTGTATATTTTTGTCTATTATTATAATCCATGCAACTCTGCTATGTTTTATGTAACAAAAAAAACCTAAGAAAATATTAAAAACTAAATAGAATAGAATGGATTCACAATATTTACACAAGACACAAATATTTACATGGGTAACACTTTAGAAATAAAATCCACTCGAAAAATGTATTTATAACTAAGTGTTTAGAATCAAGGTTGATTAAATACAATAAGGTCTTTAGAACCTTTTATAGAGTCTCAATATACACCATACTCTTCTAGAATCACTCTAATATTCACACACCAATAATTTATAATCAAAATGTATCCTTTTATGCTATACAACTAAGTGATTAGCCTTGGGTGCATCCATATGAGATGATATATGTAGACATATTCATGAGAACATCAATCGTCTAACCATACAACAACCTATGGACAACTAAGAGTCATGTAAATAAAAAATGGTTATACTTGACATCAACATACTACATAAAACACCAAGTGTGATTTATTTTCATAGATAAGAAACTTGTAAATTCTACAACTATTAGACACTATGAATCAATAGTTATAACCTTAACACTATTGATATACATGTATTTATTAGCATAGCCACAACTAATAGGTACTCTCTTGGAGTATCTCACACCAAAAAAATATTTCTCATTAATGATTGTGATATATTATGTCATCTTATATGACATTATTCTACTCTTAGATTGTGTTTCATGAACTCTAGTTCTACTACATGTTCTCTTGCATTATCATGCTCCAACAAACACTAATTATATATGTAGTTATCAATTATTCTTCAAATATCTTATAATTTTTGTAATAGGACCAACACATGTGAACCAATATAAATTATCTACCATAAATCTTGGAATATTATTATCATATCCAAAACACTATGTCTAAAGTTCTACAACTTTTGTAACTTCTTGCATATCACCACAATCAAGTATTTAGAAAAATCTCCCTATAAGGACTCTCTCTCAAAGTGTATATCATTTGTCCCAATAATATAATTAATCATGATAACTTACTCATAAAATTTGGCTATAATGTTGAAGCTACAATTCTAGAGTAGAATCAAAATGAAACAATGCATCACTACAAATTTCTTAAAAAAATAATAATAACAAATAAAAAGAGCTCATGTGGGCTTCAAATAAATCCACTAAAATTCCAAAATAGAAAATTTTCAACAAAAATTATAATATGTTAAGAGTCACTCAAGGACTCAAGCCTCTAGGATCACCTGCAAAAGCAAAAACAACCCTCTACAAAGGAGAAAAGCATTAGCATAATTTTTTAATAATATCCATGCAATATTACAAGATGGGATATATGATTCAATATAAGTGTACATGAAAGGATTTGCTTATAGTGAGAGATATGATTAGAAAAGATCACGAAAAGTTCCTTAATGCTATAACATGTGACAAATAACAACCTAACTACCCTAGGAATCAAGCATTACAAGCTAGATAATATAAGTTCTAGAAAATCCAACTAAGACTTCTAGAAAGAATCTTATATCCTTAGTAAAATTAACAAGTGAATATGTCCCCTAATTCCTTAGCGAGTAAATTAGCTAGGTACAAGACATTTATTCACACCAACACCCCCTTAAGTGCAACTTAGGGAGAAAATTATTATGCAAACTATACAAAGATAAAGATGAATATGGCTCCTAGCTATGAGGCCATGTTAGGTACTCATTTACAATGCAATGGAATAAATGCAATCTCTCACAAAAGGAAAAAATGAGAAAAGCCAATGGGAAAAAATTACTCTCCAAAAGAGAGAAAAGAAACAAAACAACTTGATGTATGGAGGACTCAATGATACCCCAAAGGACTAAAACCATCATGTATATACAATCAATTACCCCCCATAAGAGGGAAAAAGAGAGATAATATATCCCCCACATAATGAAGAAGCTCCAATGCTGATGAAGAATGCTTGAAAATAAAAGATGGTCCAATGTCTGCAACAAACACATCTTCCCTTAGGAAGGAAAAAATACATAGGTTGATGAAGAAGCCACTCCATGTCCATCTAAAATGAGGAAGGATTAAGTCTCAACATGTATGCCTCTAAATACTGATTAGGAGTCTCCAAAAATGAATAAGCCATGACAAAATTATGGTCAAATCAACCTAGAAACATGAAAAACTAAGAGAATGAGAAGAATCATGAATGCCAATCTCCAAAGACAAAGATGGGATAACATTTGTGTTGAAACTATCATCAAAGAGGAGAGAAACCCCCTCAAGTGTGTCCTCCAAATCTGTAGTATGAGACTCCACAAACAAGTTAGAAATACATGTCAAATATTCATCGCACAAGAAAGATCTGAAAAAACTATTATCATCTTGCTAAATAGATTCACTGATGGTTGAGAAGCAGAAGGTGTAGGACTAGGAGGCTCAACACTGGTCACTAGAATACCAAGGTTTAGATGACCAAACTTCTCCTCAAAAACATGGTTCACACTCAATGGAGTGTGAGATGTAGTAAAATTCTGAACATTATCTTATTTTGAAGAAAAATTTGAAATGGAATACAAACGAGATGAATGATCAACCATCCTGATGGTAACAATATCTCTAGTCTCCAATTCCCTTATGTACACTCTATCAAGAGTGAACTCAACTATTTTACCTTGACCACCATGGGTAATTTGATAAATAGAAAGGAGATTAGTGGAAAAAGAAGGTGTTGCAAGTATGAGTAGTTGGTATTGTCATTAATTTCAACAATCTTGTATTTTCATTGATGTCAACTATGTGTGTTGAGGGAGATTGGTGTTGAAGATGAACAGTTGGTGTTGTCTATGCTTTGATTTGTTGCATTATGTGGTCATCAAATAAGCTATTGGTGTTAACCTTTGTTGTTTCTTTGATAAGATTCCTTTTTGGATGTAGTAGTGTTGGAGATGATGTGGATATGTCTCTAGTGCTTGGTATCCAAGTGATTTTGAGAAAATTTGATAAAAAAAGGAAATAATGTGTTGCAGTGTTATTTTGGGTTATAGAGAGATGTTCTAGTTTTTCTCTGCATTTCTTCTAGGTTGAATATCTACCTGTGTAATTTGGATATGGTGATGACAAGTGTTTAGAGGTGTTATATTCAATATATTATATGTTGGATCATCGTATAGTAGAAGTTGTGTTCACCAGTGTGTGACTATGCATTCCAAAGGTGTCTGGGAGAAATGTATTTGCTCCGTGTTTCTTTATAGTTGTGCTTTAGGTCTTACAATTTTTAAGGTGTTTTGATGGTTTTGGTAGCTTACCTTAGTCAACAGGATTTGAGGTTTTATACTTTAGAAGATATTTTTTCAAGTAACAGTGTATGGTGGAATTATTTGAGTGTACTTGGTTAGTACATTCTTTAGGTGAAAGTTGTTGTGAAGGATTTTTTTGTATTTCATGGTATTCAAGGAATATTCTAGACCATTTTCAAGTGTGGAGTGAGGTTCACAAGTTGTCCTTGGGTTTGAGGAAGCATGTACTTCAAATTTCAATGGTGTTTTCATGGGCAATGGCCAACCTAGTGTTTACACTACATGCGAAGGATAAATATTCTTTGAGGTAGCATAAGGTTGAGTGGTATTGTTGATTTGGGTTCCAAATAATTTTTTATTTGGTTTGAATTCACTTCTAGCTTCCACAGAAGTGTTTTGGCACTGCCCTAATTTGAATTTTCACATTTGAGGTGCATAGCCGACCTTGGAAAGGGTTTCAAAATTGTGGACGATATAAGTATGATTTGAATTATTGAAGGAGGTTAAGATAGATGAAAGCAAAAAGTGTGAGATGTGAATTTCATAATTTTAAGGTGTGAAATTGTGAAGTGCAATGTGAGCTTTCAAGTGTTGGATTACCAGATGCAGTGAGCAGAAGGTGTCTGCAATCATTCAAATAGACTGCGAAGGTGTTGGAGCTACTATGGTGGATTCTTTGTTTCATTGAGACTATGTTCTCTATGTAACATTTTTTCTCTATCTTCTTTTTCTACTCTAGTAGTGAGCCTTGGTTGTGAGCCCTTCAGGGCAGTGTGCCCCTTTTGGCAATGAGCCTTTGTAATTGATTTTGCAAATACTTATATTGTGAGCTAATCCTCATCATGGTTTCCCCTTCTTGGCTTTTCCAAGTAAATCTGGTGTTCTCTTGTGCATGGTGTTCAATTTACTTCAATTTCTATTATTTTCTTTTCATGTCAAATCATCATATGTTAAGATTAAGAGTTTAATATATGAATGTAGATCTAAATGTTAATGAGGGTTTTGAAGGCTTAAGGTACAATTGATTCACCCCCCCTCTCAATTATCTTGTTCATTCAACAAAAGGAACACAAAGTACATCATTAAAAGTTCTCTCTCCCATGTCAATAGAACCCTTCCTACTTACCTTCATATATGTATTGTTACCCATCAAAATATGAGGTGAATTATAAGGCTCAAAAGAAGAGAACATTCACATAGATGATGTCATATGATAAGATTCCCCTTAATCAAGAATCCATCTATTAGATTAAGACTTTTAGAGGCAAAGAGTGCTAGTCCTTTTATTTTGTGTAGCCTAATTATAGATCTTGTGTTCTTTGACTCTAAAGATGAAGATGTTGTTGATTGAGATTGTGAAGAAGAAATAGAAGACACTAATTTGGTAAATTGTATGTATTCTTTTGAAGATGGTGTGTGATTTCATCAATCTTCTAAGTATTGTAACATTTATGCTCATCATTTCCTAACCTCTTAAAATATGCACATTTGAACTTCTTTTTAGATTATCCCTCTTTAGAAGAGGGAGTGCACTCAAGGGTACTATGTGATGGAGAATCTCTACCTTGCTCATTAGACTTAGGGTCCTTATTCTTCTTCTTACTAAATTTCCACTTGAAGCCTTTGAATCCTTTACAAAAAGAGCATGAGATGTAGAAGACTTCAATATGCCCATGTGTACCAACTTTTCCTATTCCCTTATGTGTTGAGCTGCAAATTCATCAAGAGAAGGAATTTTTTATGCATTTCCAAGGCCATCCATTGTAGCATAAAATGTAGAAACAAACACTAAATAATCAAGACCAAGCTTAGAAATAATAGAAAGAATCAACTATTCAGATGTCTTTTTTTGTGACCCCACAATTAGATAACTATAATCTTATAGAATTGAGCTTAGAAAATAATTCTTGGATATTATCAAAATCTGATGAATTAAAACCCATTAGTTCATTCTCCAACTTAAATTTCCTCATTTTATTTGGCTTACAAAAGAGACCTTCTAAAGTAGTCAAAATTTGATTAGGATGTGTCCAAGATGCAACATGATATCTAAGATCTAGAGAAATAGAAAAAAGAAGAGTACCAAGAGCTTCATCTCTTCTATCAAGCCATTTTCTTCTTTTTGTAGCTCATGTGGGTTCTTGATTTGTGTCAAATGTGATTCTTTGCAACATCAATTTTAACAATAATATCTCCATTTGTGGTTTCCATTCATGATAGTTATATGGAATTAGAGACACCACTTTTGGAAAATCCATGATAAAATCATAAATTACAATAGAGAATTAACAAATTTCCCCTTATAATACAAGTAATTAACCCCTTTGTCACAAAGAAATTGACATTTTTTTTACAAATTTACAACAATGTATCCAAAAGTACCAAATTAACTTCAAACTAAAATTCTGAAATTCTAGAAATAAATCTACAAAAATTGGATATATAAAATTGAAGTTATCCTCAATACCTTCCTTATACCACAAGAAACAAGAAAAACAAAGTTCAAAGCAAAAATTTATGAGTTTGGAGGCTGAAAACAAGATCTAAATTCAAGCTATAAAAATAGACATTAAGAAACAAAATTCTAAAAAATAACCTACACCATTGAAAAGTGCTCAAAACTAGCTTTCCAAGGATGTCTCGTTCATCAAAATCCAATTTCTGGATCAAAAGTATGATTTTTTTTTAAATGATGAATTTTACCTATAGTGATGACCCTCCTAACAAAATAAAAAATTTCCAAATATCAAATTCAACAAAAATGGTTAATTTTTTTTATGAAAATAGGGGTTTTTGGGCCATCTAAATGCAATAACATCCATTTGGGCTATAAGCACTCCAATAAAAATTTGTTTCCCAGATCTAAGCTTCAAACCCCAATTTGCAACTATACCATACAATGGCCAAATTAAGTGAAATGAAAGCTAGATATGAATTTCTTGGATATTCTAAACTCAATAGTGAGCTCAGATTTACACAAACATGCTCCAAAATAAACCTGCAATACAAATCCACAAAGAAAAACCCTAAATTTGGTATTTGTATCAAGTTTTTTTATTCTCAAGGTCATCATTTGATGCAAGAGAAGAGCATACTCAACTTTTCAAGATCCACCAAAATTTTCTCCATAGAGAACAACTCAAGCATAATTATCTCTCAAATATAAGAAGGGGCTTGTAGATCTAAAGCTCTCATACAATGTTAGAGTCACTCAAGGACTTAAGCCTCCAGGATTGCCTACAAAACCAAAAACAACCTTCTACAAAGGAGAAAAGCAAGAGCATAAATTTGCAATAATGGATGCAATATTACAAGGTTGGATATATGATTGAATATAAGTGCATGAAAGGCCTTTCTTATAAAGGCAAGGTGAAAGATAGGATTAGACAAGATCGTGACAAGTGCCTTAATCCTATAACATATAACAACTAACAACATAACTACCTAGGAATCAAGCATTACAAGCTAGATAAGATAAGTTCTAGAAAATACAACTAAGACTTCTAGAAAGAATCTTATATCCTAAGTAAACTTAACATGTGAATATATCCCCTTATTCCCTAGTGATTAAATTAACTAGGTACAAGACATTTATTCACACAAACATAAAAAATATATAATTTCTAAAAACAATGCATCAAAATCAAAGATCACCTACACCACTATAGAGTATGTGAAAAAATAGCCAACATAAAATTAATTATGTTGAAAAATGAATATGTATGTGCAAGAACAAAGTATTTTAAATTTAGGAGAGAAAATAAATAGCTCCAATGGTGAAGGGTTTTGCATAGGGGGTAAGGTGATTAATAAAATTAATGTGTGATATCATTTGATAAAAACCACTCACCTATGATGTGAAATTGCTTATGTTCAATAAACCTCAAAAAATAATTTTTGGGATAGTGACTAGAATATACCAAGGATATGCTCCTAGTGCCAAAATCTTCAATTATTTGTTGAAAGTTTTATTAGTACAATTAAAAACACCTAAAAAGATGATTGAAAATAACTCTGTGTGGGTACTAAACTACTTAGAGTTTATTGGTGAAGGATCCATAGTCAAGTACAAAAGAGGTGGATAGATCCACCAACAAGTGAGAATCATGATGGGGAATGTGATCAAATATAATAGGGTTTTATGGTTCCATGGGGGTTGCAAAGCACAACCATAGTGGCTAGAAATACCCATATTCTAAGGAGTTTCAATCCATTGAATGCTAAAACTTTAAAATTGCCATAGAATTGATTATTGAGGTACAAATGGAGAACATGTGTATGAAAAATTTCTACTCAACAAATCCACATAAACCTTTATAAAACAAAATTAATTTTCCCCTTATAAAATTAAAATTATATTTTTTATAAAAATAAGCTAATATGCCTAGTATAAATTGTAACAAAATATGATAAATTATGTTGTAAATATTCCATTCAAAATATTTTAAAGAATATTCCTTCCATATAACTAGGGGATAGAAATTTTCCTTAAGGTCCTAGGTCAAGTGCTCAAAAATGACAACGTGATAGGCATTCCTAAGATTTTGGGATACTAAAGGTGTGATGGAAAGGTCAAATCTAACACAAATTTTTATCAAATTTGTATGACCTATAGAATATCACAAGAACCTCCATACTTCAAATCCACATAGATATGGCATTCAATGACCAACTAGGATGAAACAAAAGGTAATACTAACTACTTTAGACATTGTTGATGTAATGGTGAGATCCAATCAACTCCACAAATATCTAAAATATACCTATAACACAAACTAATGAATATGATTCATCTCTCCTTGATGAAAATGAACACACCTTGAATCACCACAAGTCCTTTGATACTATACATGATTTTTCAATGGAGACAAAAAATAAATATCTTGATTTTAAAAAGTGACTATAGAAGAAAAAAGATAAATCTTGTTGAGAAATTTATAATGTACTTATATGATATATATTCCAAAAGAAATGATGCAATACAATGATATGCTTAAGAGTGAGCTCTAAGCACGAGTATATTTATGATATTCAACCAAGAGATTTGAATGAACAACCAATATGGGATAATAGTATACATAGTCACATGTATGGCATATCTCCACCAAAATAGAAAGTACAACCATAATTTTAGTAATACATATATACAACCTACCCAATTAGATACCTACTTAAGTAAGTTTATCATGTCTTGGGTGCATAATATGCAACAAATTATATAACTAAATTCAAGACAAATAAAATAATGCATCAACACCAACACAAAGGGAGTCTACCTAGATGAGAGAAGAATAACACTCACATTTTCTTTTATCATGCATAGTAACAAAAGAAGAAACACCATATCAAATAAAATTAAAATTACATTCTATATAGAACCCAATTACCTTAACTTCATAAAGCATCAAACAATCAAGATTATCTCTACTATTACAACACATTTTTAACTATTATCTTTCTATTATTAACCTCTAAACCTATAAAATTTCAACTAAAACATTAATTTCTCATATAATAATGGGGTTAGATTGGGGATTAAGGCCCTTATATAGTATTTCAAAGTAGACAATGATTTTTTTTCTTTCCCTTTTTAACTACTCTTGGGGTTCAACAACTTGATTCACTACATTTTAATTTTTTAATCTTCTAAATTATCTTTGATCATCTCCAAAATATTATTTTTGGATGTATCTTCATCACATACCATTATAATGATAACATCCAAATTCATGAACATTATTAGGTCTGGGGCTAACTACACTAGCTCTCATCCTTTTTTATCCACCAAAAAAAATTGGATGGCAACCAACAATAATTTTGGTAGATTTATCATTATTAGGATCATTTTCATGTTTAAGAAATCAATCAAATATTTTTTAGGACCTATAGTAATTATATCCTCCTTACCTTCCATATTATGTTCATCTTCCAACCTATCTTCACTCTTAATACCCTCTCTAATAGGAGGAACATGCTAAGAGAAAGCTATATGTACTTCATACTCCATTAAGGATTCAAAGTATTTTTTCTTTAATGGAGAGCTTTGTGTGATGGACATATCATCCCCATCAAAGACAATATCTTTATTATTAACCAAATCTTCATCTACAGAGGAAAAGTTAGCCATTAGGTTTGACGTTAGGCTTCTTAGGTTTGATATGAGGATATTCATTCCTCAAATGTCCATTACACTACAAAAAATATATGCATTACAACCATCCATTTTCTTGATATCAAAATGAAAAATTTTATCATCAAAGTGATATAAATTTTTTGGAAGTCACACTAAGCTTTACAAAGATTAAAAAATAGCATTTTGATGTGAGAGAGGATATCTATTCTCTTCAACCTATAAAACTTCTCCCAAAAATTTTAAAGCATGAGGAACGAAATTCTAAAGTCCAACCATCTCATATATTTGTTCACTACAAATATCTAGGAGGTTAATTCAAGGCCCCAAGAAACAACTCTAAAATATAGATTCCAATGTTCTAGAAAGAAATTCAAAATCTTGTTTTACACACTAGAATTTTTTTAATGCACATACATAAACCTAGTTACATCATTTTATAAGATGGATAAATCCTCAACTTCCCTCCCAAATAAGCATTACACATTCAATTCTTAATTTGCCTCCCAAACAAATATTGCACGTTCATAAAAATTTATAATGGAGGGGTTCTTTATTTAAATAGAAAAAGAAAATGGCTACATTTATGTTTTTCTTCTTGATTTTTAATTTCTTCGTTCATTTTAGCATTAGGATATACATATAGCTCATGTTCCATAGACACATATTCTCAATGATAGGCTATTGTTCCTAGGAGATAACTTTACAACAAACCATAAATCAATAAAATTGAAATCCCAAATTTTCAAACATTTCAAAGGGGACATATATTGATAGGTTCAAATGGGTATGTGCTGGATCATCATGGAAAAAATAGGCCCTTAAGTGGCAAAAAATTCAGAAAAATCAGAGTTGGGAAATTTGCGTAAAAATCTAGATATTATTTCAAAAATATGTAAGAATAGAATCTATCAGAAAATTGAATGTAGTTTCTAAACTACTAATCTTTTTTTTAAAACAAAAAATCTATTTGGTGAAAATTTGAAATTTCAATGCAGTAGTACTTAAATTTCAGAGAAAAAATAAGAAGTAGCTATTTCTCTGACCACCCTAACCACAATAAAATAATAATATTTTTTTATAATATTTTAGATATAAGTAGAGGACTCATGTCCCGATGTGATACATATTTTTTTGTAATTTTTTTCCAAGTAAATAATTCATTCTGATTTTTTTATTACAACTTTTTAAAAATATAAAAAAATTGTATGTCTGACCACCTTAACTTGGTCAAAAATTCATGAAATTCAAATTTTATTTTTTTAATCCTATAGTATGCGAAGCATAGAATGTGACACATGTTATGGATTAAAAAAATGTGATACCGTTTGAAAGCTATAGATGTTTTTCAATCATCCTATCAATCAGGACTTTTGTCGTAATTTGAATAGAAAATGAATAATAATTACTTATTAAATTCAAAGTAAAGAATAATTTATACTGGTGGAAAGCTGAGAATCTCCTTTAAAAACCCTTTTCGTTTCATCAAATTTGGGTAAAAAAAAGTCGTCAGCCACAAACCCATCATATTGCCACTTTTTTGCCCATGATGATCCCGCACATACCCAAATAATATACTTATAATTTTAGGCAACAACAACAAACATAAAAATCACTAAACACCTTCACACATCAATTACCATATGAGAAAAGCTATATCTAATAGTTATTGAGAAGATGAAGATCACCAATTTGACTAATTTATGAGAAGGAGAAGCTCCATGAGCATTCATATAGAATTATTTTTCAATTTACTCAACTAGCTCTAGAGCTCCCCACTCTTCCCTTGTCTCCAATTGGAGTTCCTTAGTTTTAGCTTTCTAAAAAATAAGCTTTATTATATTTTATTGAACATCATGGTTTTTTTTTTCCTAATAGATGTGGGTTTGAACTACAAAAAAATAATGATATATTAATGATATTGATAAATTAACAAAATAATACCAAAAAATTATCAACTTGACTTTATATCGTTGTTTCAATAAAAAAATATATCCTTCAATTCAGGTATATACAATAAATTATGCATTTTATAGAATTATATATCTAAATTACTATTATTATCAATTAAATATCAATAAAAAATATTATTCAATAAAAAAATTATAAAAAACAAGTAAGCACAAATGTTAGTGTCAAGAATTTGTGCTTGTGCAAAAATTACAAGATTTTACTTGTGATTCAAATTAGATGTTATGAAAAATTATTAATCAATAAAAATAATAAAATTATGAAAAAAAATTATTAAAAATTAACTAAACGTGATAGAAATTATATTTTGTTAAAAATACATATAAGTAGGATCTACATAGAAAATGCCACAAATCATTACTTATCATCATCTTTAAATTCTTTACCATTTACTAATATAATTAATAAAAATAATGAATTTTAAAAAAACCTAATTTTAGTGGACCCTAAAGCAAAAGATGGGACACTATTATGTTGAAACCTAGACATCAAAATAGTACCACACAAATCCTATAATTGACTATATATCAAATTATCAAAATTTCTCACATGAAATTCCTAAACTTTACAAGAATTTGAGATGTTAGAGGATTATTAGAACATATGAAGAAAATATTCCTATAGAAATAAATAAGGATGTAAGAACTAGATGACTATCAAAATCACAAGATGGTGGAACACCCACAAATCAAATATCACAACTTGGGGCATATTTAAACATTGTAATTAAAACTAAATGTATTGAGGAAGAAGGTTAATTTATCCCAAGAGATTGAAAATTGTGAAATATATTGACTAAGATAGAAGAAATAGTCAAAATATATTGGACTCTAGCACCACTTCCATGATCCCAATATATGCATTGAGAATAGAAAGGTGAAACCAGAGTTTGGGAAGAACTACTTAAGGATTTTTGTAGAAGTTTCAATTTCTAGGGTCTAGATAAGTGTCATGAAGAATAAAGAATTTATTGACCCTTCCTGTGAAGGAAGAATGATAGAATTTTGATTAGAAAATTAGGCTTGATATCAAAAGAAATTGTGGGAGATTGAGAATGCGTAGGATATATTACCAAGGAAATAGTGGTGGTACAACAAAAGATATACCATAATGTGTAGTAAGAGTTTCTAGGTCCAAAATAATATAAAGAACCCTACAACTGAGAGTTGGAGAAATAAGAATGTGAAAAAGAATTAAAATATGGTGATGAGGACAAAAAATAATACTTCTACCAACTAACAAAATTTTGGGTACAAATGTAGCTAAATATAGTATACTTAAAATAACCAAAAAAATAAAATATTGGAGTGAAGAGGAAAAGGAGAAAGTTGTAGAAGAATTAAAAAAATATGAAAATTTGTTTCCTTGTACATTCATAGAATTGAAATAAATTAAAGAGGAATAACATAAAAAAATTAGAAAACATACCATACATCTAAATCCAAAAGTACAAATCAAGGTTAAAAAGACTAAAATAAATTGTTGGTTGGAGGCATTATTACTCTTGTGACAATGGATGAACTAATTTCATGAATGTATACAAAATAAGACATGACTATGGAAATAAATATTTTCTTTGATTTCAAAGAGCTTTATAAAATTTTGTGTATATGAAACCTTTCCTACACTATTCGTATAGGAAGTTTTAGAGACCATCGCAAGAAAAAGAGGTCTCTATTTTTATGGATGTAATTTTTCATTCCATCAAGCACACACTGATAGAGAAGAACAACCTACAACATAAAACAACATTTGGAACATATTTGACATATTTCATGTATATAATAATTTATTTGGGGCTAAAAATTGCACCAATAGTATTTAGTAGACTAACCAATAACTTTTTATATATATTTTATTCATGAATTTATAGAAATATACTTAGATGATTTGACAATATATGGGTTGATGAAAGTTCATATTTGAAAGCTTTTGAATGATACATAAGAGTTGTGGAAGTTTGAGAATTTCTTTAAATTTGAAAAAGTGTAAATTTTTCCAACATCATTTGGAACTTTGTTGAAGTTCATATATATGCAAGAATAGAATGATCGTGGATCTATTAAAAATATCCATAATTTAAATTTACCACCGCTTAAGAGCTCAAATGGCATTAGAATTTTTTGGCATATAGGAGATTCACATGGAATTATGTAACCATCTTATGAACAGTTTACAAAAAAATTCTTGAAGTAGAATAATAATAATAAATTTGAGTGGACAAACGGGTGTTTATGCTTTTGAAACCTTGAATACAAAAAATCCAATGGCTCAATCTTGGTATTCATAGATTGAAAATAATCCACATGCCCAATCTAGGTGTTTGTAGACTAAAAACAATATTTTCATGAGCTTGTGGATGTGTTAGGGACAACTATTGGAGTGGTTATGGAACAATCAAGAGAAACAAAGTATCACCCAATTGCTTTTGTAAGTAGGAAATTGGTTAGATTATCTACTAGCTACACCATTTGTATTAGTCATAAATCACTAGCCACTAAAATGCTTAAAAAATCGACATGGTATACGTGGAAGAATTGTAAATAGTTGGTGTTGTTTTAAAAGTTCAATATCAAAATTATAGAAAAACTAAGGAAATCTAACAAAATACCAAATTACTTTTCCAAGATTGATACTAGGGAATACAAGGATCAAATACATTTTATGATTTCCCAAGAGCACATTTTTTTGTATAGAAGCAATACCATGAGAAAAAAATAGCACACTTTTCTATTTAAGTTGATTTCTGTAGTAACCCTCCCAACTGCAAAGTTATTTTTAATGCAACTACCTAACTATTTCTTCTTGGTTTTGAATATTTTGTAGGGTTTATGCTTGTTTGAGGTTTTGATTTAGATAATGCTAGGAATTTCCAATAGTAAAGCATGTAAATACAATGAAAAATTTACCAGAAATAAATTCTAAAGGGATTTAAGTCTGATTATGATAACCTTCATTGTTTCAATACACCCTTTATTCACTATATTAAAATCTGATTCTATTACTTTTCAAATTCAATACAAGTCATACCCAAAATGAAAGACTCAATTTATCTAAAATTCTAGAAATGATAACAGTAGCTGATATAAACCCTTGGAGATTTTTTTCAGCCTTTAAGCATTTCTCCACCTAAATAATGATGCCACTTTATTCTAACCTCCTAGCCGCCCCAAACACAAGCAAAAAGTAGCACATAAACTAAGCGTTTTGGCCTAAAGAGAGGACGCCTCCAAGATGGGATTGTATAGCCTGCAACAACTAAAAAAGTACGGCCCAACTATGGTCTCTCGTCAACAATACTCATAGCAAATGATGAATCTTTGATTTATGATTGATAATCTTTTCAAACCCTTACAAAAAATTTGTATCTTTCACCAAATAAGCTCAATATTGACTACTAGATGCAACCAATCGAAAAAGAAACCTTTAGAAGTTATTTCACAACCTCAAGAAGCATGAACTTTGAAGCAGCTATGCTCTCCAAAGCTAATAATGGCAGAAATTACTGAAACTATTGGTCTCTTCTTCTCCATGATAAAACTCTTCAAAACATAAAAAATCAATAATAATGAATGAATTAAATTTCCATTGGCTTTGATAGCTTATATACTCTTCATGACTTAGGTCGACCTTTAGAAGCTTCTCAACATTTAAATATATTTTTATATTTTCCTTTAATGCACTTTATAATAACTCATCAGATGGGTGCCCCTTTTAATGTCTTTTATCAATGTCCTTTAAGTCGTTTAATGGCCCCATTAACATAAAGTTTATATTATAACATTATAATGCACTTTTCAAATAAATAATTAATTATTATTAAAGATTAACTTTAATAATAATTAAAATAGCATAATTTCTTCATTAAACATTATTCTTCCGTTCTGTCTAAACCAGAAGGTCAACCACTACGTCAACTATGCATCTAGGTGCCCTACTAAAAATAGTAACACTAGACTCCATTAACCAAGTGACTTACTATAAATAGTAAATGAGCACAACTGAGTCCCAACTCACTCCCAAAGGCCAATCTTGAATGATATCAAACTTCAGAGAAGGAAACAACCTAATACTTTCCAAATAGGACCCTCTAACCATTAATATTAGCCTATGAGGGTCAACGAATAGGCTAATCAATGAGATGTTGAAACAAGCAAAAAAAAGGGGACATTACAGTCTGCCCTCCTTGAAATTTCTTGTCCCCAAGCAATCTTCATTGCAAAGAAACACCACCCCACCTGGGTCCCAAGGGAAGAGCTAAATAATGTCCTTCACAACCACAACTGACTCTTGAAGCAGTAGCATAAGAACAACTAGTAAATCACTATAACCAGCATCATACCCAGTGTCGTGTACCTCAGGAGCATGAACCTCAAGACAAAGAAACTCTAGGAAATGAAATAATTTTCTTCCCTCAACTGTGCAAAGAGAATCAGCATACAAACTATTTATCCCATGCACACAAGATTTGTGCATCAAATACAAATCGTGTACTGGTAAACCAAAAACAAAACTGTAGGCACTCCTCACCGTGTAACACACTGAAAAGCTCCTCTGTGAGCCCTATTTGGAATCTTGATGCACTAAAAGGATCCCAAACACTGTGAACATTGCCTAACTCTGTACTAGCGTCAGGAGTGAGGTCAACATCAAACTCAAAGAGTGGATTGTCGTAAACCAATCCAGCATTAGACTCAAATAATGGATTATTCACAAATTGCACATCCACTCCATGTTGAACTAACTCATACATCTTTGAATCCCAGGAGTAATGGGTAGAATCTAACTCCTACACTGACTCACACCTCTCTTGTACAATCTCCTTCTCTCTCCATTCACCCTTCTCACTGTAGAGAGAGATAGAACGCAAACTCTCATCTGCGATTCCCCTCAACTCTTAACCCCTACCATTCATCTTAAACTTCATCTCCATTTTAGGTACATTGAGGGTAAATTCCCCAACATCTTGAAGCCATTTCATGCCTAACACTACATCCATCTCACCCGTGTAAAACCACATAGAATTTAGCCTGAAACTCATAGGACTTCATTCAACACAAAAGTGAGATTACATATCCACTTGGTGCAAGTGAGGGTATATCCATCAGCAACTCTAACTTTGAACTTAGTGAAATCCTCTATCTGGAGTCTACATCTGGCCACAAACCCCTCATTGATAAAATTATGTGTTGCGCCAGTGTCAAGCATAGAAATGCAATGCTATCCATTAATTATTCCCCTGATTCTGAATGAAATTCCTTTCTATATATTAGCAAATAAGGCCAAAGGAGACAAATTTGCATCAGGTCTGTTGGAGCCTAAAATTCCATGCAAATTTTAGGTTCCCATAAGAAAAACTTGATTTCAGCTCTCAAAAGAATAGCTGGAAAATCTGCTCAAATGGCCCACTTTGAAAAATCATAATTGGAAGTTCACTTAGTTTTATACAAAATCACTTTGCAGACGTGTTCATCTACTATATGTGAGTATTTCTACCAAATTTTAGCTCTTTATGATCTGATTTGCCAGGGTTTCAAAAGGCCGAGTTGAAGGGTTCTGGGAAGGTTTGTTGTCTACAGAGTCTTAAATCTGCTAAAGTAGCCATCTTTGAAAGCTAGTATTAAGCAAATGAAAGCTCATCATGACAAGCCAATTGGTTTTTTGAATTCTCCTCATGAAAGTGTACTCCCATGTCAGTTTCCAGGGTCAAAGCATGTCATCTGCTATTTTTTCAAAGCCAAAACCAAACTGATTTTGCACAGTTTTGACACTGGCATTTCCAAAAAAAATTCACAGAAAACAACTTTGACACCCTGTATTTTGCAAAAGAAGAAGACTGATGAAAAATCATTGTGCACACGTACTCATGGGTCCCAAATAAACCAATCCCCCATGTTATGGCTTCACGGGAAGCAATTTGATATTTTTACAAAATTGCAAATTGGTGAGTTTTAGCTGAGTTTGACAGTGCAGGTTTTTAGAAAATGCTAAGAGAATTTTAAGTCAAAGCAGTTTTAGGAGCTACTTGAATCGTTTAGTCATTGTGCAAAAGAAAATTTCAAACAAGTACCCATCTAGGTTTGGGATGCATTTCAAAATTTGGATGAAAAGATGAGGCATTCACAATTGCAAACAGGTGTGGCATTGTTGAGATGATGACCACAACTCTCTTACAATTATACACCACAGTTTGCTTGAAAAATACTTCAAAGCATTTCTAGAGTATACTCTATGGAATATACATGAGTCCCACAAAACTCTAGAGGAATACAATCTACAGTGGGAATAGAACTACTTTTGCTTTTAAAACCAATACTGAAGAGCCTATGGTAACCTTTCAAATTTTCTATGATGCAAGAATTATGTAAGGAAGGAAGCATCTAATTCACAAAGAGTTGGCATTATGCCCAATCTTATAACAAATTCCTACAAAAAGACCTCGAAGGTAAGGAAGATGGATCGACATCATTGGCACAATGTTGGGGAAGATTGTCTTCATCCACGTTAATAGCATCTTACTATCTGAAGAAGAAATTGCGCATAGAGGACCTTGGGAAAATTGCTCAAAACGTGCTACTCTTTTGTTCACATATCCAAAACAGGACCAATTGCAGTTATGGATGCAATCGCTTCAACTGTATTCTTTACACACAGCAAAGTATCATGCATGGAAGGTTAGTGGAGGACATCGGCGAGCCTTTGGAGAACATTTGATTTAATCTATCGAGAGGGACAATGAGGGAGCGAAACCCCATTGATTTTTCATGATGGAGCAGTCAAACTCAGGCATAAAGATTCCCTTTAGAATTGGATGAACTCCTGTTGATGTTACAGAAACAAAATACTCATGGATCGACAGCCAAGGTGCAAATTGAATATGAAGAAAAGACTCGAAAGATCAACGATTAACGGCTGTGGCCGAGCCTTAGGCTCTGGCCACCAACATAGACACTAGCCAAGCACAACTTCTCACGTGTACCAAACCATGAGTGGCGGATATACCTCCATTCACGGGCCTCATTCTAATCATGGATCTTTGGAGGAACGATCTGCCACTAGTTGTTTAAGATATATACTGCCAGTCCTATATGTGTCGATGAAGGGTTGCTTCTTAGCAACTAGCAGATTTAATTAATATATAATGTATTTGAAATAACCAGTTTGCACAGTGATTTCACCATTCGGAGTTGTGAATATAGTTTAAAAAAGTGTGGCGAGATGAATATCCACCAAAGCGCAATAGAATCTCAGGCTGCTTTATCAATAGCAATACAAATCATACCGAATGAAATCTATGCCAAACTTATAAAGATACTGGAACATCTCAGTGAACGAGGCTTGAACGATGGACTTATGGAGAATGATATGAAGATATTCGACACACAAGAAGAAGTCTTGTTTAGTGAGCAAGGGATATATGTTGTGGAGAAAACTGTTAAAAAGCAAAAGAACGATTCAAATTATATTTGACTTGGAAAATAATGAACCCACTGAATCTGGGATGCATATTCGTCAAACTTCAACAAAAGAGAGACAACAAACATAGGAAAAGGGTATTCCAAAGGCGACAAAAGGGGTCCATGTCAAATACTGAAATTCGAGAGTTTAATTATACATTCATGAACTGAAACCATGATGAAAATCACACGAAACCTTGGTGAAGAGGTAATATTACTAAATCAATCTCAGCAGCGGTGGTGTGCATCTTTTTCTCATACTTGCAATTGTCTTCTTTCTGAGATACAAGGATTAAAAGGTCGGGTTAGACGAAGATATGGGCGAAAAATAGAAACCCTAAAATGGTGTAGTATTACAAAGATAAAAAATTATCAGCCATAGAAATGCCTATCGGTGGAACAAAATAGCTAGTCCCCCCGATCCTCCAACGACAGCAAATATGAATAAATCTTTGTGGTGGGCACTATAGATTTAAAAGGGAATTTATTAATTTGTTTGCCCCTGAAGATTATAATTGGATAGGGAGTAAAAGGTTAAAATTAAATGCACAAAGAAAATACTTTATTTGTGTGACAGTAATATGAAATAAAGTTGTAAAAATATTTTCACCAAGCCGATGATTTTTTTAAAAGCATTTTTCACCAAGGAGGATAAAAGAATATAAAAGTCATCAAGTGAAGTTATTTTACTCAAAAGAGCATTTTTTAATTGGGTGGAAATGAAGTAGCCATCAAAATAAGTATAATTATCAAAATTGATTTTTCACGAAGATGAAAAAATGGAGATTAAAGTTAAAATATTTAATTTGGCAAAGGCAATTAATTAAATATTTTGGAAAAAGAAGAGTTGCACCAGATGGATGTTGTGAAGAGTTGTAGCCCTGAAAATACAATGTATATATATGTAAGATGAAATAAAATCATCATCATTAAAAAAAAGAGGTAGTAGGTTAGGAGATTATCAATAGTTGGATAGGTTGAACAGTTGTCGAAAAGGAACATTATGCTATGTATTGCAAAAACTTTTGAAGTAATATAATGGATAGGAAGATTTAATTTGGTGATCAAATTTCTGGTGTCAATTGTTTGTTGAAAATAACGATTATTTGGTTGTCTCCAACTTAATATTTCCTTATTATTTAAATTGGTGTATCAAGGATATATTCAATTTATCAAGACACATTTGTTGTTCTTGTGTGGTGGGATTAATTGGCTTCTTTAAAAGAATTAAAATCCTTCTAGTCAACCACAGTAATTTGGAAGTGTTATTTGGATCGATAAGAAGACACATTTGTTGTTCTTGTGTGTTGAGATTAATTGGTTTCTTTAAAAGAACTAAAATCCTTCTAGTCAACCACAGTAATTTGGAAGTGTTATTTGGATCAATAATATTATCACACTGTCTCCAGTTTGGTTCTATCTTATTATTCAAATCAAAAGTATTTGATTTGTCAGGGCACACTTACTGCTTTTGTGTGGTTCAGTTAACTGGTTCCTTCAAGGAAGGATTAAAATTTCCTTTTAATTAATCATAGTAACTTGGTAAGAATCATTTGGATCGATAAGAAGAGTCTAGTAGTTACATTCTTACACGTTTATACAAAGTACAAAAAAACATAAGTGTCAAACAATTAGAACTATAGTCAGTAAATAAGTCACATATCTTTCACCTCTTGACTCCATTAGCCCAACAGAAGTAGGCACTGTCATACCAATTCCATTTTAGAATTTCATAAAATCTTATCCATACATTCACATTTCAAATTCAACACCAGGAGTAGGAGTAGTTAACAAACTTTCATCTATCCCACACTATTTTCCATTGTGGATAGATTCATCATTTCCACCAAATCATACATCCCTCTAATCTGCTCCATTATAAAGGTCTACCCACCTAGGTCTGGCAAAGCCTGAAGAGAAGAAGGTTCAAATACACCATTTGGCCTTGTTCATTAGTCTAAATGTACCAAGAGCCTGACAACCTCTTGAGGTTTTTCAACTAGCATTTTTGAGAACTAACAAGGTCCAAAATCTATACAGGCTTTTCCAACCTCATCATCCTTTGGAGTAGCTTACTGATCTAAATTTTCAAAATCAGAATCTTCACAATAAGCCCACATCATATGGTTGGCCTTGCCCTTAGGCCTAGGGACATTCGTGATCTTTTCTATAGGGTTCCTTGCACCAGTGACACAACTGCTTCCTACGTAGCTCATCCCTTTTCTTAGAATCCAGCATAGATTGCATAGGCTTGGGCTGATTTGGTTTTCCCCCATCTAGCTTGTGTTCTGATATATTATCCTTGGAATTCTTCTTTTGGTGTTGAGGTGAAGGAGATGATGTATCACAATATAGTGCCAACTGGATAGCATCATGAAGAGTGTTAGGCTTATGAGTCTTCACTAAACCCATAAATTTATCACTCAAAACCTCAAAAAATAGCATAGTGACTCACCTCTTAGTCATATCAGGAACCATGACTGCCATTTTTTGGAACTCATTGATATAGGCCTCAACATGCCCAACCTGCTTCAACTGAGCCAAGTCTCTATAATAGACCTCAACATCCTTTATGTCAAAGTGAGCAATCAGCCTATCGACAAACTCCTCATATGAATGTATCATGGTATGGTACTATGAAACTAACCCATGGTGCCACCAGTCATATGCCATACCCTCCAGATGCATCATAGAAAACTGTATAGCCTTTCCTTCCTCCATAGGTTTCAAAGATAGGAATGTATCAAGTTTATGCACCCACGACTGGGCACTTATTATCCCACTCCCATCAAAGGTTAGTAAAGGAACCTTATTCAATGCTTCCTTGTATTCCTTGGGTTGAGTTCCTTGACTGATTTTCTTTCGAAGGCCCCTTTCTTGCCTCTTTAGCCTAGCTTTGGCTTTATCCCTCCACTAATTCATAAACTAATTTAGATTAATTGTTTGCCTCACATCAAGTGGAAGCATTTCGTATTCATCATGGACCACCATTATTCCTCCAACTTTGGAATGGCCTCAACTTTAGGTTGTCTTGACACAAATGTAGGACATAAGGGCTAATCAAAAATTGTGCTTGTTGTCCTAACGACATTAGTGGCTACTCTTTCCTGATTCCTGTGACCAACATCACTTCTACTATGGCCACTACTTGACCTAATCAATCTAGCATGATCCAATCTCAGTTGAACCATGGTTGTGATCATACGGTCCTAAAACTACTGTAGCACTTGTTGCTACTTCTAGGAAAATGTGGTCAAGAAATTTTCCATCTGTGCATTCAAATTTCTTGGTGGGCTTTCGCCTCTTCTCTCCCCCCATCTCAAATTCATTTGAGTTATTATCAATTTCTTCTTCCTACTGTACAGACCTACTTTTGGTGTAATATTTATGTGATATACAACAACTCAATTTCATAGCTGATCAAAAAGGCAACATGCAACCTTCTGGGTATCCTCCAAATTGACATGCAATAATGAATTCCCAACATGATGGTAGGATTCTTGCTTTGTTACCATTGTAATAACCCTCTCGACTACAAAGTTATTTTTAATTTAACTACTTGACTATTTCTTCTTGGTTTTGAATATTTTGTAGGGTTTATGCTTGTTTGAGATTTTGATTCAAATTTAATGCTAAGAATTTCCAATAGTAAAGCATGCAAATGCAATGAAAAATATACCAAAAATAAATGCTAAAGAGATTTAATTCGGATTATGATAACCTTGGCATTGTTTCAATACACACTTTATTCATTATATTAAAATATGATTCTATTACTTTACAAATTCAATACAAGTCATACCCGAAATGATAACAATAGCTGGTATAAACCCTTGGAGATTTTTTTTAGCCTTAAATCATTTCTCCACCCAAATAATGATGCCACTTTATTCTAACCTCCTAGCCACCCCAAACATAAGAAAAAAGCAAGACATAAACTAGGTGTTTTGGCCTAGAGAGAGGATGACTCCAAGATGGGATTGTACAGCCTGCAGTAGCTAAAAAAGTGCAGCCTAGTTATGGTCTCCAGTCAACAATACTCATAGAAAATGATGAATCTTTGATTTTTGATTGATAATATTTTCAAACCCTTGCAAAAACTTTTATATCTTTCACCAACTAAGCTCAATATTGACTATTGGATGCATCCAATCCAAAAAGAAACCTTTAGAAGTTATTTCATAACCTCAGGAAGCATGAACTTCAAAGAAGCTATGTTCTCCAAAGCTGATAATGGTAGAAATTACCGAAACCCTTGGTTTCTTCTTCTCTATGGCAAAACTCTTCAAAACATAAAAATCAATAATAATGAATAAATTAAATTTTCATTGGCTTTGACAGCTTATATACTCTTCATGACTTAGGTTGATGTTTGGAAGCTTCTTATCATTTAAATATGTTTTAATATTTTCCTTTAATGCACTTTATAATAACTCATGAGATGGACGCCCCTTTTAATGTCCTTTAAGTCATTTAATGGCCCATTGACATAAAGTTATATTATAACATTATAATGCACTTTTCAAATAAATAATTAGTTATTATTAAAGATTAAATTTAATAATAATTAAAATAACCTAATTTTCTCATTAAACATTATTCTTCCATTTCGTCTAAACTAGGAGGTCAACCACTGTGTCAACTATGCATCTAGGTTCCCTCCTAAAAATAGTAGCATTGGAACCTCCATTAACAAGGTGACTTACTATAAATAGTAAGTGTTCACAACTGAGTCCCAACTCACTCTCAAAGGCCAATCCTGAATGATATCAAACTCTGAAGAAGGAAACAACCTAATACTTTCCAAACAGGACCCTCTAATCATGAATATTAGCCTATGAGGGTCAAGGAATAGGCTAATCAATGAGATGCTAAAACGAGCAAAAAAAGGGGGATATTACAATCCTAAAAAAATCAATAGATTCAAAAAATAGAGGTCGATAGTTCGAGAATTTTTATTTACTTTGATAGATGGACAATTTCATAAAATAGAAAAGGTTGAAATTTTGGGAAGGATAGTATTACATTATCATTAAAAATTAATACTAAGAGAGATGCATGAAGAAGTGGCTAGAGGTATCAATATAGGAGATGGAACCACACGAAAGATATTGTTATTGAAATTGTTGTGGCTTACTTTTATTAATGATTTTCAAAATATGATAGAAGTTGCAATGTTTATCAATGATTTAGGAAACCAAAAAAAGGAATAAAATCTTATTGAGACCAATATTAGTGGTAGCGCAATCGGAGAAATGGATAATATATTTCATAAAATCTATTCAGATTGTGGAAAAGAAGACTCAAGAAAGATTCATTCTAATTGAAATATAAACCTTACTAGGTGCTCAGAAGTGATTCCTACAAACAATAATACTATAAAGATAACTAAATTCACATATGATAATACCATCACTAGGTTTGGTTCCCCACTAATTATAACAAGTTATCAAAAAATATTTTGCCAATGAATTAGATCAAGAGTTAATATGATTGCTCATGATCATTCACACCCAAATCACACCTTATAATCTACAAAAAAAAATGTTGCAAAAATCTTTCAACAAAGTCATGTATAGGGTAATAACACAAATTTATAGTTGTGGTATTACAAACTCATACACAAAGATACTTGAAATATTATGTACCTACCACACTACCTATAAATTTACAAAGTATTTCCCCTTCCAACTACTCAATTTATTAGAGGTAGCATTACTATTTGAGTACATTGTAGAAGGATTATAGTTTAGTAAAGGAGTAGGTCAAAGAAAGACAAGTAGAACTAAAGTTAGATGAGGAAAAATAATTAGCAACATATAATAAAACACTAGAGGGAGCAACAACATAAAGCTTTCCATGATAGAAATCATAAATCAAATTAGTTTGCTTCTGATGATTAAGTTTTGTTGTATGATAGCAAGTTCAAGAAACTAAAAAAGTTAAGAATGTGACTTCTAGGACCATACATTGCAACTGAGATTTTTTCAACATGTTTAGTCAAACTAAAAATATTAAGAAAACATATAAGAAATGTTTATTTCAATGGGGCAAGGGTAAAGCCCTATATTATGAGTTAATGAGTTATAGGAAACTAGAAGAATGATGTAACATACTAGGTGGGAAATTTAATTAGTTACATAATTAAAGTTGCAGGTAAGAATCGAAAGATATGAAATAAAGATGGTTTAGATGTATGAAGTATAAGGTTAGATCAAGTGTGACAAAGGATGAGAAAACAAATAAAAAGGAGTTAAATTTTAAAATTATGTCTAGTTTAATGACATGTATGAGCTTGTGAACAACAAAGGAAAAATGGAAAGAATAAATTAATACTAATTAAATTATTTAAAATGATGCAAAAAATAAGAGGAGAAAATTAAAAATATATACATGATGATTAAAATTTTCAAGAGGTATTGCAAATTGTTGATGAATGTTATTTACAAAAATATAGAAGGTTTAAGAAAAATGATTGAATTACCTATTGACCACTAAAAAAGGTAGGTTACTTTGTTGCACTCAAGAAAACTCATCAATACATGATGTTTTCTTAACTTAGAAGAGAACAAGAGGGTAAAATTACTAAGATTTATTTTAAGGAACAACATGCAAACCTCTCAATTGGTACCCAACATAATTCTAGAGAAGCCAATTTTTAAGATACATTCAAACAAAACACAATAACTAGACCCAAAGGGGGTAGATAGTAGTATACTTATATTCTAGCAAAAATAGATAATGGTTAGTTGGAAGAAAAGTGCTAGGAAGTGATGTCCCAAAACCATACTACTAAAGTATTGGTGTACAAAGATAGATACATAATACTTTCACAAATGAAGTTAGATGTTTGATAGTTTTTCTCTTTGAAGATAGAACCATCAAGTTATTACTAAGCAAGTTTCATGAAGATATTATCTAATTAATCTACCCTTATTACATCACAAGTAGGTTCATGTGGTCATTATGTTCTAACCCAAGAGATGGATATCAAAAATTGGGAAAAGAGAAATGTCATAAAAATGAAATTTGATAATTCTAATAGATGAAATAAAGGACAATATGAACTCTTTCTATTAAAATGAGGGTTCATCAATAATTTACTAAAAATAGAAAGGGAAAAATGGGGTGTAATGAACCTATCTTTCATCTATTTCATTAGGAAAAAGATATCCCTTTGATCAAGATTGACATTCAACCCTTAGGTGAGTCAACCTTGAAGGAGATCTTATTGTGTTCATTATGATCTAGGATAGGGTAAATTTGATGAAACAACACTTTTGAGAGAAAAACTAAAAATAGTAAATAAACTAAAAAATGCAATGTAACACTTGAAGTTACTAGATTAAACCTCAATCTAACGGAACGTACAACTTTCTAGTAGATCTGAGAAAGTTGAGTAATTTTGCACTTGTCACCAAAATGTTGTTGTTGAGTGTCCTCTAGGACTCATTCACCCAAGGGCGAATGGGTCTAGCTACAGGGGCTGAAGAACTTCTTTCACAGTCCTCTAGTCCTATGTCTGCACTTTTGATTCCTTTAGGTTCCACAATTGGAAATTCGGAAATAAAATTTGAAAGTGAGTTTTCGTTGCTTGATGACAACTTTGACAACTTTGAAAACTTTTTCAATTTTTCTCCTTTGCTAGATCTTCAATCCTTCTGCAACCTAAAATTTGCAAAACAGACAAGAGGCAAAAATTGTTTGTTTTTGGTCAAATGGAGGTTTGCCTTGGTCAAACCCCATTTTTGTAATTAAACCTTGAATTGAAACAATGAAACATGAAAGGAATGATGAATGAACAATTGCTATGTTGCAACTCACCAAACCCTTGATTTAAAATCCTGAAAGGACTAAAACTTAGTATATCTCTCCAAGGTCTTGATCTTGCATGAAATGGATTAATTGATGATGTGACCTTGATGCTTGAATCTTGACTTGAATGCTTCAAACCTACATCACAATGTTAGCTCCAAAAACATGCATGATGCTTGATAACTTTGACATAATGCTTGAGATCTTGATTGTTGCAAAAAATGCTTGAGAAATTTTCTCTTGAACACCTTTTGATAATAATATTAGCTCTTGTGAAAATTGTACTTGAAATCTAGGATTTAAATTGGTAAAAAGACCTTGTATTTATAGACAATTTTCTTATTTCCCAAAAATTAAACATTACAAGCCAACACTTAAAACTTGAATTTAGGACCTTAAGATGCTGCCAAAAACATGTTTAAATTTTGAATTTGTGATCTTAAAGGAGATTCCCTTAGTGAATGGGTCCCAACCTAAATTATCTGGACCTATTCATTTATGGGTTTTAAAAATGATAATTGCATTAATTAAATATTGATTCCCCTTTCAAAAATTGTAATTAATTAGGCTTGTAGATGTATAATAGGGACAATTAGAGGCTTAATTAAGTCTAATTTATTAAGGGACCCAAACATAGAGTGAAAATGTAAAGGAGTGTATTTTCCAACACTACAATAGGAAACTCAAAGAATCAACACAAATTTTTTATCAACAACACCTTTGATGTTGGACTCCACTATGCTACCAAGGCCATAACATGGAAGGTCTATTACACAAATAATAAGAATTGATGATAACAAAAAGTGTCTAGATCACCTAGGATATATTGAATAACATTGATCTACCCTTAGAAACTACCAAACAACAAACATTATTGAACCAAGTGGTGTAAATAGTAGATGAGAGAAAGCACATAGAACTAGAACATCATTTGCATCAACAACAAGAAATTATTAAGACTGATACAAAAATTTGTCATTTTATTGACTCTATAGGTTATGGAGGAGAGGAATCATGTAGCACAATCCAAGGCTCAAAAGAAGAAGTCATAAGAAGGTACAAGAAAAAAAATGAAGGTGCACCAAGAAAGGAAATTGTAAGAGGAAAGGAAAAAGAAAGAAGAGTGTTGATCTTGAGAACAATTTGCTAGAAGATAAAAAGAAACATAGAGTATGAGATGATTCAATAGTAGAATTGGCTAAGGTGGCCTCTAGAGGTGCATGAATAAAAGAGTAAGGTGTGTCCCATGAATGATCAATGACCATTGCTACTAAAAGACACCATGAGATCTTCTAGTGAAAAATAGAGCTTATGTGGCATAACAATGTCAATATATCCTAGTTCTAATAGTTTATCCAAGGGTAATTACACAAATAAAACATGGTTAACAAGTGAATTGGGAAATTAACTCATCCTACATTAAAAACTTGATAATGTATTGATGTAGAGTACCATAGTAGATTGGATGCAATGATGTATCTACATTAAGGAAGTCATTTTACAAGTTATCAATGATATTGTTAAGGTGTGGCTACAATATGACCTTAACCTCTTGCCCCTTATTGAGAAAAAAAATTATGATACAATCAACAACTTGATGACACCTATAAAACCAACAACAACATGAAACAAACCAAAGAAGAGGCCATTAGGGAGTACTAAGAAGAGTAGATGACACCACTTCATAAGCATATTTCATCATGATAGGCTACTTTACAAGATATTCTTACCCAATTGTAGGTTGTGTGAGATACTATGATCACCTATTTTAATTCCAAAGTTAGGACACTATGACCAAACAATTGTAGTAGATGGATGAAATTGAAAAGATGACTGTTTGTCACTTTGGAAACTTAAATGTTTAAAATAATCATATATGGGTAGGGTAATAATTAATATTACAACTTGCAAATCAGTAGCACAAATATGATGGCCCTTGGGTTAAAATAAATGGTAAAATTCTCATATTCTATTTTTCAAAAAAAAAAAGATAGAAATTTTCATTCACAACAAAAATAGTGGATATTCTGAATGAAGTGGTTATGCCACCATGGGAGTTAAAAAATATAATTGATAAATTCCCAATCCTAAAGAAATTCTTTACCAATTGCAGGGTGCAACATGTATATAGAGAGGGAAACAAAGTTGTTGATTGTGTCGCCAACGTGGCTTTGAGTTGTACGAGATGGACCTAATGGACAAATGGTAATATGCCAAAGTCTTTGAGAGACTTAATACTAAATGAAAATTTTGAAAATGATTACAATATGCAAAGATGAAAGGTTGAAGTTATGCAGGAAGTATGGGAGCCAAGTGGTGTTTAAAGTATTTCTATGTAATGATGATATTGGGAGTACAGGGTTATATTTGAAGATCTCGGCAAGAAGTAATATTAATTATTCTTCCTTCCTAGAGGTGACTGATAATCACATGGATTTATCCAAGTTTTTAAGGGCTTTCATTTCAAATCGAGTCGATTTGCCTTGTGTCGACTATTCCCAAATTTCTAATGTTGAGCAAGGTATGATAATTAATAAGGATTTTATCACTTGTAAGAAAAATGATGGGGTTTTCGTACCGAGAATTGTGTCGTTGGCCTTCACTAAAAGAAACTTCTCAATTCAACATTTTTTATCATCTTTGTTTGTTATTTGGAGAAAGAATGTTTGTTGCATTAAGGAAAGAAAGCAGAAGGAGTGGGAGATTATGAATAAAAGCTCACTACATCCTAAGAATTTGTAGAGAAGAAAAATGGGAGGCCCATGGAAGCACACTTAGCCTCCTAATTGCTAGGCCCTTAAACAAAATGTGGATTTATGGAGGCTTTTCAAAAATGTTGGTATGGTTTTGTTCTTTCAATCTCTAAAGTGCTACAATGAGAACCTAACAACCAAGTTCACCAATTTCTGGAGGAAAGGAAGCGTAACCATTGGCGCAGTGAAGTTTGAGGTCACGAAGAGGTTCATAGCTGAAGCAATTGGTTTGCAAAATCAAGGGATTAAATTTGCAAAGAAAAGTGGGGTTGACTATCAAAAGTTCATTGACAAATTCCTGCATGAAGGGGAGAACCTTAAAAGATTCCAAAATGGGTATGCTAGGTTGGAACTCCCTCCTCCCTTTACTTTAGTTAGCTTGTTTGTTATGCAGTATTTTACTTTAGAGGGAAGGTGTGGACATAAAAATTGTACTTCTTTGGAGATAGTACAATATGTGGTCTAATTTAGTCCTATTTTAGACACCCTTGCATCAATCACCCCTTAAAAACTGCATTTATAGGCCCCTGATGCTCATTATTTTGGACTTTAAGGCCTATTCCACTCACAAATCATACAAATCCTGAAAAGCAATATTCAAATCATTCAAAATCCACAAAAACCGCCTCAAAAACCCCTAGTGGGACTAAGTCACCCAGGGTGGCGACTTAGCCTGGGTGACTTAGTCCCTTTTGATGTATTTTTCACTTTTGAGTGGGAAAATCACCAACTTAATTCAAATTCCCAATGGATGTTGGCCTATGAAGTTAAAATAATGAATAATTAGGTGCTAATGCCTATAAATACATGTTTTTAGGTCATTTTTCACAATATTAAGTCATTTTCATCAAGCAAAGTAAAGAGGAAAGAGTCAAATATCTTTCACAAGAAGATTCATTAGTCTTTCTACAACAAAGTTGAAGCTTTAGGGAAGAGACCTAGGGTTTTTGTATGTCTTCAAGCTCACTTTTTGTCCAAGATCTTATATTCCAAAGGATTGATCATGGATGCCTATGGAGAATCATGGAGAAATTTAGGTTGAGGAGATGCAACTAGCCATCAAATCAATCCTAAAGACTTGTTTTCAAAGTAATTCCATCTTCCATTTTCTCTCTATCTTCAGCCTAAGGAATGCTTTCATGTCATTAAGATTCATTTCTAATGTGATTTATTATCTCTTAGGATGAATCTTTCATTTTTCTAAATCCATTTATGCATCTTATTCTTGCACATTAGAATAGGGTTGCATCTTATTTTCAAAATTCCTAGTCTTAGACACACTTAGGGCTAGGGTTTTATGTATATTTTATCTCTTTCAAGGTTTAAATACCAATTAGGGGTTTTACCAAGGAAAACCCCCATTAGAAATAAATTTATATTCTATTTTGCACCTACTTTTGCATATTCGAATCCAAATTTTTTCCAAAAAATAGAGTGCAAACTGTGGGCTTATGCTTCCACTTTTGGATTTTTAGAAAATCCAAAGTGGACTAAGTCGCCAACAATGGTGACTTAGTCCCATTGCACTGGTTTTTCAATTTTTTTTGCAATTCTGGATACCCATTTGGTAGAAACAGGTTTCTGGGCAGTTTCCCTTATATAGGACTAAGTCGCCAAGCTTCGCTTAAGTGTCCCAGTTGATCAAAAAATTAAATTTTCTAGAATTTTGAGGCATCTAAAATCTTTATCTCATCCTTCATCAGTTTCCAAGTGCACAATTTTTGTTTAGCATCTTTATCTCATTCTTTATTGTATTCATTTCATCTTTCTGCATTTCATAATGTGTTTTCAAACATCCTACATTTCTTAGGTTTTGTATTAATAAGTCATTCCTTTTACCATTTTATTGCATTAGGAAATTGCATTTAGGAATACTTCATCCATCCTTGCATTGATTTTGAGTGTAGAAATTGCCCATTTTGGCCCACCTTTCTCCTTTTAGGTGAAAAACCCTAAAAGTGCAAGAAAGCCCTTAGGTGCCAAAATCTTTATTTCTATTTTGGTGAACCCAACTTTTGAAAATTTTATTTTTGATCTCAAGTGCATCCTAAGAATAGTTTGCATCAACATTGCATTAGGTTTTGCATTGTTTTATATTCTAGGGTTTTAAAAATTGCATTAGTGAAAAGCTCATGTAAGCTTGCATTATTGTATTTCATTTCCTTGCACAATAGTGAAATTTTTCCTCTGCACTTTAGATTTGCATGGTACATTACATAACACATCAATCTTCATCAGAAAATTTAGAAAAACCTTAAAAATTCCTCTACTAGGACTAATTTGCCAACCTGGCGACTTAGTCCCAGTACACATTTTGCATCAATGTTTTCAGAATTTTGTTTCCAGTTTCTTAAGTTATTGTTTGCTTCAATTACTTTTCTATTTTTGTTTAGTTATTTTCTGTTACATTTAAAACATTAGCATTAGCATCATTTACTTCAATGACAATTATGGATAGCATTATATTTTTACAATGTTCATTTTCAGCATTAGTCCCTAGTTCATTTAGATCAAAAAATGCCAACAAAAACCTGAAAACATCAAATGAAACAATCCTAACCATGCTTCACTTTAGAAAAACTATATCATCCAAACCCCTTAGTAGTGATGAATTGGATAAGTTAGATGAAGCTCTACAGAGCTTCTTCTCTCTAAGTTTTTCCACTAAGGCTTGTGATGACAAAACCAAACCAACCAACGATAATGTATCATTTAAACCCTTTAGTAGTGATGACTTGGATAAGTTAGATGAAGCTCTATAGAGCTTCCTCTCTCTAAGTTCTTCCACTAAGGCTTGTGATGACAAACCCAAACTAACCAACAATAACGTATCTTCCAAACCTTTTAGTAGTGATGAATTTGATATGCTAGATGAAGCCCTTGAGGACTTCATCTCACAAAAGCCATCCACTAAGGTTTGTTGTGAACAAGCTAAAAAAAAAGATGTTAATGTAATTCAACCTCAACTTGTCCTTTACCCACCTTCACATAAACCTCCACCTCCACCTAAAACCGAGTTTATCCTTTACCTTCCTAAGCATGATGTTGTTGCTCACACACATTACACCAGAAATAACCTGCAACTAGGTGCTAACAAGAAGTTGAGTCCACTTTTTGAACAAAAAGTGGAAGTGTTTTTCCTAATTTTCAGAATTTGACACATTTGACCTTAAAATTTGAAGCACTTAGATATGGAATCTTCAAAAAATTCACTGATCATAAAATGTAGTGCTTAAAGTCTAGTTTCTAAATATGTAATTTATTTCAATACCCATATTGTACAAATTGAGTTTCAATAGGCATTTCTAAAAACCACTATTTAAAAGTCATTTTTTTTACCATACTATGCGTATGTACGACATCCATATTTTGACCTAGAAATTATCGTATTTTTCTAAAACCTTTTGGGAAAAGATTTGTGACTCACTGAAGCTTGTTCTTGATATTTTTTTGTAATTTTTTAATGATTTTTTTTGTTAAATTTTTATTAGGCATATTTGTCATTTTGAAAAAAATTTGTGTACGACACACATAAGATGACCTAAACTTATCATTTTTTAATTTTTTTAAAAATTGAAAAGAATTGTCTGAAGTTTGTTCTCGTGCAATCCATTTATCAAAATGTTATGTTGATCAAAAGTTATTAAAATAATTAAAAAAACCTTGATATTTAAAGTTTATGGACCAGTTTTATCATAAATTAATTGAAAAATTAAAAAAATAATCCAATTGTAAAAAAAATTACATATTTAGAATCTACATTGTCTCATCTAAAATGGGTTTTAATTTCATCAAAAAAAATTGCAAAAAAAGTCATCAGCCATATGTCCAAACTTGGTGTTTTTCTCTGACATTGTCAAGACCTTCAACTTGCAGGTCAAACTAGGTTGAAGGCCTAGGTTCGGATTCCTAATGCTTTTCCCAAACCAAAATACAAGGCAAAAACCCAACCACAAAGCAAATCCAATATCATTTTTTTGGAAACAGGATCTCGTTTTGTAAACAGGATCCTGTTTCATATAAAAATAACTTTTTTACGGTTCTACAAAACGGGCCCGTTTTCAAAATTGCCAAAAATGAAAATTTTCCTTTTTTGGAAATTTTAAAAATGGGATCCGTTTTATTCAAAATGGAAAGTTTTCAAATTGGGATCCCGTTTTGAAAACTTTCCATTTTTTGGAAATTTTCGTTTTTGGAAAATTTTCAAAATGAGATCCTGATCTTTTTAAAAGCAAGATCTTGTTTTCAATTTAGGCTCGGGATCTCGAAGCTAAATGGGATCCTGATTCTTAAAAAGCAGGATCCCGTTTTTGCAATGCTGATTTCATTTTTTTGGCTAAGGCAAAAACTTCCACGTTTCGTGGACTCAACTTCTTGCAGTTACCCAACCACCACAACCAACCACAACCTCTTTACCTTTTTCCCAATTCTATACTACCTAGTGCCCCTCAATTAAGGGAGTATGATCTCATTCAGCAACTTAAGAGCAGTCCTGTAAAGATATCCCTTTGGGACCTTCTTCAGAGTTAACCAAACTATCATTCTACGCTCTAAACCGCATTGCAACAAATAGTGGTTCCACCTGGTACAAATGCAAAGAATGTGGCAGCTCTTATACAAGGAATGAATGTAGTTAATGTAGACATTACCTTTCATCAATATGAGCTCCCTCTGTTAGAATTAAGGAAGCAAAATGAGGCCTTTATGATCTAATTTCTCAATACAATAGAATAGGCATCAAAAGAACCCTTATTGACAATGGCTCTACCCTTAATGTGTCCAGTGTTAATCTCCTAGATCGATTATGTGTGGATAAATCGCAAATCAAACCTGATTCCTTCTCTATCAGAGGATTTGACAATAGTACAAAGCAACTGCTTGGTGTAATCACTTTACCTATCATAGTCGAAATGGCTACCTTGCACACTTTTATTCATGTCATGCCCTATGATCTTACGTACAATCTTCTTTTGGGTTCAAACCATGGATTCATGAGATGCATGTGGTGCCTTCGACACTTCATCAAATAATGAAATATTTCTATCACAACAAATTTATCAAGTTGAAATAGACATCGAGCTTGAAAGTTGCTTACAACTTGAAAAAGGAACAACAAGTCCTTTGAACACATTAATTCCAACATCTTATATAGAACCCCTTGAGACTAGCGAACAAGATGAAGAACCTGTGTTTAAATTGCTAGAAGATGATTGGGGCACATTAGAATTCACACCTTCATTTATGGGAAAATACATAATCACATGAAAAGAGGATGTAAAGCAAGAACAACTCATGCTTATGTCAATTCAAAATTCGGAAGAATCTTCCCAAACATCTACCTCATCTACTTTGGACAAAAATACTACACAACAAATTTTGACGAGATAGATTATAAACAACCACCTAATCTGAAGGAAATGGAAAGACTTTATGGACAAGGTTATGAGCTTATGAAACAATTGGGATGCAATGGCAAAGGATGTGGAAAACATGAACAAGGTATTTTTCTTCCTATAGAACCTAATACACAAGAGACAAAGATTGGTTTGGGATATTCTTTTTGTAAGATAACAAAAGCAACTCAACGAACATCTATAAACATCAACACCATCACATGTAAACCAAGAATCAATCTTACACTAAAACATCCTGAATTCCTTGATATGGACTTACCACCGTCATGAGAGTATTTTGACAGTGATGAAGATTTGAAACACCTGTTAGGAGTTTATGATATGACATCCTCTACTCCTCCCATGAAACGGGTTACCTGTGTTATGATTAACACCAAGCAAAACAACATAAGTGAGAAGCCACATACAAATATGGAACCATATGACCCAGAATTTCCTAAGTCAAATGCACTCCCCTTAGGGGATATAATTGATATACCAATGGACATAGATGATAAAGAAAAGGTCATTTAGATTGGGAAGTGCCTTGATGATGAAGAACGAGAGGATACTACAACTTTGTTGAACATTATTTTCCTAAAATTTTCACTTGGAAATATTTAGATATGCCAAGAATAGATCCGAAGATAGTCACACATAAAATTGTTCTTGCTGAAAATGCTAAGACTATTCAACAAAAGATATACGAAAAATGAACCCTAAGATAGCCTTGCATGTTAAAGGAGAACTTGAAAAACTCCTTGATGCAGATTTCATTCGACCTATTGATTATTTTCCTTGGATCTCAAACATTTTTGCAGTTGCTAAACCTAACAATCATATTAGGATATGCACGGATTTTCGTGACTTGAACAAAACCTCTTTAAAAGATGATTTTACCCTTCCTAATATCGACATGATAGTGGATTCAACTGTGGGACATGCTTTGTTTTCATTCATGGATGGATTTTCTGGTTATAATCAAATCTTCATCAACCCACAAGATCAATATAACACTACATTTACATCTGTTTTGGGAAAATTTTGTTGGGTTATGATGCCTTTTGGATTAAAGAATACAAGTGCAACTTATAAAAGAGCAATGACATTGGTATTTCATGATTACATACACAAAATCTTGGAAGATTATGTTGATGACATCCTCGCCAAGTCCTTAACACGACAAGATAATGTGAATGTTCTTCAACAAATCTTTAAACGGATGCATAAATACAACATGTGACTAAATCTAAAAAAGTGTCTTTGGAGTAGATAGTGGAAAAAATTTAGGGTTTATCATATCTCATAGAGGCTTTGAGGTTGACACAAAGAAAATTGATGCTATAATAAGCATGCCACCTCCTAGGAACATTTCTCAATTGTGCACATTATAGGGAAGAATTCAATCCATCTGTCATTTTGTTGCCTCCTTAGTTGATCAAACATTACCTTTCACACATCTCCTCAAGAAGGATGTGCATTTTGATTGGAATGAGGATTGTAAACAGGCCTTTGAAAGTTTGAAGGAATACCTTGAAACTCCACCTATTTTATAACCCGCTATGTCAAACAAACCACTCATCCTTTACATCACCACATCTACCCATGCTCTTGTACAAGCATTGTTGGCTCAACAAGATGACAATGGAAAATAACATTTTGTTTATTACATTAGTCTTCCTTTAATCGACTATGAAACACGGTAAACACCAATTGAAAGATAATGCTTGGCTCTTGTATTCACTACTAGTAAATTATGTCATTATTTACTAAATGTTGAAATACAAGTCATGAAAAAATTTGATCCCCTCAAACATCTTTTTAACAAAACAGACTTATTAGGGTGTTTAGCTAAATGGGTTATGTTGTTGACTGAGTTTGACCTTAATTTTGTTTCACAAAAAGTGATCAAGGGTCAAGCCTTGACCAATCACTTAGCTGATGCTCCTTCTCCTTTAGCACTACCTAGCCATGATTCTTTTCCCGATGATCATGTGTTGACAATAGAAGCTAAAACATGGGAATTATATTTTGATGGATCTAAGTGTAGAACATGCTCTAGTACTGGGGTTATATTGATCCCACCTATAGGAAATCCTATTCCCTTGTTGTATCGATTGAATTTCCTATGTACAAATAACACAGCTGAGTATGAGGCACTACTTGTTGGGTTGCATGTTGCTTTAATCATGGGTTCCAAAGATATTTAAATCTTTGGTGACTCACAATTAGTCATTAAACAAATAAATGGAAAATATCAAGCCAAGCATAACAAATTATCCAAATACAAGGATCTTATCATGCACTTGTTAGAGAAGTTTCAAACATTTACCATCGATAACATCCCATGAAAAGATAATCAGCTTGTGGATGCAATGAAAAGTGTTGCCTCTCTTATATCCCCTCAAGATCCTTCAAAAAATTTCATTCACTATTCACCCTATCATGACACCTTCGATTGACGAAAAAATAGAAGTTTTAATGGCAAATGAGGAAAACTTGAGTGAATGGTATGATACCATATTCAACTATTTGAAAAGTGGTACCTTTCCTGAGCCAACAACCAAAAACCTTTGTGCTCGTTTATGAAAGCTTCCATCTAAATATATAATCCTCACCAGTGTGCTCTATCGAAGGTCATTTAATGGTCTCTTACTTAGATGCTTAAAGAAATATGAGATACCTCTAGCACTTCACCAAGCCCATGTAGGTGCTTGTGGTGGAAATTTTGGAGGGAAAACATTGGTTCAAAAACTTATTCGTATTGGGTATTATTGGCGCAACATGGAATGTGATTGCTTTGATTATGTTTGAAAATGTCATAAATTTCAGAAACATAGCAATTTGCATCATGCTCTTTCTAATGAAATTCAAACTCTACTTCTAATATGGCCCTTTGCGGTTTGGGGATTAGACATTATAGGAAAAATTTCACCCCCTTCTTCCGCTGAACATACCTTTATCATCACTACAACTAATTATTTCACAAAATGGGTAGAGGTTATTCCTCTTAGATCTACAACAGCTGAGGTAATATGTTGTTTCATCCTAGAACACAGTATTGCTCGCTTTGGACTCCCTTCTACATTAGTCTCTGATAATGGTAATGATGTGAAGAAATTTTTTAAGATCTTTAACATCCAACACCGTTTTTCAACACCTTATTACCCGTAATCTAATGGTCAAGCTAAATCAACTAGTAAAGTCCTTGAACAAATTTTAAAGAAAATTGCTAATAAAAATCATAGGGATTGGAACACACAATTACACTATGCGCTTTGGGCTTATCACACAAGTGTTTGATCTTCCGCAGGGACCACACATTATAATTTAGTCTATGGTAGTGAAGCAATAATTCCCTTAGAGTTATAGATTCCCACACTAAGAATTTATATTCAAGGACTTGTTGATGATACACACTATCACAAACAAAGATTACACCAACTGGAGATGCTCAATGAACAACGCATTAACGCTCTTGAACATCTTCAAGCTTATTACAAAAGAAAACATCACCATTACAATCTTTATGTTATCCATCCTCATTCCACAAAGGTGACTTAGTTCTATCTACTAATCAGCACAATGTCAATGCCAACCCAAATGAAAGAGACAAATTTAGTTCTAATTGGTTAGGACCATACATCGTTGAAAAAACTTTTGGGTCTAGAGCATACATGTTAACAAAAATAGATGACACACCCCTTAAGGAACCTAGCAATGTCACACATTTGTGTTGGTATTATGTCTAATACTTTTGAATATCATGAATGATAAAGCAGTGTTGTTAAAGCTATTGGGTCATATCATTTATGCTTTCACATTGCTTTGTTCTTGACAAATCAATCATGTGTATGTCTTGAGCAGTAAAGTGATTATTTAATATAATTACTTTAGGTTTCATACTATTCATATTCATCTTGTGTGTTATGATAATTTAGATCATTAATACTTTTAGTTTGGAATAACATACTTAATCATCATGTTGTATCTAAAAGAAACTGCAATACGTTTTAATTAGATCACATAAGCTATGTTAAATCATGGAGATATTAATTAGCTAATCTTACAAAGGTTATTTAATTAATCACATTTCTATTTAACATTCAAACACATTAAGACAATTAATAAAACATCAAATGCTCATATATATATATATATCCAAATTTTTATGTACATATCATCAAAATATACATCACTGAGGTTTGTGGGTACTCGACCCCTCAGGATCGGGTGCTTGTGATCTAATAGCAGGACATCAGGAGATGATTGTATGTGATTGTGACCATAATCCACTGAATCTTAGTGCAAACTCTAGGCCCTATATCCATCCAAGGGCCGCCTGATGCTCCCTTGCTATCTACTCCCTCTCCACCTATAGTTGCATTGTGTCTACCTCTAGTCTCTCAACCTCTGCTAGAGTATAGGATGATTATCTTGTAGTCTCGGCTCGGCAGAGTCATCTCCTAAGACTCTCATATGCTTCCCGTAGCCTTGCAAATGGTCTAAGTGACTCTGGATCCTGCTCCACAATAGGTGGGGGCACATAATCTAAGTCCATTTACTCCTGGTCGATGTATGCTAGCACCATCTCTATAGTAGCTTGACGGTAGAATTCCTGCCAATCTCTCATCGTTCCTGCAAGGTAGACACAATACACAATTAGTACACATCATCATGATATATATATATATAGAGAGAGAGAGAGAGAGAGAAAAACACTAAAGTACATGCATAAAATCAAATATCATCACCTATATCTTTGGTAGGCGGAGCAATATCAACATCATCTTGTGTAGGGGGCATGGAAGACATGCTAGCCTCTCCATAACTATTAGTACCGATGCCTCTACAACTACTACTTGTGATTTCGTCATACGAATGGGAGAGAGATCTCCCCACTCATGTCGATCCTCAGCTACTACCTCATCACTCTCACTCAAGGGTGGCTCCTCCTCCTCATCCTCCTCCTAGTCCTCCTCCTAGTCCTCATCCTCATCCTCATCCTCCTCCTATCCCTCCTGGCCATCATAATCTAGATCTACATCCTCATTGTACTCATCATCAATGACATCAGTGAATATGTTTGCAGCTCTGTATCATGTCTCCTTGGCCCTATCCTCTTTTTCAAATCCCTCATTTGGCAGTGGTCTTGCATCTCCTACAGGCTCATCCAGTGGATATACTAGAGCTAGTTGTGGCACTTTCCACCACTCCTCATAATCCCAAGTGGTACCAATGTCGTCTGCATCAAAGGCTGGAGGCTGTTCATGATCTGAGAATTTAGAGCCACTCTCAACAACATGGTCTAGAGTGAGTTGCACCATATCACCTGGTCTCCAGGCACTTTGCACTAACCTCCTAAAATGGATTGTTTCTGGGATGGCATCTGAATTTGTCTAAATTGTCGCATGACTCCATCGTAGTAGAAAGGATGAACTACATGATCATGATGGACAACCAAAAATCTATCTAACTGAAGTCTCCTAAACTATCTTGTGTGATATGTCCACTATAGCATCAACTAATAAGGTCTCCATAAGATCTCATCCTCCTCCATTTGATAAAATTGCACTCTCCAAAAATGTAAATCCCCATACTGCCATAATTGTCGTAGAGGATAGTGGAAGGCCCTAGGATACCCTGCAATTGTAGCACACGGGAAGTTGACTGGTCTGGTACATGTAATATGCTCCAGGCACCATACCTGTAGAAGTGTGCAGTACACCATGTGCTTTCTACCTCCCAGAATACAAATCGACCAAGATCATAATACACATGTGCCAGGATACACCGACCCCAGGCATATACTATACGATGCTCCACCATCCCTCAAATCAAATGAACTAGTCCTCCCTCAAGGTGTGTTGCCCGCCCATTAGGGATGAGAACTAGTGCTACAATATGCATCATGATCTATCTAACCACTGGGGCTCATGAATACAATAACATCGGCAGATCAATCCACCCTCTCACTCGCTCATCGTGCATTGGACCATCCAGATAATACTTCAAATCATCCTTTTTCTCGTAGAAGGTGCAATCTCTCTGGAAATGTACCTGCTCTCCCTGAATAGGAACATGGAGAATATGGTGTATGTCCTCAAGGGTGATCATCATCTCACCTATCAGAAAGTGGAATGTGTATGTATCTGTGTCCCGGCACTAGCAGAGAGCCATCAACATAGCATCGTGGTACCTCATGGGGGGCATGAGGTATGCCCAATAGATGCCTATGGCCTGAAGGTTTTTTTTCTACTCTGTTGAAAGTGATGGGGCTAGATCTCTCAAAAAGCTCAATTTCCTACCCCCTAGCCATTGCCGCAATCGAGTGGGTACCTATCAAAATCACAAACATATGCTCTAAAAATCATCTAATATCTTTAATTTTTTCTTTATTCATCATGAAAGTGTACTAAAGTTCATTTAGTGTGCTTTCCTAAAGGCCCTAGCCACTTTAGAACCCTTTTGGAACACTTCGCGAAGAAACGGGACACTTTGCGAAAAAGTGGGACATTTTGCGAACAAAAGGGACACTTTGTGAACTTTTTTTCCAAGATCCTAAATTAACCTAGAAATGCATAAAAATCATTAAATAATTGCATAAACACATAACATAGGTAGCAGAATCAACTCACCTCATGATGACGCTTGTCGTCCACTACCTAGTCCCATAAAACATCCAATCGCGCAAGCCTGTAGTCTCATTTGCTCAACATCTTTTTGTCTTCACTCGTCACTCCCATGCTCCAAGAAGGTAAATGAAATAGTAAGTGACAAAATACTTCACTTTTACCTCTTTTAACTCTTATCACTCCTTTATACTCTTATGTATAAAATTAGGGTTTTTCCTATTTTAAGAGTTAATAAAATACTTTCTATTCAAAAGACCATAACAGGTGCTAGGGAACTCCATTTTTTATGTCATTTGATGCGTTGGAATAGTGATTCCACACCTGACATCATCAATTGTCTATCATTATGTGGCATGGTAATTGGAAATTTCCTACGATATGATATTCATTATTTGATGTGACTAGTTTGCTACCTTGATTCCACCTCTGTAAAGCAAGTGGAATCAAGGGGGGCATATATCTACCCTTGAATTCGATTTCTAGAAGTTAGATAAAAGTATTTTTGGACAACAAACAAATCTTTGTTGCAGAATGTGGTTCCTAATGTTGTGGTTTTGCAGACAACTACACTAGGGGCTACATTCTCTCATCTTTTGAATGAGTATCCTTTTATAGTTAAGTGCACTATTTAGAATCCTTTAGCTTACATATGCATGTAGAGTTATATGGGCGCTAAAGTGGGGGCTAACTGTGGACATAGAAATTGTACTCCTTTGGAGATAGTATAATATTTGGTCTAATTTAGTCCTATTTTAGACACCTTTGCATCAATCACCCCTTAAAAAATGCATTTGTAGGCCCCTAATGCTCATTATTTTGGACTTTAAGGCCTATTCCACTCACAAATCATACAAATCCTGACAAGCAATATTCAAATCATTCAAAATCCACAAAACCCACCTCAAAAACCCTTGGTGGGACTAAGTCACCCAAGGTGGCGACTTAGTCCCTTTTGAGGTATTTTTCACTTTTGAGTGGGAAAATCACCAACTTAATTCAAATTCTTGATGGATGTTAGCCTGTGAAGTTAAAATAATGAATAATTAGGTGCTAATTCCTATAAATACATGTTTTTAGGTCATTTTTCACAACATTAAGGCATTTTCATCAAGCAAAATCAAGAGTCAAGAGTCAAATATCTTTCACAGGAAGATTCATTAGTCTTTTTACAACAATGTTGAAGCTTTAGGACAGCAAGTAGGGTTTTTGCAAGTCTTCAAGCTCGGGTATGTGCAGGATCATGATGGGCCAAAAAAGTGGCAATATGATGGGTATGTGGCTGATGACTTTTTTCTTACCCAAGATTGATGAAGCAAAAAGGGTTTTTAAAGGAGATTCTCATATTTCCACCAATATAAATTATGCTTTACTTTAAATTTAATAAGTAGTTATTATTCATTTTCTATTCAAATTATGACTAAAGTCCTGATCGATAGACTGATTGAAAAACATCTATAGCTTTCAAACGGTATCACATTTTTTGAATCCAAAACATGGGTCACATTCTATGCTTCACATACTATAGGATTAAAAAAATAAAAATTGAATTTCATGAAGTTTTGACCAAGTTAAGGTGGTCATACATACTATTTTTTTATATTTTTTAAAAGTTGTAATAAAAAATTCATAATTAATTATTTACTTGGAAAAAAATTACAAAAAAAAATGCATCACATTGGTACATGAGTCCTCTACTTATATCTAAAATCTTATAAAAAAATATTATTGTTTTATTGTGGTTAGGGTGGTCAGACAAACACCTACTTCTTATTTTTTCCCTGAAATTTAAGTACTACTACATTGAAATTTCAAATTTTCACCAAATAGATTTCTTTATTTTTTAAACAAACCTAATAGTTTAGAAAGTACATTCAATTTGCTACAAATTCTATTCTTACATATTTTTGAAATAATATAGATAACTTATTCAAATTTTTAAGTCAAGTTGCCTAACTCTGATTTTTCTGATTTTTTTGCCACTTAAAGGCCTATTTTTTCCATGATGATCCTGCACATACCCACTCACTTTTTGTCCAAGATCTTATATTGCAAAGGGTTGATCATGGATGCCTATGGAGAATCATGGAGAAATCTAGGTTGAGGAGATGCAACTAGCCATCAAATCAATCCTAAAGAATTGTTTTCAAAGTGATTCCACCTTCCATTTTCTCTCTATCTTCAGCCTAAGGAAGGTTTGCATGTCATTAAGATTCATTTATAATGTGATTTAGTGTCTCTTAGGATGAATATTGCATTGTTCTAAATCCATTTATGCATCTTATTCTTGCACATTAGAATAGGGTTGCATCTTATTTTCAAACTTCCTAGTCTTAGACACACTTAGGGCTAGGGTTTCATGCAAATTTTCTCTTTCAAGGTTTAAATACAAATTAGGGATTTGACCAAGGAAAACCCCCTATTAGAAATCAAATTATATTTTGTTTACAGGTAGTTTTGCAAATTCATATCCAGGTCTCCGTCAGAAAATAGAGTGCATACTGTGGGCTTCCATTTCCACTTTCAAATTTGTAGAAAATCCAAAGTGGACTAAGTCACCAACAGTGGTGAATTAGTCCCACTGCATTGGTTTTTCAAAAAAAATTGTAGTTTTGGATACCCATTTGGTAGAAACAGGTTTTTGGGCAGTTTTCCTGATCTGGGACTAAGTCGCCCAGCTTGGCGTAAGTGTCCCTATTGATTAGAAATCAAATTTTCTAGAATTTTTGAGGCATCTGCAATCTTCATCTCAGCTTTCATCAGTTTCCAAGTGCACAATTTATGTTTAGCATCTTTATCTTGTTCTTTATATTATTCATTTCATCTTTTTGCATATCATAATGTGTTTTCAAACATCCTGCATTTCTTAGGTTTTGCACTAATAGGTCATTCCTTTTATCAATTTATTGCATTAGGACATTGCATTTAGGCATACTTCATCTATCCTTACATTGATTTTGTGTGGAGACATTTCCCATTTTGACCCATCTTTCTCCTTTTAGGTGAAAACCCCTTAAAGTGCAAGAAATCCCTTGGGTGCCAAAATCTTTGTTTACAGAAGCTATATGTCGATACATGCATACCACTTTTCCCTACTAAATCACATTAGGCATGGTGAGAGAGTTAATAAATACCCATTTACTTGTCTTCCCTGTAACTCAATATTGAGAAGGGTTTCAGTCCTCCCCTGCACCAAGGTCTAATGTTAACCTTGTATAAGTATGCTCTGGCTCTGAACCCTCACGGTAACCCTTTGGTCAGTAGAAATGGTAATCCCAACTGTATTGAAGGGGATAATGAGGAACCACCTGTTCATGAAAATCCTGCTACTATTGAAATTCCTGCTGTGGAACCTAATTCTCGCCCACCTCCCGTAGTTGCTACTAGGAGGGTGCTAATTCCTATAAAGAGCTAGTCTCCTATGGCCAACGTTTCCAACCCCTCAACTCATGTGTCATGGACGAGTGATTAAAAATGATTTTATGAGATAAAGCTCATCAAGGCTACACCGAAGAAAAGAGAACACTCGCCTTTGCTGCTAGAACTTCCCAAGGTGAAGAAATTCAAAAGATATATAGACCCTAGGGATGTCATTAATATTTCTAAGGAATGTATGCATAATGAGAGAAGGAGACTTTGCAGGGGCAAGGAAGCAAAGGGAGTGGTGGTAGAAGGTCTGTCCGCCTAGCAAAAGCTGCCTCAAAGGACAAAAAAGGCAAACAGAAAATGATTGTGTGATGAGGAAGACCTGGATTATGAAGAGCATGAAGCCTAAGAGGAAGAAGATTTTGAGGATATGGATTTTGAGGACCTAGCTTATGATATGGGGGAAGAAGGATTGGAGGAGGGTATAAGTACAAAGTTGTGTCACACTTTTTGCCAACTTATCAACACAAGTGAATTTTAGTATTTATAACTAAAAACCAATTTTGGTCAAACATATGACCTAACAAGATTCATTATAGATAAGTTAAATATGTCCACAACTTTTCCAACTAAATTTTTTGGCTAAATACATATATAGAACCACTTTGAGGCCAATTTACTAAAACATGAAATTATTTGAAAAATTTAATGTTTCAACAAGTCCTACTCATATAAATAACATTATTTTTAAATGTAAAAATACCCTTTTGTAGATCCATAAGTGTAGTTTTCAAATATATAGTTATTTTATAGTTTAATTATTATTTATATTTTTTACTAAAAGTAGGTTATCAGCACAAAAATATTAGGTTGATTACCATGTCAAGAAAAATACTAAAACTTAACTAAAAAAATAAAAAAATATGATGCCCTAGATAAAAGAATCTAGATTAAGATAGTATAATTTGTTTTCTATTTTAGATAAATTATATTTAATATAAAAGTTGACGTCAAGTGGAAACTGTCAATTTTTAATACACGCACATTTAAATATTTATTTAAAAATATATATCTATTAAAATTGAAAAATATATATCCATGCCCTAAAGTTTCAAGTTATAAATATACACAAAAAATTTGAAGGAAAAAAAAGAAAATTTACTATATAAAGCTTGACGTCTCATGTAACGTCATTTTTTAGCATTTTATTGGCAACTAAATTATAGTGTTAATTTATAAAAAAACTATATTTAAATAATTTTTTTAATTTTATCAAAAAATAATAAACATAAAAAATACTAAAAAATATACATTTTATTAGTTTACATCATTTCAAAATTCAAAACATATATGCCACTTTATAGTGATTCAAGCTTAAAAGTCAGATTAGTGTTGGTTGTTTATTTTATAAAAGTGTGACACAGCTTTGTACTTTTACCTAGGAGGATAAGGGAGAGGAAGAGGAGGAACAAATTGAGCAATTTGAGGAACAAAAGAATGATGTTGAGAATGTGCAGGATGCAGGGAAAATGGGTATGGAGATTAATACTGAGGACTCAAGCACCAAATTCTTGAAGAGTAGACTAACTTTTTTCCAAGTTCAGTTTAATGATATGGAAAACGCCTTAGTTATGCTAATGAAGGTAACTAATAGACTAATGAGGAGGGTGATGCTAGGAGTTGTTTCTGGAGAATCCAAAATTACCAGGAAGCTGAAGAAATAGAGGAAGTCAGATGTATTGAAGATGTTGGACGAGTCTAAGGGACCTGACTGGAGATAATACATCTCTCTCATGGGAGAATATGGGGACCTGTTGAAGAAATACAATTAATGGCTTCTTGTTGCTGCTTTGATGACTGCTTTCAGTTTTTGTCCTTTTATTTCATAATCGCGGACTACTATTTTATAATATCTATGCTATGGTGGAATACCACCTAGGACACTATTGACTTGATTAATGGTTTATGTAGTTTTAAGTTTTCTAGTAGAAACTTACTGCTTTTTATTATTAATGGATGGACTATGGTTACTATGTTAATGATGGCTTGTGTGCCAATCTAGGTGTTGTTTTTTGGATCAGGGCCCTTCCTTGCTTATCTAATCAAAAACATTCACAACAAAGTTACTAATTTACTTTAGCCCAAACAATAGTGATTGAAATATGCATATGATAACATTGTTGTAGCCAAACTAGCAATGAAACTTTTTTTTAGAAATAACTAGTTATGAGCTACAAATAATCCTCTAGGGTACATAAATAATCCATTTAATGCATATCTATAGATAAATCTAAGAATTAAAAATTTTAACAGTCCTAAGAAATATCATAATTCTAACTTACAATCTACACACATCTACATTATTTTTAATGATCTCACTTGGTTATTCTTTGTGATCTTGTGAATAGGTGATTGTCCTTCCTCAATCAACAATGGTGGAAAGGTAACCAACATGAAGTGGCAAACTTGAATGACAACTTACCCTATTTGGCGATTGGGTATTTTCTTTGCAAATGAGGTTGGAATTGGTATGTGATTTGATTTGGGATGTGGTAAATAGGAAAGCTAATATAGCCTATTGTTGACTTCAACTTTCATTTATAATGGCACGATGGGGTTAGTGCTCCATTATTGACCCAACATGGCTGGTAACGCTTCAATCTTTGCAACATGTTGCTACAATATATATGTCAGTTAGTTTGGTAGCACTAGAGTATCAATCCTCTAGATGTAGGGAATGTGAATGGAAAATAAATCCTTCCCAAGTCTAGTGCACCAATTGAATAGTAGATTTAGATGTAATTCTTCAAAAAAATAATGGGAAAATATGCATAAGACCATTGATAAATGCAACTACAATTCCTATGTAGAATTACCAAGAGAGGATAGAATTTTCATCCTAACCTTAGAAGTCGTAATTAAGGGGTTTTAACCTCAATTGCTTCAACACTAGATTTTAGCCAATAATGCAAAATTAGGAATATGAGATGCCTAGATGAAAAATAAAATCTTGCTCTTTGGATTGGGCTCATGGGATAAATTTGGCACCAAGATTTGAATGTGTTATTATTTATTTTATATATATATGCTTAGTGTTATAAAACATTTATTTTATTAATTATGATGATATTAGGGTTGATTTTGCAAAGGGGACATAGCAGTCCTCTCTTCCCTACATTGCTTTCCTTCAAACAATTTCAGGTTTGAGTGATCAAAAATCTTCGTTCATTCCCATGTAGCATCCTAAAAGTGGAAGATTCTTCCAACATACCAAGTATTATGTTATGACCTTATTCATTAGCCTTCTTTCCCTCATGATGATTATAGAAAAAAATGTGTTCTTGCTACACCTTTGTAGTCTTCTCATGTAATTGAAAATATGGAACATCTAATTAAATTCCATGATTCCACTTGTGGGTTCTTATGGCCTCTGCAAAGAGATTTTGATGTATACCTTCCAAAATCAAGTAAAAATCACATTGTGTAAGGGCTGGAAATGAGTTAGAATAGTTACAATTAAATTGAAATGTTACTCAATTAGGTACCATGGTGGTTTCCAAGATGATCTTCCTCTCAAATGAAAGCTTTCTTCAACTTCCTCCAAGAAATGTCCCTTTAATTGTGCCACCTTGCAACGGTTCATGACTGACAACAACTATTATAGCAACATACCAATGATATAATAGAAACAAAACTGATATCCCCTTGCAAAAATCAAGGGTGTGAGGAGTGCAGGGGATGAAAATGTTTCAATAGTGATTAAAAACTACATATCTGCTTTCCTATGTTGATTCCTTCAAAACTAATTGTATAAGCATAATTGAAGTGATGCGAGGGTTGATAGTAATTGTGATAGTAGTATTAAGGCTAAGAATATGGGAATTGTTGTCCCAAGTATGTTTCCTCCTTCCTTAGGTAGTAGGAGCTCATCAACAACTATTCTCCTTCCTTGTGGGTGGATCTTTGCACACCCTTCCAAGTTTGATGTTACCTCACCATGCTTACACTGCACCACTCTGATTTTCATGTAAAATTATCCCTAAAGTTTCCATATGATGCCCTTGACTACCTTAATAAGATAGTTTCCTTAACACAACACTCCATTTTGAATCCCTTCTTAATAATGATCTTTCCAAACAAATATAACCAATACATGTCAGCAACTATACTCACCTCTTCTATATTGTTGTTATAATGGTTACCTTGGTCTCCACATGTTCCCTTCATGTTGTCCCAAGTTACACTATCTGAAAAATGGCTCAATATAACCATGTGTGTGCTAATAGGTGGGTGTTCCAATCATATATTCCTCTAAATTTCTTCCTACGTAGCACTAAATATGTGGGGATGTTTGCACTTAATGATCTCAAGAAGTGACCCCTTTACACACAATATTATACCAAGAAATTTTCTTCATTCCATGGATGTAGTAGTGCATTCTCTTGCCCAAAATCAAAATTATAGTGACTGGAAATCATATTATGCTAGCTGCAAATGCCTCAACAGTGATAACAAGTGGAAAATGCATCATCCATGTGATTAACAATTCCTTCATGGCTGCCAATAGAATGTGGGAAAACATGAAAATGTGGGTAGCAATAGCTCTAAAATGGGAAAAAACACTTATAATTATCCATGGGTCATAGTTCTTGTTACCAAATCTCCAACTAGCAATGTTAAGTTGATTCTTACCTCAAAAATATTGTTTTACCAATATCTCATTAGGTAGTCATCTTTGTTGTGCCACAAACAACACATTCAAAATAGACCAAACATTATCATAATGAAGTATCCTACCTTGGAGTGGGTCCTTGATTAACTCCATTCATTGAGTGGGTTGATTTCCTCGAACACTCTCCTCCATTATTTTCACTTTATCCATGCTTAGGGCTCCATTCAACATGCCTTAGAGTATTACCTCCTTCCCATCCACCATGAATTTTAACTCCATTGTTTGGTAGTTTTGAGTGAATTCCCTAAGTGAGTGCAACCATTACACAACCAAAACTATATGTATTTCTCTTATCTTCACAACATAGAAATCATCCTTAACTTGATGCCTTCCAAAAGATAAGTTGAACTTTGTATTCACTTCCAACAAAGAATAATGTGGTCATTCACAAGAATGACATTAAACTCATTGAAATCTTTAGTATCCAAAGCTTTGTTGAAAATCAAATCTACATCTATCAAGTAATGAGTGGCCCCACTATTGAAGAATCCCCCTATTCTAGAAAGAGGATGGGTTTTACTGGGCAAAGGATAGAAGGGGGAAGTTCACTCTTAAGTCTAGTTACAGTGTCTTGTTAACCAATGACCACTACATTAGAGTCTAGAATTACATCTGGAATTGTCATCTCACACCCAAGATTAATTTCTTTTGGTGGACAATTGCACACAACAAAATTCTTATCCAACAGAATTCAAGGAGAAGAGATTTTCAAATATCTATTATGTGTATTTTATTAAAAGGGAGGAAATTGTGTCACCTAGTTCTTCATTGTCTTTTCTCTAAGGAAATCTGGGGTCATGCTTTACAGAATTTGGGCTTCAGCTGGACCATGAATAAAAACTTAAAGGGTTCTATAGAGAATTGGACCTATCCTTATGCCCACCTCTTAATTTGGGAGTTATGGAGACAAATTCCACCCAATATTTTTTGGAGTATTTGGAAAGAAAGGAATAATAGAATATTCTGAAATTTTGAAAAGAATGCTAATGAGGTTTTTGGGTTTTGCTCTATGTTGTTAGTGGAAAATGTCTCTCTTTGCAACCAAAAAATTATAAGTTTCCCTCCTACTATGGAGTCCAGTGTCGATAATAGATGGGGGCTATAGTTAGACCCTGCTAGATTTGATAATTCTAAATTTTTAGCTCGCCATAATACTAAATAGAAACCTCCTCCTCAAGATTGGGGAAAGCTCAATTTCGATGGAGCCGCTAAAGGAAACCCAAGTTTGGCTAGTGGTAATGGTATTCTCAAGAAGCCTAATGGAGAGGTTATTGTTGGGCTCTCTAAGGGATTGGGGGAGAAATCTTGTAACATGGTTGAAGCAATGGTTATGATGTGGGGGGTCAGAATTTCCCTCTCACTAAGGATTAAAAAGTTATAGATTGAATATGACTCCAAACTTGTCATAGGTGTTGTGAAGGGAAAGGTGAAGATGGGTTGGACTATCAGTGACATTATTAATAATATTCAAAAAAAATTATTGGGTTTTGATGTCTATGAACTATCCCATATCTATAGAGAAGGTAACAAAATGGCCGATGCTATGGCTAATCTGAGAAAAAATTTGAATTCCCTAAGTTGTTGGAGAAACAATTTGAGTCTACTAGAGAATGTTAGAAGAATTCTTTTAGAAACAACTTAATAATAATATTCCTTATGAGGAGGGCCTATAGTAATATTAAGGTTTTTGAATATATATATATATATATTGTGTTTTAACAATTGGTTATAATCTCTTCCTTTCGATCTTTGTGGCTTAGGGGAAAAAGATTTGGTTTGATGCGAAGGGATTGGGTTGGATGAAAAGTAAGGGTTTTTATTCGGCCTTATGGCTTCTCATGATATCTCATAATTAGTGTGTAGTGTTGGTGACCTTGTGAACTTGGAATGATGAGGTGGTAATGACTAGTATATTTGTCACATCTACCATGTCATCATTGATTGGGATTTAAAGTATGAGAATGGCTTTCTAACAAATCGAAACATGTCTATTATCAAGAAGCTTAATTATATGTCTAAGGTGTGCTTTAAATCTAGTTTCTTCGATCTCTAGAAAAATGGCTAATAGCATGGGTGGTTTTACTAGCCCATATAAAGATGATTTAAAAAGGACATGACCTGCAAAAAAGTTGATGATTTTCTTTTTCCCAAGCATTATCTTTATCCCGACATGTTTCATTAATTAATGATCATTCAATTGTCTTTATTGGAAATAATAAAGATCGATTCTAGAAAACACTTTCTCATTTTAAGAAACCCCACCAATTTACTTTGTGTGACTTGTAGAATTGGTTTCATTTCCTATAATTGTCTACAATGGAGCCACCTAAGAAATACCTACATTATGGAAGGTGATAGAATATGGACGGAGCTTGGATCTTGTGATGAGTTCAAGAATGACCCGTTGCTTTGGCACATTTTTGTTGAAGGTGGTTTGGCTCCATTCCTTGAGAGCCTCAATGGGCATGATGAAATTTTTCTATATAGTTTGTGAGTGTTTGGAATTTAAGGTAGGTTAATATGGGAGACATATCTTTCGAAGTGAGTGAGGATGTTATTTCCCAAGCAATGGCTTTATCTTGCAATGGTCAAAAGCTTAAAAGGCACCAAAAGGTGTTGGATATGGAAAGTCTAAATCTATCCTTCAAGAAGGGCGAAATTTTGATCGAGTTGCATGCGAGCTATGATAGGGCAAAGCTTCCTCAACCTTGGGACAAGGTATGTTTTGTGTTAATGAAATACATTACATTGGAAGAGTGTTTTAAGTGTTATTATTTCTACCACTTTCCTCTACTTAATCATTTTAGGAACAAGGCTACTATTAGTTTCCCTTTTTATTTTCTTTCCTTGGAAGTTTTGGTCAAGGAAGCCTTGGATGTGGTGGTCAAAAACCCTGATAAGCCACATATCCTGCTCCACTAGGAGCTTATCCTCAGGCTATATCACTTTCATCTGACCCTTTTCCCCCCAAAGCCCATTAGGGCTTGTCTTATTAAGGAACCCCTGCTTGAAAGCTTGCCTATTGAGAACCCTTCAAACTCTTCTTTTGAGAAGTCTAAAATGCCTCCCTATAAAGGGAAAATGAAAATTTATGCCCAAAAGAGAAGTATTGGTCTTTCATTTTAAAGCAGCAATTTGCTCATTTCTTCAATAATAATATTTATGTAATAAATTATACCAAAGCATAATTATATATATATATATATATATATATATATTTCATAGACGTATATAATTAAATGTTATTATCCATCATTTAATTAGTTAAAGGGCAGATCGCACTAAAAAATTCATAATTAGAAAATTACAAACTAATCGTATGTTTCTTGAGACAGATCGCTGGGAAAAAAGACATGACTTTCCATCAAGAAAGGTATTTAGGAAGATCGTTGGAGGGTCAGAGAGGGATCAGAGAACCATCACCGAAAGACAAGCAAGAGATAACGTCCAGACCGAATCATCATCCTGAACGGGAAAGTCAAGGAAGCTAGAAAGCGGCGATCTCAGTAAGTGGATATTCTGCAGATTCCAGAAATTCAATCAATCCATTATCAGACAGCGAGCTACCCAGCAAGGAGAAGGATTGGTGACAGTCAACATTAGGAAGGACGTCTATACCACTTCAATCATTAAATCAATCTAGCAGAGCCGATATCCTTGAGGAGATCAATCGGTACATTGGTTAAACGTCAAGTTTGCATCCAGAGTTCGCGTCATTGCTGCCTTGCATACAGACTGTTATATCATTTATCAGATCTTCAATTATAATCCATTTAAGCTGAACATACTGAAGTTTATATTGAGATCCTTTAATCATTCAAGAATTAGTGATTGTGAAAGTGAATTAACTTGATTAAGTAAAGGAACATCCCAAGACATCACAAATAACCCTTAGTAAAAGTTCCAAAAAAAGAGTCAACTCTAAACCTAAAAACCCCATTTGCAAGAAAAAGAAAAAGGCCTCGATCAAATTCTATGTTGAAGAGGCAAATATGAAGACAAGGAGAAGGACAACACTAAGGCTATAGATAAGGAAGAGAGCAAAAGGGAGTCAAATTTAGCTAAGCTGGTGGTCCTAACCTTAGTGTTTGGAGGTCTCATAGACTAGTGGGTCCTCCTATCCTTAACCTCACTGTGGATGAGATTTCTAGTGATTTGACTGGGAGGATGATCAAGAGGATGACTATAGCAGCAAGGAGGAGAAGGAAGAGGATGCGGATGTGGAGACTGAAAGACCTAGCCTATTCTCGGAACTTAATGCTATGTTGTCTGATTCTAACGACCTAGACACCACCCCTGTAGACAAACCTGTTGGTGTATGTTTTATCATCCACCGAACACACAGAATAAAATGTCCAAAGACACTCTATCCTCTCTTGAAAAACCACCGCGTATGCTAAGATTGTGAGAAGATCATATGGCGATTCCAAGGTTTCTTTTGTCAGGTCTTGATGTGTGGATAACTTCAATGGCCGTTGTGATTTGGTGGTAATAAACAAGGGGACTTACGTTAAGGAAATCTTCACAAGTTTACGACTTAGGGAATTTATCATTAAAGGCTCTCTTCAATTGGGACTTCAATGTGGATCTCAAAAAAATAGCAAAAAGATAAGGGTTTAGGAGGTCTATTCTATGCCTAAGAATTTGAGAGACAATAAGGACTCGGTGAAGGGAATAAACCACACTTTATTTCGCCAGCTGTTGGACAACATACGCAAAATGGGTGCAATCTTCAAGGAGTGTGATAATAATTTTCAAACCTTGAATGAGGCTGAAGTTAAGCTTCCACAATTATGAGCTCAGGCTAACTTTACGCATCGAATGCAAATCATCCATTCGAAGAAAGTATGAGCAATACTTCACCATTGAATCAATACGATCAATCTCTCATTCACTTAACCAAATTTCAAAGCAAATTCTACTTAATCTAATTCTAACTTTAATCTATGGCGGAAGAAGATATGCAACCTCGCTTACTATTTGACAATAAAAGTTATTCAAAGCAAATCATGCATAAGAGCTTTTATTATTCGAAATAGTCTCAATGCAACAATCTCATACTCTATCTCCACACAAATGAAAGTGAGAGAGCATCAATTTATATAGAGTTTCAGAAATCAAATGAAGGGCCGAGATTAAAACAATATCAACAGCCAAGATTATTACAACCCAACCCTAATTAGGGTTTCCCAAAATAACATGAGTTATCACTAAGTGAACTATCAATAAAGAGGCAGTGAAGGCTATTATCAAGGAGAGGCGTCCTTATCCTTCTAAGCAGCATTGCGTTCGATGAACCTGGACACTACTGCGATGACCTCCTCCATTGTGACAGGCGGCAGCATACTAATCCGAAATTCAAGTCTGTCCAACTTCTCAGCACATTTGGCAAAAGTATTTTCCCAATCCGCCTCCTACTTTCCAAAATCATTTCGGATGGCTGAGAGTCTTCCCACTCTCACAAAATCTTGTCTCAAAAATGGTCCAGTGGCCGAGAAGAAAGTCTCTTGAACTTTACGCTTCAACCTCTCCAACTGCATGTCGTTCTCCCGGACAATCTCACGGTTGAACACTTCTGCAGCTGTCATATAAATCTTCTCCTGGATTTCTTTGACCTGCTCTTCAATTCTGAGCCCATCCACTTTTTCCTTCTCTAAAACTTCTTCTCGTATAGTCACTGCCCAAAACCAGTGATGGAAATCATATGTTGCTCCTACAGCAATCACCCTTCTATCAACCAACTCCTCCCTTGGAGTGCCTTTCAAGATCCAAAGGCTTGGAATAAGCCTCTCCTGCATGTCTGGAATACATTCCCATGTCTCTGCCATATCCATAAGTCTGGAAAGAAAAGAAGAGGTCCGCCCATAGGCAAGTGCTAGTTTTTCCATGAACAAGGTTGCTTTTGTGCCTTCGCTCACCATCCAGTCCTTAGCCTCCCTAGCTGTAACCATTCAATGCTCTACATCCTTGGTCACTTCTTGTGATGAATTGAGGAAAAGAGGAGCTACCACATTATCCTGATCAAGTGGCTGGGTCAGATGTTGTATGTACTCCTTAAGGCGTTCAACCTCCTTTTTATACTCTTTCTTGTTAGCCACTTCTTTTTCCAATCTCACTTTGATGGTCGAGACAGAATTATCTAATTCCTCCACTTCTTGGCCTTTTGAGGTTGGGCCAAGATCTACAGTGGTTATGGCATACTCTTGAGGAGTAATCTCGTCTTGTGGCTTGTCCAATGTGGGTACTGTAATGTGTACAGAACGGCTGCCTGTCTCGTCCCTTTGAATAGTAGAGAATTTCTTGGCAGGCTTCTTGACTGCAACTTGCTCCAACCTTGCCAAGAAATCTGCAGTATCATCCTCCTCTTGGGCTTCTGCAGGTGGTTGAATCTTCGTTCTTTCTATCAACCAATCTAGAATGGTCAGCTGCTCGACTCCATCTTCTACCTGAACCTCTTCCTCATTCGGAACATCCACAACCTCCCTGAGAGCAGAAATCATTCCCTCCTCAAAGTCATTATTTCAGACTTCTATCTCATTGTCTAAACCAAGTATTTCCGTGCCTATAGGTGACAAGGGCTCCTCATCATACAACTGAATAGGTTCATCATTCTCTTCCAGAACTGTAGGAGGTACAATTATTTCCACCAAGGACTCATCTATGATAGCCATCAGCTCGTCAATATTCTGGGATGCTGCTGAACAAGATGGTTCTCCCTTATGTCTCTTCTAAACAATTTCTGCACTTGGAACTACTTCCTTTCTCTTCTCCCCAATCTCAACCAAATCCTGATGGGAAGCACTGGCATTGGAGGAATATGACTCTATCTCGCTCAGTAGATCATACGTGAGCGATATTCTTTTATATCTCATTTCCTAGACCTGACGATCAACCCACCACTGAGAATATTTTACCACTGGTCTCATTAATGTGGCTAAGTCTGAATGCTCAGGCTCCGACCATTTCACAGGAGGAAGAGGTCGACTCTCCTCAAAGCACCGCTAGATATAGTTCCCATCATCATGCAACTGATCAGGTATTTGGAAAAATTCAATTGTTCTCATGAAGTCTACTGGCATCCTGGACCATAGTCTCCTCCTAACTTCGTATTCATCAGCAGCATCAGCCCAGAAGTCTTCCAGTTCCACTCTATGCTTGTAACTTCTCCCCTCTACTGTTCAAATATTATGATGTGGGTCAAAGTTGACCCTGGACTTGTAAGTTGTAAATGGGTACCACTAAATTTCCAATCTAGCGCTCTCAACTCCCTATGAGGATAGACAAGATTCCAACATATTCCTGATGAACAATGGGAATGTAATAGATGCCTTCTTGGTTGGCCTCTGAATGTTCTGATATTCTTCTAACTGTCTCAGGACTTCGAGCAAAACCATCCGATTTGTCGAATAAATGGGCAACTTATAGGGATTTCCAATAAATCCTTGGATCCTAATATATGTAAATTTTGGGAATTGGATGAACCAGGACCAATATTTACTGATTAGACTCTTCGCCTCATGACTCAACCTCTGATGTATTCCCCCTTGAATTTTTCTGGTGATATGCATTAAGAATGCATCATGTGCCCTTCTGAAATGAGACTTCTCCTTCAACTGGAGTTGCAGGTAACAAATATCGTAAGGTTTGAGTTCATTTTCTCCACTGCCAACTTCTCCTCTACAAGTTAGTCCTAGATACTTATATGATCTGGCTAACAAGTAGACAACATACAAGCTCATATGAAAAGACTTAGTCTCTTCCAGATTGATCAATTGCTCATGGAGATTATCACTTATCATCCATGACCAATTGAACATTTTCACGCCAGAAGTGATCTCATCTATGAAGTAGTACATCCAGCTCTCAAAAATTGCACCCTGCAGGTTGCCAGCTATTTTGTTTAGCATCAGGTTGATGTCTCCAAAATCTTCTTTGAAGTTCGTTCGGCGAGGTCTTTTGGGCATCTTCTTTATTGATGGATTAGGTTTGTCCAGCCATGCCTTGTTAACAGTTGTAGTGCATAAGTCCAGTTGGCTGTCATATAACCTCTTGGCCTCTTCCTTAGTCTTATAGACCATCCGTGAATGTGTTGGGATGCTGAAGGTTTCTTGGATTGCCACCTCGCCTCAGTGTGCCAGAATTCTGCCATCCGATGCAATGATCTACCTCTTTTGAACATCATAGTGGATAGGACATTCCACCATCAATTCTGCACAATCTATTGCAGGCGGGAATCCTGCTACCTGGAAAATCCCGTTTCTGATCAGCCGCCTGGCTATTGGTGTTGGCAGTCCATTCTATCCATATACTCTTCTTTTGAACTCATCGAAGTCGACATGTCCGAGATCGGTGTCTACGACATTCCTCCATTTTGAATTGATTTTAGTCTCCTGCTGGGTACCTTTGCTGGCGAACTTCATTTTTTCCGGTCTCTTTGATGATTCACCCACAATGGTCATCAACCTGCAGTCAAAAAATTAACATTAATACAATGACTTTTTTAAATTAATTTATTCTCATGCCTTGGATTTGGATGATTTACTTTCAGCTTATCAAATAATTAAATTGCTACAAAAAAGTAAGCTGAAAGTAAATGGATGGAGTTGAAAATGTTGCCAGAATTGAATCAACATGAAAGAGACAGGTGAAGAATAGAAAATCAACTTGATTGAACATCAAACCTCAGTGAAGAATTGATGGCTGCAAATCAGATTTAAATTCTGATAATTTAAAAGAAGAAGTGTGCCCCTCTTGCACAGAAGAATTTCAACTTTCAACAGATAAATCTTTTCTTTTCCTGTGAAAATTCTTCCTCATCATAACATTACTTCACTCTCTGGAAAATTCAATCTTGCCTATTGAACAATTAACTGCCTGATAATTTCGAGAGAGATCAAATTTCTCTTCAACTATGCCTATGAAAAATGAGTTGCTGAAACTCATTATAATGCTGAAGAATTTAATTTATTTTAGCAATTGCCTATTCTTCTCTTGATCTCGATTTGTTTTCATTTATTCAAACAGGAAAGTTTCCTTTATTTTGCGAAAAGAATCAGTCTCGAGCTTATCCAGGAAAATCTCATTGATCTTCAAAAATTCGATTTTTGCTTAAATGTTTATCTTTGATTTTTTTGAATTTTGAAAGAAAACATTAAACATTTAATTAAATTCGAACCTTCCAAGTTTTAAATTCATGGTGAATTTAATTTTTCCCTTCGGATTTCATCTCTGGCTGGCACAATTTATTTTCTTCCAACTCTCGTATGGAAAATTCGATTTTGTCCAAGGCATTTAAATTTCCTAGTTGAGAATAAATTATTAAAATATTAAAATATTTTAATTTATTCCAACCCGTTCATTTTGGACCCATGGCTATTTCGATTTTCTCTTCATTTTTCTTGGCTAAAAGTGTATTTTCCAATTTTATTCTCAATTCCGTCTAGCCAAGTCAAAACTTAAGCCATTCCGTCGACAATTGTTATGCCAGATCCCTATTTTTCTTTGCCTTGGCGAACTTTTAATTGCACTGAGCCCATTTTCTTCTGCCAAAGTCAAATTTTCTCTTGCTCAGTCGAATTTTTCTAGGCAAAATCCTTGTCTGAATGTCTTCATCAAGCGAATTTCCTTGACGCTCGACAAATTCTTATTCCTTTTGGCCAAGGGTGATCCTTCCTTTCTTTGATTTGCGCATCTTTCTCTGTATACTCGGCCAACTTTTACTTTAGACATCCAAGACTTTAGGCGAAATTTAAATGTCTCAAGTTCACTTTTGTGCTAAGCACACTTCATTTTATTCTTTTCCATAGCCTAATTTCTTTAGCACTTGTCCTTTCAAGTTTAGCACTTCACCTCTTGAAAATGTCATGATACTTAGACAAAAATCTCATTTTTTCCATCCTTTAAGCCTCTATACTTACGCAAATTTTTGAATTTCTCTTGACTAGGCACCAAACACTTGGCAAAAAATTGATTTTTTTCCTCTTCATAGACCATGGCAGACTTTCCAAGAATTTGGACAAGGTGAGGGCGGACTTTCTATGGTCTTGGACATTCCTTCTTTGAACATGGCGGACTTCCAAAGATTTTAGCACTTGCCTTAACACTTTATCCTTTGGAAATGATTCTCCACCTTTTTAGGCTCTTACACTTAGCAAATTTTTCGAAATTTTCCTTACTAGGCACCAATACTTAGTAAAAATTTTGATTTTTCTCTTTCCCATGTGCCTAGGTGGACTTTCCAACCTCTTGGCAAGTGTATGGTAGACTTCCCTGACCTCTTGCCACTTCCCCTCAAGTGCATGGCGGACTTTCTATGCCCTTTGGACATGCTTGGCCGACTTTGAAGAATGTTAGGATATTGAGGGCGGACTTCATGAGCTTTTGGCACTTTTCCCTTGAGGCTGGGCGGACTTTCCTTAGTGTTGGACATTCCTTCTTAAGTGTTGGGCGGACTTTCCTTAGTCCATGCCATTTTTCCTTCAATGCTAGGCAGACTTTGAAGACTTCCAGACATTCATACCTTCTTCCTCTTGACATTTCAAGGACCCTCTTCATGGCGAATTTCAGACTTAGCCAGATTTCTCATGAATTTCATCCTTTTTTTGAGTTAATTTTCTGTGATTTCGACCTCAGATATGACTGGTTTTGACTGATTTTTCCAGAATTCAATGTTTTTCAGTTTGATTTTTCTCATGCTTTTTACAATTTTCTCTTTGATCTTCTAAGTTATTTTTCCATTTTTTTTAACTTCTGAGTGGAATTTTGGAATTCGAGACCTTTCCAAATATAGAAACTTTCTAAAAATAGAAAAAGCAAAACCCTAAAAAATAGGGAACCCTGTTTGGTCCAAAAATGCCAAAAATGAAAAAGCAAAAAAAGCAAGATTTCCTAAAAAGTAGGTCTCAGAATTGGCCGAATTCACAGGAAATCTTCGTTTCTTGGGCCTTCAAAGCACTTCCGTGACGTTTATGGATTGATTCAAGCATGGATTATTGACTTGGCTCGGGTAACTCTCGGAAAACTGACTTGAAACTCTCAACAAGGTGATCTCACGAAACCGTTGCAAGGAGACAAAACCCTAAAAACTAGCAGACCATTGGGGGTCCCCATTGGCGATGGGGCGATGTTTGAAAAGGTCACAACATCTAGCGACTCCACGTGGGGAATGTTCCTGAACATTCCAAAGATAGTATCCACTTTATATCCAGAATCTTGAATTAATTCTACCTAACTTATCCCTTGACCAAGAAGAGTACTCAAAAGGGAAGAAAAGTCCTAAACCATATCAAGATATCTTATCCTTCAGTTATAAGTGTGTGCACATGGGTTTATTCCATTCTCTTAAGACCAATATGGCTCTTTGGTTCCATGATGGCTTTCCAGTGTATTTTTATCTTAGCTCCAAAAGCATCCTTGGATAGAGCCTCGCTGCCAGCGAGCATCCATAGCCCTGGCGAGGTTATCTGCTATAATCTCATAGAGATTGCTCTACTTCCGATGATTTATTTCTTTTTTTTTTATTCTTTGGTACACCTGTAGAGATGTTCGCACACCCAAAAGCCAAGTGTTTTTATTTTTCATTCTTTTCTTTTGATTCATTTTGATATTCTTTTCTTTTCATATATTTCCACACTTTGGCCTGTAAGCAGTGAAGCTCACCTAGGCTTGAGCATTATAGTGGCGCTGAAGCAAGAATTTTGATTACTTTCTAGCCAACAACTTCACCTAGGAGACCACAATGACCCAGAGAACTCTTTAAGTGTGTAAAATGTAATAATTGTAAGATTTGGTATCAAGACACAATAGATGACTTCCTTTCCAGTCAAGTACTAACCTCAACCTTAAGATACTTTAGAGACAATTAATCTAGGATTCATAGATTTTCCATAAATGTCTACCCGAGGAATATTCACAACCTTCCTTAGCGAGGTCAAGCCAGAATGTGTGCGTGTAAGCAACATCACCCTTTTCGCAAAATGGGACACCCTCCTTATTCAAAAACAACACAAAGCAAAGCGAAAGGAAAGAAAACTAGTCTAAGAAAACAACTAATCTAAGAAAACAAAGACAACTACTCTAAGAAAGCGAGGAAAACAACTAATCTAAGGAAAGAAAAAACAAAACAAAACCCGAAAGCAACTACTCTAACTATATACAAACAAGCTCCATCAAGGAACTCAAGGCGGAAATAATGTTTCAGAAACTGCCCGTTGACGGGCAGTGGGATGTCTTCCCCTGTCAAGGTCTTTAACCTAAATGCATTTTCTCCCAATATCTCAGCAATTTGGTATGGTCCTTTCCATAAGTTGTCAAACTTATCGTGATCCCCTCTCCATTCGTGGGCTTTATCCCAATATAGGACCAGCTCGGATATTCTGAAGGACTTCATTGTTGCGTGTTTATCAAACCATCGTTTGACAATCCCTTGGTGCTTAGCAAAGTTTTCAAGAGCTTGATCTCTCTATTCTTCTAGTAGTAATAATTGTGAAAGACAAATTTGAACTCTATCATCTGGGCCTAAGTATTCGTGCATGAACCTGAGTGTCAGAATCCTCAGTTGGATGGGAAAGACAGGGTCTTGCCCATAGACTAAGTGATATGGAGAGGTTCCCAATGACCTCTTGGCTCTTGTCCTGTCTGCCCATAGGGAAAACCTGAGTTGAGAATGCCAATCTCTCGGATTCTGATCCAACAATTTCTTGATGACACTGAGCAGATTCTTGTTCGTGGACTCTGCCAGTCCATTACCCTGGGGGTAATAATTCGAAGAAAACTTCAATGTGATCCGTAATCAAATGCCCAATTTGAAAATTTTAATGAAGTGAATGCGGAACCATTGTCACAAACAAGGGCCTTAGGGCAACTGAATCTGGTGATGATGTGTTCCTCTAAAAACTTGATTACTACATCCGTCGTGCAATTCTTCAGTGCCTGTGCCTCAGACCATCTAGTGCAATAGTCTGTTGCCGTCAAAATATATCTGTGTTGTGCTGATGATGGTGGGTTTATCATGCCGATAAAATCAAGTCCCCACATCGCAAAGGGTTTCACTTCTATGATTGGCTGTAATGGCATAGCGGGATTCTTTTCATGGGTTATAGTAATTTGGCAGGTGTGACAGGTTTTGACATGCTCATATGCATCTTTGAAAACAGAGGGCCAATAGTACCCCGCTCTTAAGATCTGATAAGTTGTAGCCTGACTTCCTCCATGTCCTGTCTCGAACTTAGAATGGAAATGTTCCATAATTCTCTTAGCTTCATCATTTCCCACACATCTCAAGTAAATCCCTTCATGATTCCTTCTATGGAGAATTGAGCCCTGGAGCATATAGCGTTGACATTTGAGCCTGAAGGCTCGCTTTTGTGCTAGGTTCATCTGTGTGCAGGGTACTTGTGGTTTATCAAGTACGCGATGATATCGTAATACCATTCTTCTGGGGGAGTATTAGTTAATACATATGTCTGCTGCACTAAACCAGGCCCTTCAATGGCCATTGTCTGAGCTAGAGCTTTTCCACGGACCAGCTTCATTGGTTGTAACTCAATATCATACTCTTGGATAGTGGCGACCCACTTTCCTCTTCTCTCCCCTAGCTCATTCTGCATTAAGAGTGTCTTAACAGTTGCATCAGGAATGATGGCAAAGACCTTACTCCTCAAGATATAATGCCTGAATTTTTTGATGGCCTTTACCAACACGTAGGCCTGCTTTTTGATACTTGGATATCTTAATTCAGCATCTTTGAGAGAAGAGCTCATGAAAGCTATGGGGTGCTCATCCCTCTCTTCTGTTCTCTAGGTTAACATTACTGCACAGGAATGTTCTAATGCGAAGGAGTACAAGTAGAAAGGCTTCGTATAATCTGGGTTGACCAAGATAGGGGCATCAACGATAGCCTGCTTGATTTCTTCAAATGCTTTCTTTGTTGGCGTGGCCACTCCATTTTTGCATCCTTTTTTAACATCTCATTTAAAGGTTTTACTATTTGAGCAAAACTGGTGATAATTTTTCTAACAAAATTGATCTTCCCAAAGAAAGAGCTCAATTCCTTTTGGCTAGTAGGCAGATGAATTCTTGATATTTCCTCTATGCATTCAAGATCAATCAGTATTCCTCTCTTAGTGATCAGGTGGCCTAACAATTTTCCTTCGATAACCCCGAAGATGCACTTCTTTGGATTTAAGGAAATCCCATACCTTTGACATCTTTGAAACACCTTCCTTAGATCTTCCACATGGTCCTCTCTCTTCTTCAAGAACACTGTCAGATCATCCATGTAGATGATTATACATTTTCCAGTCAAATCCTAGAAGGCGATGTCCATGGCCCTCTAAAATGTGGCCCCTGTGTTGATTAGCCCAAAGGGCATTCTTTTGTAGGCAAAGGTTCCCCATTTCATTGCGAACATTGTTTTCAATCTGTCTTCATATTCTACTAGGACCTGGTTGTACCCAGAATATCCATCCAAAAAGGACATCATTCGTGAACCATTGAAAATCTATAATACTTCATCAAGCGATGGCAACGGATAATTATCTTTTTCAGAAGCTCTATTTAAATTATGAAAATCCATGCATAGCCTGATTTCTCCGTTTTGCTTCCGCACTGGGACGAGATTGGTGACCCACGTTGAGTGGCGCACTGGGAAAATGATTCCTACTCTCAATAGTTTCTTGAATTCCTGATGGATGAGTGGTTCCAACAATGGATTAACTGGTCTCTAGTGTTGTCTGAAAGGCTTGTTTCCTGGCCTAAGCGTAATTGTATGTGTGATGATAGAAGTATCATAGGTTCTCAAATCTTCATAGCTCCATGCTATGACGTCAGGGAACTGTCTCAAGCTTTGAATAATTCCCATCTTTTCCTCGGGTGTACAAGTCTTTCCTATGCATACATTTTTGATATCGTGCTCCAATCCCAAGTTCACTTTCTCGTACTGATCACCTTCAATCCTTTGACTTCTCATCTGATCAATTTGATCTTGGTCAAATATCCTCTCTAATTGTATCATCCCTCTTAGAATGATATTTGTCTTTAAGTTTAGGATGCCATCATCATCAAATTCAACTTCCTTTTGTGTTTCTTCCTCATCAATAACTTGCGCTGCAAAAACATCTGAATTTGTTAAAAATTCACGAATGTGGTCATCGTCTTCAAAGACTTGAAAGTTCGTAATATTATCTAGAATAGATGGCAGGGATGACAGCTTCACTGTGAATTGACTTATGCCATCCATGGCTAGCGGCTCCAGTGAACTAGCTGATTGTGCCAAAGAATTTGCTACTTGATTATTTGATCGGTTCATGGATTGAATATTGAAAGCATCAAAGCTCTCAACAATATCCCACACTCTGTTACGGTAACAAGTCAATCTTTTATTATGGCGGACATATTGTTTCTTTACCTACTTCATGACTATTTCTGAATCTCCAAGAGCATGCAATACTCTTGCTCCTTTCCTGAGTGCTAGCAGTAACCCATGAATCAGAGATTCATATTCTGCTACATTGTTCATGCATGGGAATTCTAATCTGTGAGTAGCAAGATATACTTCTCCTTTCAGATTGATCAACTCAAAACCGGCTCCAGATCCTTTCTTCGATCGGGATCCATCAAACTTTAAGATCCAAACTTGTTCTTGTTGTGAAGACTGCAGAGTTTGTGGGTTTTCATTTTCTTCTTGATGTTCTTGCTCAGGTTCCATTTCCTGTATTCTCACCGAGGAAAAGCCATCGATGTGATTGACCTCTACATGGTCTGAAAAGCCTAACTTCTATGGGATACTTCTCTGCACCTCTTTTATGGCCCTATGGCACATCTTGCAAATGAATTCTGAATGAGCCGAGTTGTACACTCGGCACCAATTTGGTAACAACAAATCTTGAATATGAATGTCTTCATGCAATTCCGTCTTCATTTGGACACTCCTCCAAACAAAGTTTCTGAAACTTTCGAACATTCTTCTATCACTATCTTGGGAGCTCTCCCCCTTTTCAATCAACACATTTGTGGAGTCAGCCATCTGATTACTTCTCTGGATTGATTCATGCAACATGAGAACTTCATTTGTTTTAGGCCTGTAAGTGCCTAAATTTGTCTCTAGAAACAATATCTCATTGTTTTCTCCATATTCAGTAATCATTAACTTGAGTCTAGGCGTGCTATCAATCCTTATTTGGTTTGGGACTCCTTTCCATGGCAACCACATATGGGAAAAGTCTGTAGCAATATACCCATTCAGTCTTCTCGCCCAGTCTCTACTCAGGAGCATGCGGTACCCATCAGGGATATCCACCATTGAAATATCTATGCAGCTTTGTATTCTTGAGTCTGTCGGTAACTGCATGTAGATATTGTCTAATTCTCCCATAACTGGGACTTCCATTTTATCTAACTGTGTGACTTTCTTGTTGTTTTTTGCAGGTACAAGTCCCAACCGGTGGAAGACCGCGAGTGGCATCATGTTGCTTGAAGCACCAGAATCCACTAGGCAGTTGTAGCATTTTACCAAATATCCTAATTGACAATAAAAATGGGGCAGGTTCATCCTTTCCCTAGTAGAATACTATCGGATGTTTGTCCTGCTTATTTGTATCTTGGTCCTTTTTCTGATTTCTAGGAACAATGTCCTGTCTTGGCGGGGTATGCAGTTGCTCATTTGCTAGGACTTCTTCTTGAAAAATATGTGTCCATAAGGACATCTTCTGGTGACATGTCCTTTTGATTAAAACTCCCAAGCGATGCCTGGGTCATTCCTACAACACCAGAAGGTTGTTGCAGAGCATCAAATATATTGTCGGTCACTTCTAATTTGGCCATATTGGTATTTGCTGGAGCATTGGGTACTCCTCGGTTTGGCACACTTTGTGGAACATTTCTTGGAACAGTTCTGCTTCGGTCAAACTACCCAAAAGCATTTCCTGGATCTCGGGAATTCTCATTAGCTCAATCAGAGGTAAGTTGACTTTCATCTTTTTAAATTCTTCTAATACACATGAACTTAACCTCTTTAGCTCTTCTCAGGGATGATCTTTTGGCTGAGCCTGAATCTGTTCCACTTGAGGGTTCACTTGTATTGTTTGTCTCATCTGGGAGACGGTAGCTTGTCTGGTTTTTTCTATTCGTGGAGCGACAACTTGTCTCACTCCACTTGCCTGAGTATTTTGTTGATGGTATTCCGACAAATCTCTGGGAAGAGATGGCACGTTGGTAGCATTCGGATTTAGTGGGGTCTGGAAATTGTTTGGTGGCACCGATGTAGTCAAAGGTTCACTTTGACAATGATTCCTCTGGTATATCCTAAATGGATTTCCAGCCGCTTTTTGAAGCACTTCTCTGGTTCCTTCTACCAGAACATTGTTGTATAGTGGAGGGAAATTGTAACCATTGACCGTAGATGGCTAACTAGATGGGTCTTGAATCCCCAGTTCATCTTGGAATCTTGGCGCCTCCACTGGGCCGTTTGCAGATGCAGGAGGAAACCTCTGATCATGTTGGTATTGTGGATATTCCTGGGGAGGAAATCGAACACTTTCAATCACAAGAGCTTGATCATGCCTCGGTGCAAGGACTAGTTCATATCCGGTTATTGGAGGATCTTCTGCCTCTGAGTTCCTTCTTTCACTTCTGAAAATATCAGCGGCTACCTGGAACTCACGACAATGTAACTCGAAATGTTGGTTTGTGTTATGCAATCTGCACCATCCTAATAGCATTGCCTCAGCTAGGAATACCTTGTTCGTGGGATGATTGTCAGCTGGTGGATTATCCAAGGGTGATGGTACAGTACCATTGTTAGGTCTGGTGTTCCAAGTCTTCTTTTGGAAGCCTGAGTTATTATTTTGGGGACCTTGATTATTCCCTTGATAATTTTGATTGTCCCTTTGATACCCAGAATGACCTTGACCTTGGTAATTCCCATGAGGTGCCTGATAGCTCTTCTGAAAACTTTGAATTTGGCTATTTTGTCCCTTCAGATAGGTGACTTCAGTCGACAGCCTCTTGACTTGATCAATCAAGTCTTTCATTTCATCCTTCTCTTCTTGAGTCCGCGTTGAAGTTGGCGCATTCTGAAGATATATGGGTTGAGCTAGTGGTACCTAGGACATAGGCGCTCCTGGGTGGATGACCATTTGGTTGCCCATTGGAGGGACTGCGTTCAACATAGGCGTTTGATGAGCCAACGCCCGATTAATATCTTGGATTTGATTCTAGGAGGTTGTGTTTCCCAAGTAATTGAGTGGACCAGGAGCCATACCTACTCCTAGACCAATGCTAGCTATAATTACCATAGCATATGCTCCCTTTAGATCCACTAGGAGCAGATTGGTTGATTTCACAAACATGGCGGTAAGACGATCCAAAGCTTCATAATATATGGGCAGTGTCGCTGCATTGTCTAACAAGTAAGGATATCTCAACCTTGTATAAGCTTTGTGGAATCTGCTATTGAATGTACTAATAGGCCTGCTCATGTTGTTGTCTCTTGATTTCCACAAATTTCCTATATAGATTAGATGGAGAAATGGGTGGCCTGAATTTCTCTAAGAAAGCGGTCTTCATCTCTTTCCAAGTGCGGATGGAGTTAGCTGGCAAATGGATATACCAGTAAGATGCTTCTTCGTCGAAAGTGTAAGGAAACAATCTACATGCGGCATCGTCTTCTTGGATATCTCTATTCTGAAGAAGATCTTTGAAAATCTTGATATGTTCGTCTACAGTGTGGTTCAAGTCACCATTGTGAAACTTTGAACAAAAATGTTTTGAATTTTTTGTTAAATCATGGTAAACACCAAATGTCATGGGCAACGCATTAGCTGGATGCCACGCCATTGGAGCGTTTGGGTGGTTTGCTTGGACTGGTCGAACTGGTGGAACTAGTTGAACAGGTTGTGCAGCCACTGGAATTGGTTGACAGTCTGGAAAGAGACCAAAAGGAACTCCCTCACTTGGTGCTTCTTCACTGGACCCAACTGCGCTAGATGTTCCTTCCTATGATGCTTCAAATTTCTTCCTCTGCCTATTACTGTAAGGCGACAGCTCTATAAATTCTTTAAAAGAATTTGGAGTGGATCTAGTAATCCTCTGAAGTCTATCTGCTGAGAAAGAGTCGATTCGATCCAACGTGCTAATCTTGGCGAGGTGGTGCAGGAGCTTGTGGTGCAGGAGCTGCTTGATTCGCTTGTTGGTTCACCTATCAGTTTTTCTCTCGTTGAAGAGTCTCAAATCTTTCAACAAGGAGGTCCCTTTGAATATTGAATTCAATTCGTCGTGCTCTTTCTTCTTCTTCCTCAAGAATATAGCACATGCAAAACCAATCAGGAGTGCTTCTTCTCACTTGCCACACGAGGTTGAACAGTTCAATGATGATATCCTCTTGTTCGTCGTGAAAACCCAGTTTAGGTTGTAACACTGGCTGAGGATCTTGATCAGGATCAGGAACGTTGGCTGAGAGCCCCATTCTTCATCTTACTATCTGTTGATGTGTTTTTCATGACCGCACCAACGCAGAATAAAGTCGCCAACGACTACCATATTCTCTCTTGATCAAAGTATCCAGCATGCTAAGATTGCAAGAAAGTTCATGTGTTCAACTCCAAGGTTCTTTCAGTACGAATAGGCTCATTTGGCTCAATGTGATTTGCTGGTATTTCAAGAGGACTTATGGAATTGTTCAACAGTGACACAACAACGGTGATAGTGCGGAGCCTAGCAAATTTGTCCTTGAACTCAGAAAAGTAATCTTTCACAATACAAATCTCAAACTCAAGTAAAACTTCAGGAAAGATTAGCAATTGAAGCAACTCATCCAGACCATGATTAATCCATAAACAAGTCGTCTTTCCAAAATCTTCATAATCAAAATGATATTCTTGGTAGGCAATAGTAGGGAAAGATACAACCTGGGGGTCTTCATTCGCTGGTGCACATTCTTTCCTACCGTCCATTGCTTCATCAGGAGGTCAAAGTTGATGGTGAACCAAACCTCATGCATTCAAAATGTGTAGATGATCCAAACTAGGAGGAGTGGGGCAGGAAATAAATTCAAGAGGGCATTTGGAAACTTGGATCATTTCATGCGCTAGCTCCTTTTGGATACCTAACAATGGCTCAAGCCCCAACTCGAATTGCTCTTCATTTTCCATCTCTTTATCAAGCAGTATTTCATTTGTTTCAATTTCATCAAGCAACTCTTCCATGACTGTGAATAATGGATCGAGTGCTGACGTGAAGTTCCTTTCATATTCTACCTCCATCTTGGTAGCCCATTGATCATCAAACACATCATCTTGCCTTAAGTTGCTTACCATTTCTTCCATCTTGTTCACGCATGGCTGAACCTTTTCATCAAGGAGTGTTCCTTCTTTAAGCGTACCGAAATCACTTCCCTCTTCACGTTCTCCTCCTCGAATGAATAAATCTTCCACATCATCTCTACTTTGAGCTAGGTCCTTTGTTCTTGGTTCTTGATGATCTTCAATAACTCGCAATCTAGTACCTTCATTCACTTCTGCATGCTGACAGTTGCCATGGGTAGTTTCTCTTCTTTGGATATATTCCATTGCTTCTTTGATCTTTGCTCCAATAGCCTCTTGTTCTAACATGATGTAGGAACAATCTTCATCTTCTTGCTCCCTAAGCTCGATCATGTCCTCTAGTGACTTATTCTCCTTGTTGTTGGATGGTGTTGAGGTACACTCTTCATTTCATGCTAAAAATGTTTGTGTGGCATATTCAATCCATCCCTTGTCTTTGAAGAATCCATATGGTAGTACTGGTAATCCGAGGCGACATCTAGCGAAGTTGATGGCTTCTTCACATGTTGTGCAAGTGAACTCTGGATGAGGTGCGTCGTGAATCCGACACCAACGAGGGAGCAAAACACCTTTCAAGAAAACATTTCCAAGTTCCAACTAATTCTGGATCCTAAGTATGAATCTCGTGAAGGCTTCCTCCACAACCTCTGGAATGCTAAAATCATCAGGTTCTACATCCAACACTCCTGGCTTGGGGACATCCCAAAAGAAAATTTTCCCTTGGAGAACAAGCTCTATCCTTGAGAGGAATGTTAGGCAACTAATTTCTTCATGTTGGGAGGTCTCATGAATTCGACATCTTCCTGGAAAAGCAAACTTAGACAAATTCTCAGGCCACAGTTGTGCATTCAATATTTCATGAATCTGAGCAATATTTGTAAGACTGTCTTGAGAGCAAGACATATTCCCATCCATTGAGAAATCCCTTTTTTGATTTTTTTTTGAATTTTTCAACTTTTCACTTTTTTTAGATTTTTTGACATAAGAGAGATCTAACATATCTCCGATTTGAAACTTCAAAGCTCATATTGGTTTCTTCCAACTTATGGAACAATTCAAAGCTCGCCCTCCTTCTAGCGCCAATTCTGTTGATGTGTTTTTCATGACCGCACCAACGCAGAATAAAGTCGCCAACGACTACCCTATTCTCTCTTGATCAAAGTATCTAGCATGCTAAGATTGCAAGAAAGTTCATGCGTTCAACTCCAAGGTTTTTTCAGTGCGAATAGGTTCAGTTGGCTCAATGTGATTTGCTGGTATTTCAAGGGGACTTACGGAATTGTTCAATAGCGAAGGAAGGAATTCAAATGCTTGGAAGGTTTGTCTATGAAGCGTGGGTTTCCTATTCTAATCAGAAAGTACTGAATTGAAATGGTGTAAGGTTTGGAGAGTTTAAATCTATTCTAAGTGTGGGATATGGAGCTCAACTTCAGCGAACTTCAACCAAACTTCGCTTTGCCTTGCCTCAGACAGCTTCCACGGAGTCGGTGCAATCTTCAGAGGAGTAATTTAAGGTGTTCAGATCACAACTTAGCATGAAAATACCATCACAACGACGCATATAGACATACATATCATGATCGAAGTTAAGTACATGATATTCCAATTGACCACACAAGGCGAATTCACCATCAGCAAATACACTAGTGGTATGGATAGACAAAGTTTCTTAGATCAAACACCACATTCCATAGCTAACACCTACTTGCATGGAATGAAAATTATACTACTTTGAACTATTTTATGTTACCATCTGAATCGGAAGGACGAAGAAACCTTGCTAGCTACTCACAACAAAGACGAAATTCACCATCAATGAAAAAACTCTTTTATTGAGAGAGTGTTCGCAACAATTTCTTACAAAGTTTTCAAAGGGAAAACTTTCCCTCTTCTTCAACTACACTATCAATCTATACTAAGCTACTTCTAAGTTGTCCCTCTATTCTAACTTCTACTCTCTAATTCTACTGTCTAATGAATGTACAAATGAAGGGGGACTCCCTCTTTTATAGCTGGCCAAGTCCAACAGATGGCTCAGATTACAATTGGTTGGATGGCCCAGATCATGCCACCTCAGCCCTAAACAAGATTCGCCCTAAAAACTATCACAAAGGAGAGTGGGGTAATAAATGAGCCATTAATGGCCACCATCTTCTAGAAGATTCTTGTTTGTAGATGCGTTCACACTGTTCTGTTGTTCACGTTCAGCCAATTCTGTTGATCGCTTGGAGGAGGGTAAAAGAGTCTCTAAGATTGCCTCCTTAGATAATAAAATTTGGTAGAATCTGGAGTTCAACTACTCTTGATCTTATTCTTGACATTGTTCTTCAACCTTGCTCGAACTTCCACTCTTTTCTCCATCTTGAGCTTTGAAAATGCTCCTTCTTTGTCACTAAGTCTCAACACTTAGCCATTTTTCGCAACTTTCTTCCTTCAAGGTTGAAATGTCGTCTTGAATTATTTTCTTCATCACTTAAGCCATCATCGTTTGGTCTCGACGTTTCTCCTGCAAAACAAGGAGAAGAGCATCAGAACACTTCATAATATAAATTCAACTTACTTACCAGGTTTCTGACGTTCTAGCTTCCAAGGGTTCATCGTCTTCAATAGCCAACTTTGCTTTCAAATTCTTCATGCGTTAGCCAATTTTCCAACCCGTCTTGTATTCTGCTTGGCGCACTTCACTCTGACATTTCATCCAACTTATACTTGAGAAGAAATTCTTTCATTAGGAATCTGATCAACAATTATCCAGGCGATCATTTTCAAATTCATCCACCGAGGCATTTTATCTTCAACAATATCATTTATTCCTTAGAAAAAAATTCAAATTTCCCTTAGGAAATTCATCAACCTGGTGCCCATCAAAATATTTATCCTGAAAGCTTCGGCGAAGTGTGAAAGGATTTAAAATCAACTCCCTGTCGAGGATCCTCGATACCCAGAAGAAAATTTTCTTCAGAACGCGTCAGATTCATGGGTATACAACGAACGGGTTCATTTAATTTTTGAATTTTGAACCTTAGAAAAATGATTTTTTTATCAAATTTATTTCATTTCTTCACCCTTGAGCGTATTTCCTTGCTCTGACTTGAAATTTCCCATTGACCCTATGAAGCTAGAGTATTCTGACTCATTCCTGCCGATTTTATCCATGCCTCTGAAAATTCCATCTCCTCCATCAGACTTAGGCGTATTTTTCTTCTAGAGGTGGAATTTAAATATTTTTAAAAAATATATTCTATCATTTCATCACTAGCTTGGGCGCATTTAAGCTTTTGTCCTGCCACTTGCAAACAATTAGAAAATATTTCTTGACTTTTCATCTTGGGAGCATTTTCAAGGTCATACTTCCATTCTTTCATACTTAGAAACTTTTCTACCCATCCTTTCAAGGGTACAAATCATAGCTAAAGCTTTCAATTTTAATACCTTCACCAAATTTCTTGCCTCATCTTCAAGGTTAGGCGCAAATAAGAGGGTTACCTTAGAAAATTTTAAGTTCTCCATTTTTAAGCTCAAGGCGCAAATCATGGGGTCTTCTTTCAATTTAAGCCCTCCACACTTAAATTCTCTTCCAACTCACCCCTCTAGTCAAAGGCACGTTTGACATAGCCAGCTTCCATTTCAAAAACTTTAGCTACCTTCTTCTTCCTTGGGCGCAAATGACCCCTTCTAGTTTCATTTTCAACACTTAGAAAAAAAATTTCAAGTGACTCCCTCAAAGCTAGGCGCATTTCAGTCTTCATCTTGCAATTTTCATGCCTTAGAGGATTTCCAAGCTTCTTTTCAAATCTAGGCGCATATGAGCTATGGAGGTTTTAATTTTGACACTTAGGAAAAATTTGGAGTTCATCAAAGAGGGGCGCATTTGACCCGTGGAGCTTTCACTTTAAGGACTTAGAATATTTCAAGTTCATCTTGTCTTCTCAAGGCGCATTTGGAGGCATGAGCTTCCAATTTTCAAACTTAGGAACTTTCAGCCAGCATACTACCTTGGCAAGGTGGGGCGCATTTCACCCCCTATACTTTCATTTTCAACCACTTAGAAATTTTCTTAAACTCAACTTTCACTTAAGGCGCATTTGGCATCATGGACTTTAAATTATCAGAACTTAGAGAAATTTCCAAGTGGCTCTCCTCTTTTTAGGGCGCAAAAGGTAGGCTCAACTTAGAATATTTTGGAAGTCACCCTTTTGCTAAGGCGCAAATAGCATGATCTACTTTGAGTTTCAATTCCTTAGCCGTTTTTTTGAAGTCATCTTTCAAAGTTAAGGCGCATATACCACCTTCAACTTTTAGTTTCCCACACTTTAGCAATTTTTTTGAAGTTTTCTCCTTACTCCAAGTTCCTTGGGCGCATTCCACCCCTCTTACTCTGAGTTTTGGTGCCTTAGAAATATTTTCATCACTCACCAAGGTTAAGGTGCAAATGGCATGTTGAGCTTCCAATTTTGACACTTAGAGGATTTCCTTATCAATTTTCAACCTCCTGGGCGCATTTAAGAGGTCCTTCTTCCAATTTCATCACTAGGGCGCATTTGCTAGGTGCTTAACTTCAAGCCCAAGGGCGCATTTTCACATGTCTACTTCCAATTTAAAATATTTTCAACCCCTCCATGCAAAACAAGGCGCATTTAAGAGGTGGAACTTCCAATTACCAAGACTTAGAATATTTTTACCTTCATCTTTTCTTCAAGGGCGCATTTTGCTTGTCAAGCTTTTAATTTGTCAACTCTAACCTCAAGGGCGCATTTGGAGGGGTCTACTTCAGATTTGTAACAATTTGACTATTTTTCAACCAGCTTCGAGTTCAAGGGCACATTTCACCATGGGAGCTTTTAATTTATCAACACTTAGAAGGATTTTACCCATCTTCAACTTCTCAAGGGGGATTTGACCTGTGAACTTCAAATTTCAAGTGCTTAGAGAATTTCCACAGATCTTCAGCTTTTAAAGGCGTTCTTCACCGGCTGGACTTGAAATTTTATCAATTTCAGTGAATTTTATGCTCCTTGCCTGATTTAGGGTGACTCGATCATGCTAACCCTAATTTGCTATTTTTAGAAAGTTTTTCAATTTTGCACTTCAAGCTAATTCCAAGCTCCAAAAAGGATGGATTTTTCTTTGTTCTGAACCTCGAGATGTGTTTGTGCTACTAATGCCTGATATTTGCCTGTACCTGCTATTTTTAGCAACCTGCTAAAAATAACAACTGCTCAAAAAGTCTTCAAATTTTGCGTGTTGATTGCTTGAAGGGTGGTGATCACAGTTGGATGTTGCATTTATGTGATTGTTGTTCCTTGCCCTTGAATTTAGGAAACCCTAATTCCTCTACCCATGCCTGCTAAAAATAGCAATTGTCTGATTCTCCATTCTCTGCAACTCCGTTCACCCTGAAATTCGTGCCATAGGATCATAGGATCCTTGTCAGCTGCTTGACCTATTCATACTAACGCTTCATGCTGACCTGCTATTTTTGGCGTGTTTCTGGGGGTGGCTTACTATTTATAGTAACTGTTTGCTTCTAAGACTTCCACAACTCCGTTTGACCCGAAATTCGAATGACGCACTCCTCACCACATGACCTGCCTGTTGACGTTGGCGCATGCTGTTGACTTTCTATTTATAGTCTGTTTCCACAATGACTTACTATAAATATTAAGTGCTCTGTTTTCCTTCAAATTTTACCAGCAGACTCCTTGAGAGATGCTGATCACGGTGGTATACATCGGTTTTCAAAAATTCTGACTTTTTACGCCTCTTTTTAGGTCCCAAAGTTGGAAAGCCTAATTCATCTTGCATGCCTATCAAACAGTCTCTGTTTGTTCTCGTTTCTATTACATTGCGATCAGCTCGTGATTCTGAAGTGCTGGGAGGGGACTGCCAGGATGCACCTGCTAAAAATAGTAAGTTCCTTACTGAGTGATTATCTTCATTTGCATGTCACACCATCGCGAAGCTCTCAAAAAACCCACAAAGAATATGCCGACATGCAAAGAAAACCCTGACATGCAAACCCTAAAAATAGCCTCGGAAGGCTGAATTCTGAAAATCGTTATCTCACTTTGCATGTCACACCATCATGAAGGTCTCCGAAAACCCAGAAGGAATCTCCATACATGCATTGAAAAACTCTGCATCTAATCCCCGAAATTGGCTTCGGAAGCTGAACTGCTAAAAATAGTAAGTCCTCTATTTCAGCTCAAATTTTGCACGCGAGTAGCTTGGTGTGTTCTGAATGCAACATGACTGTTGGAATTTCAAGAATGCCAAAGGATTTCCTATAATTGCACACTTACTAAAAATAGTAAGTACTCAGAATCTGATGAAATTTTAGTGAAAACCTACTGGAAATGTACTGACACCAATGTTAGCCTCAGATTTCAAGTTATTCACTTCATTTGACTTCAAGTTGGCTGGAAAATTCAAAACCCTAATTTTCAGACTTGGCCAAAAGATCACGTTAAGGTTCAACGGCGGGCCCATCCTGAAAAGACAGATAGTAGAAAAGAGAGACAACAACAAAATGACCGAAAAGTAAAGCCAAAATTAGGGGGGGTCCCCATTTGCAATGGGGCGATGTGTGGAAAAGGTCACAACACTATCAACACTTGGATTTGAGGATGAGCCTATACCAAATGATTGTTCTATCTTGTCAAAGGTTTGCTTTAGACGATCGTTCTTCTATCTTATCAAGTCTCTCTGGATTGCTTCCTCAAATATCTTTCCCTTTTCCTCTTCTCTAGCAAGGACACAGCTTATCTGTCCAAATTCAGCACGATCGGCCTGTGTCTTCCAAGCTAGTGTATACAACTGATCAATAATATCCGTCGGAGGTTGATCTGGTTGTTCAACATGTACATGAAAAGGAAACTCATGTGGTAGTACCATTCTGCATCATGCCTACTGCCTTAACTTGTATCAAGGATTTCTTTTCATCAGCCCTCCTTCTAGCCCCAATTCTAAGTTGGTGCCTAGGAGGAGAGGCAAGCATATACAACGATGATGTGGAAAAGATTTATCTTCGTTTAGCCCTCCTTCTAGCGCCAATTCTATGTTGATTCCTAGGAGGAGAGGCAAAAGAGTCTCCACAGATAACAAAATTTGATAGGACCTGGAGTTCCACTAGTCAATTGTTCGCGTCAAGCCCTCCTTCTAGCGCCAATTCTATGTTGGTGCCTAGGAGGAGAGGCAAGCATATACAAAGGTGATGTGGCAAAGATTTATATTCGTTCAGCCCTCCTTCTAGAGCCAATTTTATGTTGGTGTACGTTTTATCATCCATCGAACACACAGAATAAAATGTCCAAAGACACTCTATCCTCTCTTGAAAAACCACCACGTATGCTAAGATTGGGAGAAGATCATATGGCGATTCCAAGGTTTCTTTTGTCAGGTCTTGACCTGTGGATAACCTCAATGGCCATTGTGATTTGCTGGTAATAAACAAGGGGACTTACATTAAGGAAATCTTCACAAGTTTAGGACTTAGGGAATTTATCATTAAAGGCTCTCTTCAATTGGGACTTCAATGTCGATCTCAAAAAAATAGCAAAAAGATAAGGGTTTAGGAGGTCTATTCTATGCCTAAGAATTTGAGAGACAATAAGTACTCGGTGAAGGGAATAAACCACACTTTGTTTCACCTCTTGCTGGACAACATACGCAAAATGGGTGCAATCTTCAAGGGGTGTGATAATAATTTTCAAACCTCGAATGAGTCTAAAGTTAAGCTTCCACAATTATGAGCTCAGGCTAACTTTACGCATCGAATGCAAATCATCAATTCGAAGAAAGTATGAGCAATACTTCACCATTGAATCAATACGATCAATCTCTCATTCACTTAACCAACTTTCAAAGAAAATTCTACTTAATCTAATTCTAACTTTAATCTATGACAGAAGAAGATATGCAACCTCGCTTACTATTTGACAATAAAAGTTATTCAAAGCAAATCATGCATAAGAGCTTTTATTATTCGAAATAGTCTCAATGCAACAATCTCATACTCTGTCTCCACACAAATGAAAGTGAGAGAGCATCAGTTTATATAGAGTTTCAGAAATCAAATGAAGGGCCGAGATTAAAACAATATCAACGGCCAAGATTATTACAACCCAACCCTAATTAGGGTTGCCCAAAATAACATGAGTTATCACTCAGTGAACTATCAGTAAAGAGATAGTGAAGGCTATTATCAAGGAGAGGCGTCCTTATCCTTCTGAGCAGCATTGCGTTCGATGAACCTGGACACTACTACGATGACCTCCTCCATTGTGATAGGCGGCAGCATACTAATCTAGAATTCAAGTCTGTCCAACTTCTCAACACATTTGGCAAAAGTATTTTCCCAATCCGCCTCCTACTTCCCAAAATCATTTCGGATGGCTGAGAGTCTTGCCACTCTCACAAAATCTTGTCTCAGAAATGGTCCAGTGGCCGAGAAGAAAGTTTCTTGAACTTTACGCTTCAACCTCTCCAACTACATGTCGTTCTCCCGGACAATCTCACGGTCGAACACTTCTGTAGCTGTCATATAAATCTTCTCCTGGATTTCTTTGACCTGCTGTTCAATTCTAAGCCCATCCACTTTTGCCTTCTCTAAAACTTCTTCTCGTATAGTCACTGCCCAAAACCAATGATGGAAATCATATACTGCTCCTACAGCAATCACCCTTCTATCAACCAACTCCTCCCTTGGAGTGCCTTTCAAAATCCTAAGGCTTGGAATAAGCCTCTCCTGCATGTTTGGAATACATTCCCATGTCTCTACCATATCCATAAGTCTGGAAAGAAAAGAAGAGGTCTGTCCATAGGCAAGTGCCAGTTTTTCCATGAACAAGGCTGCTTCTGTGCCTTCGCTCACCATCCAGTCCTCAGCCTCCCTGGGCGTAACCATTTCGTGCTCTACATCCTTGGTCACTTCCTGTGATGAATTGAGGAAAGAGGAGCTGCCGCATTATCCTGATCAAGTGGCTAGGTCAGATGTTGTATGTACTCCTTAAAGCATTTAACCTCCTTTTTATACTCTTTCTTGTTAGCCACTTCTTTTTCCAATCTCGCTTTGATGGTCGAGACAGAATTATCTAATTCCTCCACTTCTTGGCCTTTTGAGGTTGGACCAAGATCTACAGTGGTTATGGCATACTCTTGAGGAGTAATCTTGTCTTGTGGCTTGTCCACTATGGGTACTGCAATGTGTACGAAATGGCTACCTGTCTCGTCCCTTTGAATAGTAGAGAATTTCTTGGCAGGCTTCTTGACTGCAACTTGCTCCAACCTTGCCAAGAAATCCGCAATATCATCCTCCTCTTGGGCTTCTGCAGGTGGTTGAATCTTCATTCTTTCTATCAGCCAATCTGGAATGGTCGGCTGCTCGACTCCATCTTCTACCTGAACCTCTTCCTCATTTGGAACATCCACAACCTCCCTGAGAGTGGAAATCATTCCCTCCTCGAAGTCATTATTCCGAACTTCTATCTCATTGTTTGAACCAAGTATTTCCGTGCCTGTAGGTGACAAGGGCTCCTCATCATCCAGCTGCATAGGTTCATCATTCTCTTCCGGAACTGTAGGAGGTACAATTATTTCCACCAAGGACTCATCTATGGTAGCCATCAGCTCGTCAATATTCTGGGATACTGCCGAACGAGATGGTTCTCCCTTATGTCTCTTCTGAACAGGTTCTGCACTTGTAACTACTTCCTTTCTCTTCTCCCCAATCTCAACCAAATCCTGATGGAAAGCACCGACATTGGAGGAATACGACTCTGTCTCGCTCAGTAGATCATACGTGAGCGTTATTCTTTTATGTCTCATTTCCTGGACCTGACGATCAACCAACCACTGAGAATATTTGACCACTGGTCTCATTAATGTGGCTAAGTCTGAATGCTCAGGCTCCGACCATTTCACAAGAGGAAGAGGTCGACTCTCCTCGAAGCGCGGCTGGATATAGTTCCCATCATCATGCAACTGATCAGGTATTCAGCAAAATTCAATTGTCCTCATGAAGTCTACTGACATCCTAGACCATAGTCTCCTCCTGACTTTGTATTCATCGGCACCATCAACCCAGAAGTCTTCTAGTTCCACTCGGTGCTTGTACCTTCTCCCCTCTCCTTTCCGAATAATATGATGTGGGTCAAAGTTGACCCTGGACTTGTAAGCTGTAAATGGGTACCACTAAATTTCCAATCTAGCACTCTCAGCTCCCTATGAGGATGGACAACATTCCAACATATTCCCGATGAACAATGGGAATGTAATAGATGCCTTCCTGGTTGGCCTCTAGATGTTCTGATATTTTTCTAACTGTCTCAGGACTTCGAGCAAAACCATCCGATTTGTCGGATAAATGGGCAACTTATAGGGATTTCCAGTAAATCCTTGGATCCTAATATATGTAAATTTTGGGAATTGGATGAACCAGGACCAATATTTACTGATTAGACTCTTCGCCTCATGAGTGAACCTCTGATGTATTCCCCCTTGAAGTGTTCTGGTGATATGCATTAAGAATGCATCATGTGCCCTTCTGAAATGAGACTTCTCCTTCAACTAGAGTTGCAGGTAACAATCGTAAGGTTTGAGTTCGTTTTCTCCGCTGCCAACTTTTCCTCTGCAAGTTAGTCCTAGATACTTATATGATCTGGCCAACATGTAGACAACATACGAGCTCATATGAAAAGACTTAGTCTCTTCCAGATTGATCAATTGCTCGCAAAGATTGTCACTTATCATCCGTGACCAATTGAACATTTTCACGCCAGAAGTGATCTCGTCTATGAAGTAGTACATCCAGCTCTCAAAAATTGCACCCTGCAGGTTGCCAGCTATTCTGTTCAGCATCAGGATGATGTCTCCAAAATCTTCTTTGAAGTCCGTCCGGCGAGGTCTTTTGGGCATCCTCTTTATTGATGGCTTAGGTTTGTTCAGCCATGCCTTGTTAACAGTTGTAATGCATAAGTCCAGTTGGCTGTCATATAACCTCTTGGCCTCTTCCTTGGTCTTATAGACCGTCCGTGAATGTGTTGGGATGCCGAAGGTTTCTTGGATTGCAACCTCGCCTAAGTGTGCCAAAAATTTTCCATTCGGTGCAATGATCTGCCTCTTTTGAGCATCATAGTGGATAGCACATTCCACCATCAATTCTGCACAGTCTATTGTAGGCGGGAATTTATCTGCCTGGAAAATCTCATTTTTGATCATCCGCCTGGCTATTGGTGTTGGCAGTCCATTCTGTCCATATACTCTTCTTTTGAACTCATCGAAGTCAACATGTCCGAGATCGGTGTCTACGACATTCCTCCATTTTGAATTGATTTTAGTCTCCCGTTGGGCACCTTTGCTGGCGAACTTCATTTTTTCCGGTCTCTTTGATGATTCACCCACAATGGTCATCAACCTGCAGTCAGAAAATTAACATTAATACAGTGACTTTTTTAAATTAATTTATTCTCATGCCTTGGATTTGGATGATTTACTTTCAGCTTATCAAATAATTAAATTGCTGCAAAAAAGCAAGCTGAAAGTAAATGGATGGAGTTGAAGATTTTGCCAGAATTGAATCAACATGAAAGAGACAGGTGAAAAATAGCAAATCAACTTGACTGAACAGCAAACCTCAGTGAAGAATTGCTGGCTGCAAATCAGATTTAAATTCTGATAATTTAAAAGAAGTGTGCCCCTCTTGCACAAAAGAATTTCAACTTTCAACAGATAAATCTTTTCTTTTCCTGTGAAAATTCTTCCTCATCATAACATTACTTCACTCTCTGGAAAATTCGATCTTGCCTACTAAACAATTAACTGCCTGATAATTTCGAGAGAGATCAAATTTCTCTTCAGCTATGCCTATGAAAAATGAGTTGCTGAAACTCATTATAATGCTGAAGAATTTAATTTATTTTAGCAATTGCCTATTCTTCTCTTGATCACGATTTGTTTTCATTTATTCAAATAGGAAAGTTTCCTTTATTTTTTGAAAAGAATCAGTCTCAAGCTTATCCAGGCAAATCTCATTGATCTTCAAAAATTCGATTTTTGCTCAAATGTTTATCTTTGATTTTTTCGAATTTTGAAAGAAAACATTAAACATTTAATTAAATTCGACCCTTCCAAGTTTTAAATTCATGGTGAATTTAATTTTTCCCTTCGGATTTCATCTCTGGCTGGCACAATTTGTTTTCTTCCAACTCTCGTATGGCGAATTCGATTTTGTCCAAGGCATTTAAATTTCCGAGTAGTTGAGAATAAATTATTAAAATATTAAAATATTTTAATTTATTCCAACCCGTTCGTTTTGGACCCATGGCTATTTCGATTTTCTCTTCATTTTTCTTGGCTAAAAGTGTATTTTCCAATTTTATTCTCAACTCCGTCTAGCCAAGTCAAAACTTAAGCCATTCCGTCGACAATTGTGCCTTCCATGGATTGTTCTTCCTTACCCTCGTGCTTTATCTCATCAACCACAATCTCAATGTTAGGTTCTTCTATCTTAGAATCCTTGTCTAGAATAACCTCTATGCAATGTATTTGCCCCTTGCCCAAACATTTATGTAATGGCTCCCATGGCTCTCTATAAGAAAAACATAATTTATTCCTTCATAGTTCATTCTTGGATTATTTGATCATTCTTGGTTTTGGAGGTGGTGCCTTAGGTTGAGTGGAATCCTTTTGAGAAGATTTCTTATGCTACTTCACTGGTGGGATCTTGGGGTAATTTTTTTTCTTGGCCGCTAAACACCCCAAATTCAAGGCTTTCTTGATTGCATCCTACAAAGACACTGGAGCAATAGCCTTAACCAAACCCCTGAGTGATTCAATTAGTCCCTCCACAAATAAAACAATGAGTCTCCTCTATGTCATATCTAAAACTATCCTTGATACTTGTTGAAATTCTACAAGATAATTATCCATTGTACCATGTTGTCTCAATTGGGATAGCTCCCTCAAATGGACCTCCAAGTCTTTCATGTCAAACCTATCTATGAGTCTATGTGAAGTCAACATAGGTAACAATATGGTTATGCCCTTGTGTAATTAACCCACGATGTCATCACTTATGGATTATGCCCTCCAAATTAAGGATTACAAATTGGATAACTTCCTCTTCCATCATAGAGCAAAGTGAAAGATATGTCCAATTTTTGGATCCAAGCATGAGTAGTAGCCTTCCTCGAACCATCAAAAAGAGGGAGAGTCAATTTGCTCAATCTTGCTACAAATATCTATGGGGTTGTTGTGTAGGACACCTTTGCATTCTTGATCCAATCCTTGATTTAAAATTATAGTAGTTTGCAAATGAAATCAAATTTTGATGTTTAGATCAAGACTCATGTATTCATCCATACAAGTGTTGATGTTGTATGTTGCTAAATTTTTCTCTTCTGGTAGTGGTGCCTCCACTTTAGGAAAATAGGTAGGTTGAAAAGGCCTGGCTACTAACCCACCTAAAACTTGATTATTATTTGTGATTTGCATGACCATTCTTATTTGAAATGCTCCCTTCACCTATGAAATTTTGTGGGCTTTGTGGAATTCAAAGTGGCATTCATATTCTACATCTATTATATTATCTAGATAAGTAGCTAATTCATTTCCTCCTATTTTTGGATTAAAACGAGAAGCTTATCTCCTTGATCTACCATGTTTCTCTTACCTTTGCCTCCTATTCCAACACTAATTTCTATTTGTGTTGCTTCCAACTTTTTCCTATCCCTTTTTGAAGCTTCCAAGTCTCTTTAACTCAACTACATGCACTCATTCATTGAACCCAGAGGCTAGTTAGACTATTTGTTCTAATACCTTGGGCTACAATGTGTGGTAAAACTAATATTCTATTTTTTCACAAAAAGGATTGAAACATTCATCACAAAGATTAAACAACAAAGTTACTAATTCACACCTTTAGTCAAAACAATTGTGACTAAAATATGCATATGATAACACTATTGTAGCAATAGAAATTCTTGATAAACAACCAATTTTGAGTTATAAATAATCAATGCTCGAGTGCAACAATAATCCGTTTAATACATATACATCAATCAATATAAGGGTCACAACTTTTAATAGTCTTGAGAAATATCATTTATGATTTATACTCTCTAGACATTGACATTATTTTTAATGAGCTCACTTGGTTATTCTTTGTGGTCTTGTGAATGGGTGATTGTCCTTACTCAACACTAGTGAAAAGGCAACCAATACTAAGTGTTATACTGAGTTGGCACCTTGCTCAATATGGCAATTGGATAGTTGCTTTAAAAATGAGGTTGGTGCTAGTAACTAATTTGATCTAGTATATGATTCTTACACAAGGAAGCTAATGCGGCTTGTAGTTGACTTCAACTTTCATATATAATGTGATGGGATCACTATACATTATTGACCCAACATGGTAATGCTTTAATATTCACATGCTGCTACAATATATAATGTCAACAATCTAGCAAGGTGTGAATGGCAAATAAATCCTTCCCAAGTCTATTGCACCACCTGAACAGTAGATTGAGATGTAATGCTTTAGCAAACTAGGAAATTCCGAATAAGACCATTGATCAACACAATGCAGTTCCTAAGTCAAATTGCTAAGGGAGAAGGTAGGGTTTTCATCGTAACCTCAAATCTCGCAAATAAGAGGTTTTGTCCTCAATTGCTTGAACGTTGGATTTCAACTAATAAAGAAAAATTAAGAAAATTAGATGCCCATATAAAAAAAGCTTGCTCTTATACCTTTCATGGATTGGGCTCATGGACCCAATTTTGGCACCAAGATTTGAATGTATTATAACGCGCGCGCGTGTGTGTAAGTGCTAAAAAACACTATTATTTTATTAATTATGGTGTAATAGGGATGATCAGGCAAAGGGGACATGACAACAAACAACATCCTCAACATTCCACAACCATTAAACATATGGATGATTACAAGAATAATGCATGTTGTCATATAATGATGATTGAGAATGCTACCATATATCATCAACAATTCATGACCAAAATTGCAAGGACAACATTGCCCATTTCTTTCTTTGTAGTTGAAGAACAAATTGACCTAGAAATTCAATTGCAACAATCAAACACCTTCTAAAAGTTGGATCTAATCACACTAACTCCATTGTGCCATAATCACTATTATGAAGTTGTGAAGAAACCATATACCATACGTTGACCAAAAACATTGAAATTCATCATTACTACATTCATCCATTGGTTAATACTAAGAACATTTGTCTTCAATATTGTGTTAATTAAAAGCACATTACAGATATTATGACTCAATCAATTGAGCTTGAGAAATTTATAGAACTTCAAACAATCTTAGGTTGTCTCAGCTTTAGTATATTAATGTGGGTATTAGACATAATACATAATGTACAAATAGGTTATAGCTTGGACAATGTAAGTTATAACCAATGTAACTTCCTCCCTTATTTATGAATAAGTGTGCACACGTGTTTCAATACGTGCCAACACCCCCATTAGCCTTTTCCTACAATAATCATATCATAATATTGACTTCTACTATAACTTTGCCATGATAAACATGAAATTGAATAATTCCATAATGTACTCATCCATCATAATTCTTTAAACAAAGAGAATGCTGTTTCAATAAATGATAGTTCGTTGTGGACAGCACTAGAATTTTGTCACACTTATTAAGATAAGGATGGGAAAAAATGTTAAACTTATGTGTATGCATTAATCCATCAACTTATATCTCTTCTCTTGGAGACCTGTCACACCCATTTGAATCTCAATTATGGTGTGTAATGGGACCTGACAAGAGGGAGAGGAAAAAATAAGAATGAAGAAATGATCTAACAAAGGGACAATCATATGTGAAAGAGTAAATAAAGAAAGTTTGCACACCTCAATATGTGGAACTTCTTCCAAAGGTCTATCTGCAAAATATGCATATAAGGCACGCAAGATAGCCTGGATAACAAAACAAAAACACTTTAATGGGCAATGTTGACATAAAATAATAAAACACAGATAATTCAAAAATCTGAATTCAATTGTCTAATTTTTCTTTATTTATGTTTGTTTTGTAAGGAAAAATTTGCATCACAAGTGTTCAACATAACATAGTTTATAACTATATAATCACCTGATGGGCAATAACCACCACGGGTGCACGCTGTCGCTCAAGCTCAACAGTGACAGGTTCTAACCTATGATAAAATAAAATGTATCCATTCTTAACATTTTTCAAAATTTCATATACAAGAAAATGAAATGTATAGAACCTTTAAGCTTTCACTGGTCTTTTGGTCTTTTTCCTTTTGGTGTCTGGCTATGAATTATCTTGCTTGAGACCAGCCCAGGCCAAGCCATGGGCTCCTATATGATTTTTCTCTTTTAAATTTTTCAGCTCTTATAGATTTTCGGTAAAAGAATTATAGATCCCTTGGTTTGGCTAAAAATTCATAATTATTAAATAAATGTAGCAAGAATATGAGTAGCTCAAGTGCTACATTTTTTACCAACTTTACAATGAGAATCAAATAACACTAGTAATAAAATGGAAAACAAAATGGATAAATATAACCTTTGAATGACATCAAGATATGATTCACCACGAGGATATCGATATCTCAACTTGTCTTTTTTCCGTGCTCTGCATCACATAAACTTTATGTAAGTTCATAGAAAGAGTCAATTCAATGCCATATTTAATCAATCAAATATTCTATTAGGTTTTTCCTCACAATATTATTGTATGTAAAAATCAATCATTATAAACAAGAGCATAACTTTAAGCAATTTTGCCAAATTCTACATAAAATACAACTAGAATTACAAATATTGGAATTTTAGTCCATTTTTCAAAATAGAGGAGCCACAGAATGTTTAGAATGGATGTCATAGCACAGACATGTCAAAAGTAAAACTGTTAGAAGGTCCAAATGTGCTTTCTTATCTTTGGAGTAAAAATATTAATCTGGTCATGTAAGCTGACTTAGTCACACAGGTCGATTTTACCTTCAATGACCCATTAGATGCCTAATTATGTAGCACTGATCTTCAATGTAATACTGCCTTAGGTATATACCTAATTATGTCACAATGATATTCATTGTAATACATCTTAAGGTATCGTATTAGGAATTATCACCATCTCATATCTTGTGTACTGCTTCTTGTATTATTAGGTGAGTCCTTATGATTATTTCGATCTAGAGTGCAAATGCTTATTCAAAAATATCTTCTTATGGCACATGATACAAATGTTTATGCCAATGAGCGTAGACTTGTGTCTATAGAAAGAAGATTGTTGGAGAGGGATTCAACCGTTCACATGATTTGCTTTGTAGTGAAGCATTGACGTTGGGGGAGAAATGAGTATTGCATGAGTCTTTCCATTGTTGATAAGAGAGCTAGTACAGTTTGTTATCATAAATTATTTTTAAACAATAAACAATTTTGTTGACATTGAGTTTATTTGCATTAGGTTCTTAGATCATGGTTGCATATTGCTTTTGTTCTTGTGTTTTGAAAATATTTTAGCGGATATATATTTAGGATTATCCACTATTGTTCTCAATGAATTTTCAAAAGTATTTTATTCAGATCATGGAGATTGCAGCTCCTCCAAATGGTTGATTGATCATCTTCAAGTATTGAGCCTGCATAATATTGCCCTGCAATTCACTCTAGGTTGAAGAAAAAGAGGTGTCAACTGTTGTCCAAGCCTGAAAATATTGGTTAGGACAACCTTGTAACATGCTGCTTCAACTTCCTTCGCAGCTTAAATAGCCTTTGTCTCCAATCCTCTAGGACAATGATAACATACAAAACGAGGAAGCAAATGCTTCTTCAAAACAGAACAGCAAACAATTTGACACAATTTTTAAAGAAAAATAGAAGTGAATGATTCTTTATAGCTGGGTTGCATCAAAATTAATGAAGTTCAAGATTTTGAATGCAGAACTTACAAAAATTGCAAAACAAAGCTGCAGATGTTCCATCAGATACATTATCGACTTCAAAAATATTCACACTTATTAAGAGGTGAACAACATGGAGAAGGTGTCAAGATAAACGGTTTGAAAAGATCGTCAAAGATAAAAGGCCACATCAAGAAACTTAACGTGGAACTTCATAAGTAGTGAGGATGATTTCAACTTTCATGAAAATAAAAGAGGGAAACAAATGTTTAGAATAGGAAATGGTATTCTAGTATATATTTTGGTGCTTTCAATGATGAGGACATAGTAGATAGGATTAGGCTCTTCATATGAAGTAAATGTTATGAAGAAAACTCTAAAACAGAAAAAATATTTGAAAGTTTGGATTAAATAACTGTGAAGATTCATTTGGTTGTAGAAAAAATCAATAATGAAGTTTTTACTAATGAACACCACTTACGTTATATTATAATTGAAAATGATTCAGAAAGCTTTGCAAGATCTAAAGCAAAATAACAAACATGGAGTATTTAATGGGTTTGGCTCTCAAAAAATATGTGACAAGATAAAAATATGGTGTGAGGAAGCCAAGAACATGAATATGCATTGGAAGAGGATGGACGGTTATACCTTTGGAGTAAAAAAGGAATGTTGTAATTGTGTCTCTGGTATTTTGGTTGTTATGCATTATAATTGAGCTGGCAAGGTATATGATGTATTATCCAAGCTACTCCAAAACAATGGCTGATTGCCTTGCACGAGTCTTAAAAAATGGGGTAGGAAGGAGGAATACAAATTAGTTATTGGTCCAATATTTGAAGACAAGATAATGTAACTATCATGTCTACTTTGTCAATATGGCATTATGATGAGAGACAAGAGGGCAGTTAGATGATAGGAGTTTTCTTGAAATATATCTTGTGAAACAAAGAATATTTTAGCAACGCTAGCATGCCTAATGTAATGCCCCCAATCAAAGCCCTCACAGAAATGTTCTAACTTTTAAGAGCAGAAATTAATACACTCCTAAGACAGTGATCTGTTTAAAGCAATGATCATCCATTTAAGTCAACGATTATCACCTATTTAAAGGAGCAATTACTTTTGCTAATATTAAAATATGCAGAGATTCTAAGACCACTTATAATGCAGCAATCATTATTATTGAAAAACAGCAAATAGTAAAAAGTGGCAGCGATTAGTATTTAAAGAGAGGAGCAGCAATCTTTATTCACAAGGGCAGTGATTAAAGAATACTAAAGGATAGCGCTTGGAATGAGACATAATGTCATATCCCCGATTTGGAGGCAAATTAATTTAATTAATTTAATTAATTAAGTCGTCCAAATATTGTTATTTCATATGGATGACTAATTGATTAATTTAATTTAATTAAATATTAAATTAATTATTTATAAAGTTATCCTAAAAATACAATATCATAAGGTGACTTTATATTTAATTAATTTAATAACACCTCCTAATTTAATTAAATCATCAATCAAGCTATCCTCATCAAATTAATTAAGTCGTTCAAATATTGTTTTTCATATGGATGACTAATTGATTAATTTAATTAAATTAAATATTAAATTAATTATTTATAAAGTTATCCTAAAAATACAATATCATAAGGTGACTTTATATTTAATTAATTTAATAACACCTCCTGATTTAATTAAATCATCAATCAAGCTATCCTCATCAAATTAATTTAATTAATTAAGCCGTTCAAATATTGTTTTTTCATATGGATGACTAATTGATTAATTTAATTAAATTAAATATTAAATTAATTATTTATAAAGTTATCCTAAAAATACAATATCATAAGGTGACTATATTTAATTAATTTAATAATAAAGTGACTAAAAATAAAATAATATCAAAAAAAGTCACTTAAAGAATATCATAAGGTGACTATATTTAATTAATTTAATAATAAAGTGACTAAAAATAAAATAATATAAAAAAAAGTCACTTAAAAGAATAAAATAATATTTTATTCTAGAAGCTTCTTGGAGACTTGTTGAAAAATCTATTTAAGAGGCTGTTGGCTAAGGATTTCAACACACTTGATTTGGAATTTACTTTCTCATTACCTGCGTGGTAAGTTGCTGAAGCAAAATGCTTAGCATTGGCTTGAGGGTTTGGCGACTCTAGAGTCCCAATTTCGGTTGTGAAATATCAACCCTAGTTAGATAGTGGAGGGAGATACTTAAGTCTTTCCCATTGAGATAATTGCAGCCATTGGAGAACATTTTTGGGGAAGTTTGGTGAGTTATTTGAGGTCTGTGATTTTGTTTCAGTCTACAAACTAGCCATGGGAGGAATTGCATTTTCATTCATTTCTCTTCACTAAGGGGACATAATTTTGTGGGTATTGGAGGGATCACTTTCTCTTGCGAAGACAATAATTTCTACAACAATTTTGGAGGCTAATACTGCTACATTTATTTATATGAAAAAGTTGTCAGGCAAAGACAGGGTCGGCTTTATATTCCAAGTTCTTTACAGTTTATGCATCATAGTTGTAGTTGTCAATTTATACCATATTTGTATGCATTTGTCTATTTTGTAAACCTAGAGTCTTGGCACTTGCATTTCAGCTGTAGCCATTCATATTGCAACATATAATATTTAAGTTGTAATGCTGTCTCAAAAACAATAGTATTGACAATGCATTTTCAATCATATTCATGCTAGGAAGAAGAGCAAAATATTGATGTAATAGGTCTGATTGCATATCAGTTTCAGCTTGTAATCATTTACATATCATTATAATATCATTTGGAGACATAAGGAGTTTGGATGCAAATTATATGACAAAATGTCTTATTGCTGTAGGTGCACATTTTCATAAGTAGTTGTCATTTATATGCATAAGAAAATACAAAAACATATTGCATTTCATTTCAGTCCATTTGCTAGTTGTTTAGTATCTTTTGGAAGGCACTAAATCATATTGGCATCACTCAAAAGCAATTCAAATCAAACTAACAACTCAAAACAGCAAGTACAACAGTTTCATGACAACTGTTTGACAAAATGTTCCAAGGCTTAAAAAGTGGAAAACAAGCCAGATTTTGCCAAGGACATCTCACATAACAACAAATTAGTTTCAAATAAAAGTTTGTGGATTAGTAAATAAAGAAACAACAATTGATGCATGAATAGTTATGCCTCTTTCAAGGGATAGCAACCATGAAAGGGTGTGTCTTTTGTTAAATGAATGAATGTGACTCTCCCCACCATTGAAGATCTAAAAGGGGAAACAAATGAGTGGGGAGAGACATCAAGTAATGAATGAAAATCAATTAGAAATTTGGATAAAGCAGCAGATTGGAAAAAAGGAATAATTATAAGAGATCCACTGGATTAAGTATTATTGCCAAGAATATATTTGGCAATATATATATATATATATATATGATCATGCAATAATGATGCTTGCAGCAATTATTAATCCTTATTAGAAATTATTCAATTAATTTAATTTATTTATTCCTCTTTAAGCAATCATGTGTAGGGTTGGCAAGAAAACATGTTAGGGAAGGGCGATATAGGAATTGTCTTGGTTGGATGTTCCTACCAATTGGATGTTCTCACAAAGTAAGTACACCACTCTAAGTTGGATGGGATTGTCTCGGTTGGATGCCCTGCCACTTGGGGCCAAGGGGGCTATGAGCACGCCCCTGGGCTTACTTGTGATGAATAGTTTTTCTAGCGCCCTATCATGCATTTCCCTCCAATCCCTACCATGATTGGTTATTGGAAAAGAGTATATATATTGGACTCAAATTTAAGTTATTCATTATTTCATAAATGTTAATAGTTCATTTATTCTTAAGTTCAATATTTATTATATAATTTACTACGGAATATTATTTGTAAAACAATTTTCTGTTGTGTAATTGCCCCTTGGAGTATACCGCATACTCCAAGTAGGGGACATTACACCTAAATAGGCCAAGAGTTCATCTAGGATTCTGGTGCAATGTAAACAATTGTAGATACAAGAAATCATAGGAGAAGAAGCATGCTAACTATGCACTCATGGCAAGGGTTACAAACACCATGATCCTTGTAATAAGAAGAATCGTGGATGAATGCAACTCTTTGAAGAAGAAAAATACTTATGAAGAAAACAATTCTACTGAGAAGATTTTTCTTTGTTGCCAATGGATCTACAAACACAAATTCACAAGAAAGAGTGAAGTCAATAAGGACAAGGCTCTATCGATCACATAATTTTTTTCTAAATTCAATGTTAACAACGCATTGTTTGTTGACTGAAGAAACCTTGTATGCATTGAAGCCAGATCCTAGAGTTTGGCATGAGAAACTGATTAATATTTTCTTAAGTATGGTTTAGTGTGCAGCTAGCTCAACACTCATTTGTACATGAAATATTACAACCATGAAATTTTATTTGTTTTACTGTATAACAATGATTTGATTATTATTAGCAGTCACATTGACATTCACATGACTCACAATTCAAAACTAATCTAGACAACGCTTTAATATGACAGATTTGGAATGATTGTGCTACTCAGATACATCATTTTTCTTTCCTAAAACCAAGTATGTAGGTGCCTAGTGAAGCAATTGACAAACCAATCACTATTCTTTTTTAATCAATTATAAAGCTTGCCCACGGTGATTTGGACAGGGTTGATGTTATTTCGTAAAGAGAATTGGCTGTTTTTTTCTTTTTCACATAATTTATAATTCCAGTACTGCTCATGCTGTTGAGATAGTTTTCAGATTCAGGGATTATCTTGAACTCATTTGTTGGAAAGCAGCTAAGGGAATCCCAAGCTATATTAAGGTTCTACTTTTTATTAGCTTGACCAGTATATGGTAGTCCTTTAGGGAAGATACTATTTTGGTTGGATACAAAATCCTAACATGGGTGGAGATTGAGATGATACAGAGACCATTCTGGGAATTTTCTATCACCCAGCATATGTGATATTGCATGGATGAGCATGAAGCAATCTATACATATTCCTCAAAATTTCAAATTATAGAGAGTCGAGCTGTATAGAACAACAGTTACAACTATGAAAGAGGCAGTTTAGATGAAAGGTTCATGGTCAGTTGACGCTTGAATACCAGAAGCCTATATTGTTGACATTTCAAGCAGTACATGGAAATCCTAATTCAATAATAAAAAGGAAATGTGCATTATTGTCTCTTCCATTCTCTTGCCAGTTTTTCATTTATTCCATTCCATGTCTTCCATTGCCCCTCATGTTTTATCTTATTTTCTCAACAATTTTCTGAAAAGTTCATTAAAAAACATTCGTAGTAAAGGGGAGCTGGCCCTCTCAATATAGAGGAGAATCTCTTTCAGAATTTTTCATTCCTCTCATCTCAATTTTTTTCCCTATCCATTAGGAACTAAGTGATTTCCAGGTACAAAAACCTAAGATAATAGATCTAGTGGAATATTTGGGCATATTTACAATTTTTATCTGTAGCAGTACATTATTTATATCTCTATAATTGAAAAGATTTAATGCACTTTTGCATCTGCATAAGCAATATAAAACCTGTTCTAAGATGACACTTTCAATAGGCGAACTTAATCAAATAAAATGTGCATATATGTTAGCAACTGGTAGCATAGACCCAACATTTCATTGATACAGAAACTTCCTAAGATAGTCATCACATGACCGTGTTGCCTCTTGGATGGTCACAAATCTATTATTATGGGTTACTACATTAGGCTTCACACACAGATAGTATGTATGGCTTATTCATGTTTGTTGTGTATATTTAAAGGATGTGTAAGGGGTTACACATCATTAGGTAAGATTACAGCATTTTGTTCCCACAATAGTCCAGGGAGATAATACAAATCCCAAGAGATCCAGGGTACAACACTCTCAATTTCTAGAAACTAGATGTGTTTATATGTGGAAACAATTTATAATGACAATTAAAAAAATAAGAATTAATATTTAGTATTTACAACTGTAACAGAAACTCTTTTTAGAAGAAGGCATATGGCTGTTTACCTTTCTTAATCTTCATCTATCTTTTGCTACCTTGATCTATCTAACTAGATGAGTATGTCTACATGATTATACAATGAAGTAAAACAGAAAGAACCCTTATCGATGATGAAATGGTTGCTCTTCCACAGCTGACTGTTTGCTGTCCTCCAATTACATGGTTGAGCTGCATCAAGATGTAATAGTCAAATCTGGCCCATGGGGTGTCTCCCCATATCCCACGAGGGCTGCCTCTCATGGGGATCTGTAACCCACTAAGAATTCGAAAAGTAATATCATCAGCACTCAAAAATATCACATACTTAGAGCGAAGCTCATTGATTTGGACAGTAGGCAGCTGGGACGAAGGCAGATTTGCCACCATAGACAGCACAAGGTTTTGTGCACTCTCAAATACCAAAGCATTCATTCCCATGTTCCCTTGCATTACTGGAATGGATGGTGTGATATGTGGTAAAGGTGGAATGTTGATCTTTGAGGTATCCATAACCACTAGAGATGGTTGTGCAGTAAATCAAACCAACAAAGATCATTACGTCATAGTTGGAAAACTCACAAAAAACTTGGGAATTTTTTTTAAAAATGAGTGTTTTCTGCAAAAACTCGCGAGTTTTTCCAAAAAAATGGCCGAGTTTTTGGCAAGTTTTTTGGAAAAACTCGGCGAGTTTTTTAAAAAAAATCGCACGACCTGTGTCTTAAGCCCGCAGCCAGAAAAAATGGCATTTCATTTGGTTTTTTCAGCTGTTTTTCACTCTTGGTTGAGCAAAAACCCACTCTAAACCATTTTGCACCATTTTTCAATGATTTTGCATCGAGGAGACAATATTTGAAGGAGATTTTCATTGAATTTCAAAGGCAAATTAGATCTCCAGGTAGGTTTTCTGATTTTTCTTGTTTTTTTTTTTTCCGTTCATTTTTGTTGATTTTATGTTTAAAAAACATCATGAATGTAGTGTAAAAAATATTTAAATACATTTATATTGTTCAAAACGATTTAGGTTCATCAAAACAAGATTTTTTGACACATTTTTCTGATTTTTTTCTATGTTCCACCGGCGTCGGGGACGGGGGGACGTCGAGACGCGGGGACGGGTTTCCGGGACGGGGGGACAAAGGGGCCTCAATTTCGGGACGGCGGGGGGACGGCGGCGGGGGGACGGGAGGGGGGACGGGGTGTATATACTATATACTATACATATGGTACTTAAAATGCTAGTTATGAAAAGATGTATAAGACTATTAAGAAGTAAAATAGCAAAATTGAAATACTAAATTAGTACTTGAACATTGAACATTGAATATTGAAGTTTTTAGTATCGAATGATGAATTACTAATTAGAAATTAGAATAGTAATACTCAATACTACAATGTAACAATTGTTGCATCGGAAAATGGAAGATTTCTATTATATTATATCAAAAATATCTGATTATAAAGATGATTACAATGAGTAGCATGATTATATGATATCAAAACAAGTACAAAATCAAAATGTCAAAATGACAAAATGTAGTGAAGGAGGCAGAGGCCTCTAATCATCCCTCGGGAGGTCGGCAAACTCCTCATCACTAGAACCACTGGACTCCTCAAGGTCAAGATCCGCCAAAGGAACACCAACCAACCCTATATCTGAAGCATCCTCATCCTCATCAATCTGTGATGGCTCCTCTGGCTCTACATCCCATCGTGCTGCTGGGCTCTCCTTGTACACACGTGTCCTGCGGTCAGTGAAACGCAAGGCACTATGTACAGCCACTAGCTTCTCTGCTCTCTTAGAGGTAAGTCTATTCCTCTTAAGAGAGTGGATGAAGCTATAAGTAGACCAGTTCCTCTCAGAAGCTGAAGAACTAGAAACCTGGGACAGCAAACGAATGGCTAGTGTGGTAGTCAGTGATTTCGGTCCATGACAAGTCCACCACAAAATCGGATCCTCCTGTGCCATAGTTCTTATGTCCGCCTTTGCTGCAGCCTTATAACCCCTAAGAGTAGCAAATTTCGTCCACTCAGTGCGAATGGTGCCAGCAGCTTCAACATCATACATCCTATCAATGCATTTGAAGAACCCTTCCTTCACCTCATCATCCTGAATCGGTGTAACTCTCCCAGGCCTAGGCATGTACCACTTCGGATTCAATGCATAAGCAGCCATGTGCAAGGGAGTGTTTAGGCTGTCCCATCTACGCTGAATAATAGGCTGAATGTAAACATTGTAGAACGCTAAAGTGGGGTCCTTCTCTTGCACAGCTGCCCTCATCTGACCAAGCATAGAATCAATGCACTCATACACCTCCCCAAGGTTAGGTGCATCCCCATCCCCATATCTGATGACCTGTACAACTGGTGTAATGATGGTGACAATATATTTTGCATCATGCCAAAATGCATCACTCTTCACTATCTCCTTCACCCTCTTCCCCTGCTCTGTCCTGGACCCATCCCAACGATTCCAGTCTTGTGTCATAACCATGACTTGCAGTGGCTCTTGCAACTCAAGCATTCTCTCCAAAAGAATGAAATAGGATGCATATCTGGTCTCAACTGGTTTCAAGAACTCCTTCGCGAAGCTCCTGAAGATGGCATGTGAAGTGTGGTGGTTGCAGATATACATCTGCACATCTCTAGCATTGCTGACCACTCCTCTAATCCACTCAATCTTCCCCATGTCCTTGAGTGCATTGTTCATGGCATGCACACAACATGGAGTCCACCAAATGTGTCTGTATGATGCCTCTATAAGCCTCCCTGCAGCTCTGCACACATGTGCTGCATCTGTCACTACTTGGACCACATTTTGTGGCCCAATCTCCTCAATAGCTGCCCGAAGGATCTCAAACTGAAAATCAGCATCTTTTCGATGCCCTGAACAATCAACTGCCCTGAGAAAGAATGGCCCCTCTGAACATGTAACTATAACATTGATGAGTGGACGATGCCTAATGTCCGTCCACCCATCCATAACTATGCTACATCCAGAGTCCTCCCAACATGCCCTCATCGTCTCCATCAATGAATCGATCTTGGCATAGTTGTTATCCAAGATCGTGGTCCTCAATTTGTGCTCACCTGGTGGCACATATGATGGTCCTCCCTTCGCCACCATCGACATCATCTCCTTATAATAAGGAGATCGAGCTACATGGAATGGGATTCCATTGGCAAAAAAGAACCTGCCAATGGAATCATCTATCTGATCCCTCAGGTGCACATTAAATAAATCAGCTATGGGGTTAGGCTGACTTTGCATCTTGCGTTTCCCCTTGCCCTGTTGTGATGCAGCCATAGTGCTATAAGTGGATGACGGTCCTGAGGCTGACCCTGACAATGTTCCTGCTCTCTGATGCAATGTAGGAGTAGAAATACGTGGCTGCGTCTGCATTTGCTGCTCTTGAATCTGCTGAATAGTCTGAATATGTTGCCTACCAGACAAGGTAGTAGGCATTGGAACTGCCAGGTCATCTGGAACACCCCAAAGCTTGTTGAATTCAATTCTGTATTTCAAATTTTTAGGGTCCTTCAAAAATTCGCATGCTCCCACACCCTTTCCTGGCCAAAAGAGGAAGTGTGCATTAACTCTGGTGATGCTCCCAAACCAATCATCACCACAAATGTTGCATTGCCATTTCCTCGTACCACCAGTTGATGACGTTGGGGCTGTTATTCTTGTTGCAAACTGTTTGAGAGGAGATTTGGGATCATAAGACCCCTAGCCCACTTTGCCAAAACCTGGGAAGGGCAATCAGTAGAAACTGGTGCACTAGCTATGGAACTAGTATGCCCTTCTGGATTTGACCCTTGCTCACCCCCCTCATTGTGCTCATCCTCATGCTCAGGTTCATATTCTGATTGGCTTGCACTATGAGAATCAGTTTCCATCTCATGCTCACTCATTTCATGACTATGGGAGCTCATTTTGACACTGCATTTCACAAAATGAAAAAAAATTCAATAAACACATAGTTTCAGCCTATGCCCTACTTTAAAATTAAAAAATAAAACTCTATATTTTAAATTTTCCAACAAATTTTATATTGCAAAACAAAATCTAAGATTCTAAATTAATTTAGAAACTAGAAAATGGAACAACAAGAATTTAGAATTTAGAAATGAAATAAGAAAAATTAAAAAATGAAACAACAAGAAATGAAAGAACTTAGAACATTGAAAATCAGAAAATAAAATAAAAAATAAGTTAAAAACCCTACCTTTTGCTTGAAAAATCTCTTCAACAAGGTGAAGAATCTTCCTCCTCTTCTTCTTCTTGCTCCTTGACACTCCTTTTTCACTTGCAATCACTCCTTTCACTCCTCCAATCACTCTTTCCTCAGCCTTCACTCTTCTTCTTCTTGCTGTAGCAAACAAGTAGAAATGCAAATGTGAATAAAAATGAAGATTAGAGGGCCTTTTGAAGGCATGTTAGAGTTTAGATGGGCCCCACATGCCCTTAGGGTTCGAACATAACAAATAGACTATTAAAAAAATCTTTAAAAATTGAGTTTTAATGTTGCAAATGGCTGTCCGCCGCGGGAGACGCCTGGGCGTCCCCGAGACGCTCGAGGGACGCCCAGGCGTCTCCCTCGGCGTCTCGGGGACGCCCAGGCGTCTCCGGCGGCGAGCTGAGCAATGGTGGCGCCGCCGGAAACGTCGGGACGCCGTCCCCACGTCTCCGGGACGTCCCCGTCTCCGAGACGCTAGGGCCTAGAGGGGGGGACGCGTCCCCGGGGTTCACTGATTTTTTTACATATTTTGCTGATTTTTTCATTTTTTTGAAATTTTCTTCAAACCCTAGTTATATTTTTTATTTTGAAACCTCTTTTTTGTTGAAAACATCTTTACAATCTTAGATTAGCTTTATTTTTTACTAATTTAAAGTAATTTTCTGATTTTTTACATTTTTTCACATTTTTTTGAAAACCTAGTTTATTATTTTCTTTTTTTAATCATTTTTTTTTAAATGAAAATGTTTAGAATCTTAGATTAGTTTAGATTTTTACTAATTTAAAGCAATTTATTTTGATTTAATCTAATTTAACTTGTTTTTAGATTTTTTTATCAAAAAACTAACAAGTTGTGCTTTCACTTTGTCATTGTGTGTGTAGGTTAATTGATAATGGCTTCTAAATCTGATTCTACCTCAAGCTCAACCCCATCCATGCCTAGGGGATTTGTAGGCACTCGTCCAGCAGGAGCTAGAAATCTTGCTTGGAAATATGCATATCAAGGACCCGAACCTGGATCAGTCTATTGCATTAGATGTAAAAATGTATACCGTGGAGGCATCAATCGCCTCAAATACCACCTTGCAGGCATCCCTCAACGTGATGCTAAGGCTTGTCCAAACACCAACAAGGAAATAAAAAGACAAATGCATGCCATACTTGCAGCTGCAAAAGAAAAAAAATTGCAAAGAGAGAAGGCAAAAGCGACAATGCAAGCAACCATAGCTTCTTCTCAAGGTGCTCCAATCAACCTTGAGTCAAATGATGATGTAGCAAGCATAGTGGGCTCTCTTCGTGGTCCATGTGTGCGAAGGAAACCCACCACCACCTCAAACCCTTCATCTACCTCTAGTAGAGCACCAGGATCAGCACCTAGGGGTACACGCATGCATGATTTTTTGGTGCTTAGAAACACACCTGGTGCACAACCTTCCTTCGAGGCAACTGGGTGGAATAGGGAGGTGCATGAGTAGGCAAACATTGCTTGTGTGGATTTTTGTTATTTCAACAAAATCCCTTTCAATGTGGCAAGCTCACCTTACTGGCACAATTTGGTGACCGCATTGACAATTGCAAGGAAAGGCTACAAGGCGCCTTGTCACAGAGATCCACTATTCTTTCTGATGGGTGGATGGATGGTAAAAACCATATCATCATCAATTTTTTGGTTGCTTGCAAAGATGAGGTGGTGTTCTTGAAAGCAATGGATGCCTCCAACAGTAAAAAATGCAGAAAATTTGGCTAAAATGTTGGAGCAAGTGTGCATGGAGGTTGGGCTTGAAAATGTGGTGCAAATCATAACTGACAATGCAGCGGCATATGTGGCAACGGGAAGAATCCTCCAAAATAAACCACACAATTTTTTGGACACCTTATCCTGCACATGTCCTTGACCTTCTTTTGGAGGACGATTGTAGAGGATGCAAGGAGGATCACTAAATTTATCTACAATCACCCTTGGGTTCTTCACTTGATGAGGGCGCACACCCAAGGGAGAGAATTGGTGAGATCCAGTGTGACAAGGTTTGCAACGATTTTCTTAACGTTGCAAAGCATTCTTGGTGCATTGACGACTTTGAAACAAATGTTTGTGAGTCAAGCATGGCTAGACTCAACTAATTCGAAGAAGCCGGAAGGAGATAGAGTTGCAAGCATTGTCTTCGACGTCCTCTTTGCACAAAGAGCTCTGGAGATTGTGAAGGTAACTTCAAAACTTTGAATTTGAATTCAAATTAAATATATTTTTTTAATGTATTTCATTGTAAATTTGTAAATTGTAACTCTAATATTTTTTGCATTTTTAAATTTATATTGTAGGTGTCGGAGCCCTTGGTTAGAGTTCTCCGCTTGGTGGATGGGGATAAAACCCCAATGGGGTATCTTTATGAGGCCATGGATAGGGCCAAGGAGGCTATTAGAAATTATTATAAGGGGGACCGCCTCAAGTTTGATCCCATTTAAGAGATTATTGACAGGAGTTGGAACCATCAACTCCACCACCCCATCCATGCAGCAAGGCACTTCTTGAACCCCCATTTCTTCCATTCAGGCACCTATGCAGATCCTATTGGAGAGCTTATGAAGGGCCTCACTACTTGCATTTAGAATTTTAGAGGATGACACCCACGACTGAGGAGGTAGACCCCATTGTTAATGAATTGCAGAGTTATAGGGAAAAAAGGGGTGCACTCTTCTCTTCAGACCTGGCAAAGAGAGCAATAATGAATCAGCCACCAGATATAAAATTTGAAATTTACAAGCTACAAGTTACAAAAATTGATAATTAGATAATTTGATAAAATATGTTTTGAACTCTAGACTTTCCTTTCTAAAGTTTTTAACTCTTTTTTTCCTTTTTGTAGATGTTTGGTGGACAAATTGGGGTGGAAAAACCCCAAATCTTCAAAAATTTTCCCTCCATGTCTCATGCCATCCTTGTAGTTCGTCCAATTGTGAGTGCAATTGGAGCTTGTTTGAGGCCATCCGCACAAAGAAGAGGAGCAAACTAGCTCAAAAATGCCTCAATGACCTTGTCTATGTGCAATATAATCTTTGGTTACGCACAAGAAAGGTAGAGGAAATATCAGATAATCCAATTGATTTGGATGAGATAGATCCATACAGTGATTGGACAAGGTGGGGGGAGCAGCCTCGATTGTTTTCCGAGGATGAAATTTATGATTTAGAGCGACAGGAAATGGAGGAGGGGGGTGGATTTGCATTCTCATTGGATGAGCTTGAGGATGACCTTGAGGAGGAGTCATTGCCAGTGCCACCACTAGCAGCTGCAACAGGATCTACATCCAGGATGGAAGTTGAGGAGCCATAGGCACAGCAGGAGCAAAGTCCTATGACTAGACCCTCTCCCCTAGTGAGAACTAGACAAGGGAAGAGGAGAATGTGAATTTGTAAAAACTGAAATATATTAATGTAGTATTTACTTTCAGTTTTACAAAAACAAGTTGCTATTTTCATTTTGTTTCAGACTATTATATCAGCGCATTGAGCATTCCACATGAGGATGCCATTTTGTATCTAATTTTCTTTCAAATCAATCAAATACAGCTTGTTTCTTCTATGTACTCATTTATTCACTCATTGGATGCATCTTATCTTTGAATTTTGCAAAAAAAATGTGTTTTTAGTGAACTTTAAGCAATTTTTTAAGTTGTCGAGTTTTTTGGCAAGTTTTTGCCGAGTTTTTTCCGAACCGAGTTTTTCGGGCTTGCTGAGTACTTGCAATTGGCAAGTTTTCCAACTATGCGTTACATGTTAACAAAGACCATAAGAACGGGTTTGGTGGCATCACTGGTGATGTATTTGGACATTGCTTGCATTAGGAGATAGGCACTTAGTAAACATCTTGACCTTAGGTAATTAGTATGTAGCACATGGAAACACCAACAAGATAGCATGAAATGTGGGAGCTAATGATGACCATCAGCTGAAGTAAACATAGGACTGGACCTCCTATGCAATGTTTTGGGATGATTATAATCCCTTACCTAATGATCTGGTTTGGAGTAGTAGCACAAAGATTGAGGGTCATGCTTTTGAGGTTTGACTAAGATTATAATGCACTCTAACTCTTTCTAAAGTGATTCACTTTCTTGTCCAGTGTCTCCAAATACACAGCAGCTGTTTTGGTAGGTCACTTGATACAAGCACTGCATCATCTTTCCCATTACTAGGACAAGGAAAGTGTTTCCTTGAGAGCACAAACCCCAAAATCATAGCTAAGGGGCTATTTGAATCACTCATCTTGTTTATATAGTTATGTGTTGCAAAATAGAGTCAAATTAAAATTATTTTACATGCATGCAAGTGGATGGTGATAATGATATAGCACTAACAGTTCAAGACAGTATCTGATTTTTTATATACTATTCAGCTTTACCTACACAAATAATACAGTATCTGAGAACTGTACAGCAATAAATGTGTATAAATTCATGCTAACTATAAATCACCAACTCTTGAATTCATCGATTCAATGTATGAGTAAGCAATCCATCACGATAATCATCATTAAAACAACTAAATAATTATTCTGGCTATTTGTGGGAGTTTTTCCCTTGTTGTGGGTGAAACTCCAATAGCAAAAATATGTGTCTGCAATATAATTTGACTAATTGGTGATGCCAACTGAAATCCTTTGTGTATTATCAAGATCAATGAAATTTTCTAAATTAACATTCTTCAAAATAAAGTCCCTTGTTGTGGATGGAACTCCAATTGCTAAACTGTGTCTGGAATATAATTTGACTAACTGGTGATGCCAACTGCAAATCTTTGTGTATTATCAAGATCAATGAAATTTTCTGACTTCAACATTTTTCAAAATTAAATGCAATATGAGGTTTCAAGAATTGCCTTTGTAGAACTTACACAAGTACCATGCATTTGAATTAAGTTTTCTTTTTTTTTTTTCAATAAATCAAGCTGTAATGCAAATGGAACGTACTCATATTCCTCTGGCATGTTCTTTTTTATTTCCTCGTATGTCATTCCATCACAAACTCCAGCATATATCTCATCTAGAGCACGCCATTGTATCTGCATCAGAATGTTGAATCCAACCATTTTCCACATCCCAATGCTATTACTTAGTGTCAAGGATATTGAACTAGAAAACTTTCATTGGAATTGTCACTGTATTTCTCAATGAATCAAATACATAAACATTATCCTCTCAACTTCAAGTAGAAATCTTACAAGTTACAACCTTGAAAACCATTAAATCATTAGGGCATTTCAAATGACATGTATCTTTCAAAATTGCATCATGCTCTTTATTACTTATGCAAAGAAAATTCTTTATAAAAGATTCTAAGGGATCATGTGATGCCTTATAACATGTAACTGAAAAAAATTCTCTTCCTTTTAAAATTTTAGTCAATGATTTTCACCTTTGGGAACCCCACAATATGGCTTGCTGTAAGTATCGTTCTTTGTAATGTGCTGGTCCATATCTATGAGATAAAAAACAAATAAAACCAATGAGAACTTTCTTTATAGTTTTTACATGAAAACAAGAAGTAAGACATGGCAAAATATGTGACAAGCATGTCAAGTTCAACAGAAACATATGTTTGAAGTAAGAAGCTAACAAATCAAGTTTTCTTGGTTAATTCATGGGTTGCTCTTGAAGGCTAAGTCATTAAAAGGGAAGCTTTTAATGGAACAATTAACCCTTAAAGAATAAGAAGGGTACCTCTTAAGATACACGATTATATTTGTGTTCTAAGCCTATACATAGTGATTCAACTTTCCAAAGGGTTTGAAGATGCCATATTGGGTTACAATCCATTCATGCAACACACAAATGTAAAAATACAACTGTAACATTTATAAGGTAGCTTGAGAAGAAAAATGGCCCCAAGAGAAAATATATCTCACCAAGATGCTTGTAATGTCTCCCTCGTGAGTTTAGCCAGTTGTTGAGTATTAGCCTATCCATTGGGTTCCCGTAGGCTAATTAAATGGTTTCTCGCAGGCTAATTAAATGGTTCAAGGAGCTCTGTAGTTTTTGGAGTAGTAGAGTTTGACATTATTCCATGTCAGTTTTTTGGTGTTCTGAAGGTGTTTTAGTAAGTCAGGTGGAAGAAATGAAATAAATGCTTAATTTATTATTTAATTATAAGTTCACTTAAGTATTTATTCAAATATTTAAAAGTGACTTATTTGTCAATACAAGGTGGCTAAAGAGGAGCAAATATTTAAAGGTATTATTTTAATGCTCATTTGAGAAATTAAAGGGAGGTGGCTAAAGAGGAGCAAATATTTAAAGGTATTATTTTAATGCTCATTTGCGAAATTAAAGGGAGGCATAAAGAATTGATTAAATATTAATTTTATTCTCAAAAGAAGGCGTTGGAATTTGGGAAGGGAATAAAATATTATTTTGAGTTCATTTTTGGGATACGAGAATTATTTTTTGGGAATTGTGCAAAGAAGTACTTTAAGAACTTTCCGAGGAAGAAAACCCTCAAGGAGAATATTGACTATAGTGGTGAGAGATCCACTCTCATTGATGGCTGACCAATTTAGTCAGAATTGGTGCTTGTATTTAATGGTTTGAATTGCCAAGTTGAACAAGGGTATTGGAAATTCATCAGATATTCCAGTTTCGGAAGGGCAAATTTGATTCTATTGCTGCTGGGAGTGGAATTTCAGAAGTATTATAATGACATAATATATATTAAAAGATACATAGCTGAGTTGGTGTTTTTGTGTATGCAAGGTCAATGTGTACATACCCAGCTGCACGAGCCTTGTAGAAGGGTTATAAATTTCCAGTCATTGATTGTAAGCTGGGTATGATTCTTCAATGTTGGTTGTGGATTTTGTGTTGAATTGGATATCTTAATAACTTAATGTCTATTGTAACTCCACAAGTGAGTTTTGGGAATTTAAAAATGACAGGATACATCTCCTCATAAGGTGGCGACTTCTGGTTGAAAAACTTTTTTAAATAAAGAGTTATTGATTGAAGGAGGCATCTGGTTTCGGGACATGCGGGTTACATTTTAGAAAAGACAAACTAGTGTAGTAATTTCCTTATTACAGCCGCTCCTGCCTTATATTCAAAAAGGACAAAAAGGGCGAAGCAAAGAACCTTCACAGCGTCACGTCCAACTAAAAGTCAAATCTGATCATGGGAATTACATGGATAAGACAAGTTGCAGGTAAGGAAGTCCAGCATTTGCCATAAAGTATCTTCAATTAGAGCCACAATTTTAATTGAGTCACTGGAAGTTTACATTACTGCACATGCTAGCCAGGATTATTATTAAAATAGTGAGCAGCTGGGACTATTTAATAAGGGATTAAGGGATAAGAGGCAGCACTTAAACTCATGTTATTGCTGAACTGAATTCATGAGCCACCGAACCAATTCTAGAACACTGTCCAAATTGGCAATGACCAATGAAGCTACAATTGCTTAGTACAGGTCAGAATTTAGTAATTTACTAATATGAAACTCTTTTTGAATTCTGTAATTCCAAATAGCAGATTGTAGTATTCAATTTCTCTTTTGGGTGATGAATGAAGTTGTGTGCAAACTGTTTGAATTAATGTTTCAATATTGTATGTGCATATAAGAATTTTGAAGGAAGGAGTTATGTATTAAACTGGTCAAATACATTCTCCAACTGGGTGTTTGTCATGTCCCCAAAATCGTAACACCAAAATAATACTGAAATACAGATAATAAAACCAAATAAATATCAAAATGTAAATATAAGTGACGTCAACTCAGACTACTATTATAATTATAATTATCTCAAATAATATTATAATTATAATTTAATATAAACAAGTTAATAATTTAAATATCATAATTATCAAATAAATGGTAATTATAGTTATTATAAATATTAAAATATAATGTAATATTATTATAATAATATAAAATAAAGCAATTAATGTTATCATAATAATAAAAATAGTATTCAGAAGAAATTAATATAAAAATAATAATAAAATGGTTAAAGGGAAACATTGGTTAATAAACGTATTGATCAAAAGGCATAAGGAAATCATCAGCCATTTAATCATGGGCAACGATTAATTCAAAAGGCATGCCCGTTGATAAGTGGAAGGCCATGTCTTTTGGAAAGTTGAAATATTAAAGAGAAGTCAACCTAAAAGCAAGAAGGCATCGAACAAGTATGAGGAATAATCAGAATAGAGAATAGAGGAAGTCAACGGCACAAGGGGACATTACATTCAGATTGAACATTCTCAATATTTTAAAGGAATCAATTTGGTGGAGAACACCTCATTTTTGGAGCAGTTTGAATTACTTCATTGGAGAGCATACATTTATCGAAGGAGATAAAAATTAAAGGAAACATCGAATTTAAAAAGGGGCCGTAGCCTTGAACAGTCAGATAAGACAAGAATAAGAAATACAGAAAAGACAAACACAAGAGACAACGGTGCCAGGTGAGTAGATGACAGACTCAAGTCAAGAGCAAGATAAATAAATAATATCGCAGCTTCAATTTGGGATGATAATTATATAGTCAGGCCTTTGAAGAGAAGACGTCTTTGAAGAAATCGTATTCTATTCACAAGGAAGCATGATTTGTCTTATTCAGGAGTCTTTGGCCACGTTGGAAGAAGTCAAATACTAGTTTGGAAGACGCTAAAGGAGGCCTTCTTGGGAGCTACTTTATTATTAAATGTCTCATCCATTGTGGATTTGGAATTATTCTACCGTTGGTTTTAAGGAGACATCATCTTAGCTGGAGGAACTCATATCGAATCATTAAAGCTCTCAGTTCCATTCTGTTGTTAGAGTCGCCCATCCACAATGGAGAGTTCGCAGTTCATCTAAGTCACTTGGAACAGCAGCTGTGATATCAAACTCATTCTACTTGGAGGAGACAGTACCGATCATTGCATAAAGACGTCATCATCTAGGTTCTCTTGTAGCTATATCATTTGCATCTTCAGTGCATTTAGATTACTGGTCTGTAGTTAGCAAAATTGCTGTATCAGAGCATCCTTTCTATGGTAATGTTGGTAGACAAAGTCTGCAATTATAAAGGACCATCCGCTATCAACACAGTGATGATTTATTGTCTGAGTCAATCTAATTATGCACTGTAATTTGACATTCTTGAAGGGAAAGCAGCTTGTAAACATTTGAGTCTTCATAATGTCAATTCAAGGAGTCTAGGGGATTGCTCTCTAAGTGTTTGGTAAATGTCACTTGCTGTCACTGTTCATTTTATGATTGCCTTGTATTTTCAGACAACTTATAACCTAGAAATCAGAAAGGCATTACTCTTTCCATTTGCAGTCATTAAGCAAGTTCAGATTAAGCCTTTATGCACATGACAACATTGAATGTATCAAGAATACAAAGGAAAAAAACATACAGCAGTCACAGAACAAGTGTTTGACGAAATGTCCAAGCACTGAAACTGAAAATTTTAGCCCAGATCAGCAAGGGACATTACAGTGTTCATAACTGTTTGAGGAAATGCATGAATGGTCATGTGAAAAAATGCACAGCTTGGTGTTTTCTTAAAAAGAAAGAAAGAAAAAAATTAGGTAGGGGATTTTATAATGCTTGAGAAGATCACAATTTTCCGAGAAAATATTAATGTTGTTGGAATATTTTGGTTATTAAGTTGCATGTTTCTCCAAAAAAATATTAAGTTATGTGATCATTGGTTAGAGAAGAGAAACTTGTCCACTAAATTTTAATTATACAAGGGGTGTTTGTCGTGAGATAAATTGTATTTAAAGGAATGATAAAATGTTTATATAAAGAAGTGTTCCAAGGAAATGCATCTCCAACCCCTGAGATGCATTCCCTATACCAAAAATAGGTACCAAGACGTTCCAAAATATAGGAAAAATCCCACCCACACTTCCTTCCATCTCCCCTTAGAAAGCCCTAAATTGTAGCATCTCAAGCACAAAAAATGAAAGACAAAAAAAACCAACCCTAAAGCATCACACAATATCATTTTCATCATCATTTTCCCATCGAGCAATTTTATTTTCCTTCACTTTCATTGAGCAATTTCATTTTCGTCAGTCACTTGGATTTTTCTACACAACCAAGGAGCAGGGGCGAATGAGAAGCGGGTTACACGAACGAATAGGCATTTTGTGTACTTTTATGTAACAAATATATCCTCAATTGAAGTGATGACAGCAACAAGGCTTCTAAAGATTCTGTTCAATAACAATGCATGGAAATTGTCTACTCTCCTATTCTTAGTAAAAAATGATCGATTTTAACTAATTACAAAATTACAAAAATTGAAGGAAATTTTGATGAACAAACATCTAATGTTTTTGATTGGCCGAAAACAAAGTTATTAACAAGGAATCAGCAACTACTCAGAACTATAGTTCCATGCAGCTACAGTTGCATGTTATGGCACAAACTAAGAAAGCATAATGTAATGGATATTTTTCTCAAATATTATAGTTGGAAATGCTCTAGTCGACATGCAACCAAAATGTCGTAGCAAGATAAAGCATGTGAGCTATTTGACAGAATATGTCAAAGAAATGTGGTTTCATAGTAGCCATGATTGTAGGGTATGCAAAAAAAACTCTCAAGCAAATGCAATTGGCAAGTGTAAAGCCATCTCACAAAATGCATCAAAAGATGGGATGCAATAATGTTGTTAAACTATTGTTTGTAGTATAAGTAGCATACAGCAATACAAAACCTAGAGATTGACAATTGATTACGATTAGATTGTTTACTCGCTGGGATAACTTTAACGTACTATGAGAGTAAACGGATGAAACTTATAGAACATAGAACATGTACAGGAATCATTTGCGAACACATAGTGCATAGAATAGGTGTCGCATTTATTCATCAATTAATAGCAAGTACAATAGCATAATTTCACCAACATAATAGCATAGATGTCTCGATTACAATAGACTCTAGTACATATAGTCACTGGTGGTGGTTGAGAAACCAACCGTCGTGACGCTTCATAACAACCAAATCACTAATCGGGACTTAGTTTCCCGAAACATGTGCCATCAAGTGCATGAATTATTTGCTATCTAACTATAGTTTTATTTCATTATAACCGACTACGGCCAACTACAACCGACTATGACCGACTATGACTGATTATGACCAACTATAACCAACTATGGCCAACTACATCATTCCCCCCACAAAAGTAGTCGTCTTCCAGACAACGAAAAAAAAACGGGATTATAGAAAGGGAAATCAAGAAGAGAGAGGGTGAGAAGGCGCCTCTGGGTGTACGGATGATATAGGGATCGTCGTGGTCGACTGTTGCTGTTGGAGGCATTGAAGCTTCTGATTTGTGGACAGTTGCCTCTCACGTGCGAGCTTCACCATCTGAACCGCCTCAACCAATTTGGTCTTTACCTTCTCAAGCTCATGACTCCTTCCCTCCAATTCCTTTTCCTTCACTTGTAGTTGGCCCTTCCTCTTAGCTAGTGGTCTTTCTGCCTCAGCCAACTGTGTGTCTCGTTCAGCTAGTAGTCTCTCCTTCTCACCCAACTACAAATCTCGCTCCGCCAACACTCTCTCCCTCTCAGCGGCTGTTTGCTCAAGACCACTCTCTCTAACTACTCTTGGTGTTCCTAGCAATCCTGCCAATGGTGCTAGCAGTCCAACCGATGAGACTGGCGGCTCGATTGATGTTGTGGCCAACCCTCTTGATATGACCATCAACGCCACCACTGGTGCAATTGATGCCGATGTTGTCATTGTGAGTGGCACCAATGGTGTAACTAGCGTCGATGGTGTGACTAGTGTCGATGCTATGACTGGCACCAACACTATGGTTGGCACCAATGCTATGACTAGTGGAGATGGTATAACTCCCACCAAATAGTGTAATTGGTACTGATGGTGTAAGTCTTGGAGGTGTGTCTGGCAATCCAAGCGGTGTGCCTGACGATCCTCTTGGTGGTGCACTCGACAGTCCTCCTGGCAGGGCACCTGACAGTCCTCTTGGTTGTGTACCCAACAATCCTCCTAGCAATGCATCCAATAGTCCTCACGGTGCGCCCGATGGTCTTACTAGCGGTGCACTCGACGGTCGTCCTAGTAGTGCACCCAACAGTCCTCCTAACGGTGCGCTTGACGATCGGCCTAATGGTGCTAGCAGTGCACTCGACGATCAACTCGATGGTGTTGGCGGTGCAACTGGTGATGCAACTGGCGGTGCAACTGGCGATGCAACTAGCGAGGCAACTAGCGATGCAACTGGCAATGCAACTAGCAATGCAACTGGCGATGCGATTGGCAGTGCACTTGGCAATGCACCTCTTGTAGTCGCCTCATTCACTGGTATTTTCTCGACTCTCCTCTATGTCCATCTCCGGTAGTGACTAGGCATCGACTGCTAGTGATACCCCCTCTCTCCTCCGTACGATTGGTTGATGGAATTGTATGTCATACCCTCCAATGCCTGTGTTGCACCATTTCCTTTTGTCGCCCGATGTGAATGTTGGTTCGTACATTGAATATTACCTTGCAACATCGTACGCACATCCTCAGCCTCTCACTATCGTACAAACAACTACAACGTACATCTTCAGCCTCTCGCAAGCGCACGACTACACCGTCATTCCTGCACCGTACGAATTGACTTCTCCCTTTGTCATACCTTGTATATTTGAATCCGACCCTCCACACTCTCCATACGATTAAACCCTTGCACCATACGACCAAGTACAATATGATGATTGTTTTTATTCGTTGAAAGTTTTGTATGATCATAGTTATCACTCGTTGCACCAATCTCTGCCAATATCACCATATGTCCTCATGTGTTTTTCATCATTGTCGTACAATGACTTCCTTGGACCATCATACGTCCTCATGTGTTCTTCGTCGTTGCCATATGATGACTTCCTTAGACCGCCTTTGTAATGTCCCCGTTTTAGCTTACATTGTTTGTTGAGGAGCGAGCCTATCATTTTGACCCTCGTAGGCTAACGGATGTGATTAGAGGGTTGCTTTTCGCAGTTATCCTGAGTTTTGGGACTTTACTCCATCAGTTGATTCAGGTTTGGGCCTTGGCAGAGACTCACAGAGCGATTTTCAGGCACTTACTATTTATAGTAAGTTAGGCAGACAGGGGTTAATATTTCTAGCAGGGCACTTGGCTCAGTTGGCAATCTTAGTTTCGACCCAGTTTGACAGTTTGTTGAGCAAACGAAGAATAATGGAGCATTTAATAATAATTAAATAATTATTATTATGACTTTATATTATAAAGTTAATTAAAGGAAATATTAATTAATTAAATGGCTTATTATAAAGTATTTTATAACTTTATAATATAAGGGAGATATTATTATTAAATGAGTATTTATTACTCATTTAAAAAGGGACGCCATTTATTAATTAATGAGCCTAAGTTGAAAAGGGCGAATTAAATAATATTAAATGCATTTTAGGTTGCTTTCTTGGAGGGTCGAACTTGTAAAGAGAGTATTTATTTTACCAAAGACAAATTGAACTCATTATTGATGATCATTTGAATGTCTTTTCTCTCTGAGAACATTGGAGTTTGGGGAAACAAGGGTTTCTGCAACCAGATTGTGAAGAACGTCACCTCTTCATGATCAGACATACCGAGGCTGTGAAATATCAGTTGAAGCTTGTCCATCAAAGTGGCTTTATTCAAAAGTCACAACAGAGCATATTCGTGGGATTTCAGTTGGGGTTTTAGTCAGCAGTTGGATCGATTTTTTTCCAGAAGAGAATCTGACACAATGGCTATCCATATTGTTTATTTGGCACATTATCCTAGGCCATACGGATTTTGTACTTGCTGGTTGGAGGCCGTACCACATAGCTGCAAGGCCGCACTTTTCATATCAAGCAAGTCGCCTTGCCTTTTTGCATTTTGTCTTCTCCAATGGTGGTGCCTAGACCTTCAGAGGGCTTTGCATCCATCTTTTAGCAGGAGAAGTCTGTATTTGAAGCCAGAGGTACCATTTCCTCTTCTTTCAGGCGGCTGCAAATAAGCCAGGTTTTTAAATAAATATTGTTGCCTTTTTGCTTGCATGTTTGAGATTCATTATTGTAATCATTCAACAAAATAATACAATCATTTATCATCGCTCTAGAAGTTGATTTGTTGCAGTAGTTGTATTCTCATATTTATTATAAAATTTTAGAAGCATTTTATCAAAATCGCACCATTTCAATATATTGCAAAAATCACAAAAATCACAAACCCTCAAAACATCAAACAAACTTCATTCAAGCTTCAGTCAGGGGTTGAGAGACACCTGGTCTCTTACAGCCTTATTGACTGTCGTTCTACCTGATTCCCTTTCTGAGCGAGCCATACAGTTTTATAATTTCCTGGTTGTGGTCGTATGTTGAGTTGTATAATTTTTCCTTATTCTCATCATATTATGTATCCCTGCTCTTGCCGTATGATTAATACCTTCCTCCTTCGCCGTACAATCTTGTGATTTACCTTTTTTATGTTTGGTTCTTCATACTTGATCATCTTGTCTCTTTCAAATTTGTGTGCTGGTGTGCATCTACTTTGGCCACTCCTTTGTATTCATCGTATTTCGGAGGAAATGCTTGGCTCATCGATATTCCATCTTCTTCCCCTTCAATTTCTTTAATTTGCAACATGTTACAATCTCGTTCGGATACTTCATAGTCTTCCATCTGCCAATGGAATAATCCATTTAGTGACTTGTCTCATGCTTCGACCATTCTTGAAGGTCCAAAACACCTTTCGTCGTTCAGTTCTATAGTTCCCCTCTCTTCATTCATTTGACATCCTCCAAATTCAAAGTCCGACGATGCCAATTCTTCGCCGATTGCTTCATTTCTCATGTCAATTACATATTTTCTTTCATTTCTTTCTATGGATAGTGTGTTTCTCTTCCAATTATGATCTACTTTCGCTGCCACCAGCCATCCCCTTCCGAGCAGTGCATCGTATGCCATTTTCTGCAATGGAATAACTATAAAGTTTAGCAAGAACAGTTGTGTCCCGATTGTCAGCTTTTGTGCCATCAATGTTCCCAATGGCTTGATATCATGTTGGTCAGCGCCCACCAATTGGAATGTTGGTGGCCAGAGCGTAGTGTTGTGACATTTTCACACATCGCCCCATTGCAAATGGGGACCCTCTTGTTTTTGCTTTTTGGGTTTTGCCTTGGCGTCGCAATTGCTTATCACCAATCTTTTTTGCAATGAGGAGTTTGAGTTTTGAGCCACCATCCGGAGCCAAGTTGTGATTTTGAGTCAGAATCAATGTCTAAACATCCCAGATAGACTCAGAGGACCTGAAGGACGAAGAACGACTGTCGTTTCATCCAGTTCCAACAACTCCTACTTTTTCGCATTTTCTGACCCTCTGGGCCCCTATTTTTTAGGGACTTCATTTTCGCCTTTTTTGGCCCATATCGGACTTCCTATTTTTTAGGGGCTATTTTTGGAAAGTTGCTATTTTGGGAAAAGTTTCTATTTTTGTCGAGGTTTCCATATTTAGAAAGTGCCTGAATTTCGAAAATCCACTCAGAAGTCCCAAAAAACAAACAGAAAATCACGAAAAATCAATTTTGGTGAAATCTGATTAAGTTTGAAAAATTTGAAAAAATCAATGAAAAATCATCGAAAATCAGACTTCCGGATCAAAAAATCACAGAAAATTGATAAAAATCTGAAAAATCAGTCCAAAAATCACAGAAAATTGATAAAAATCTGGAAAATCAGTCCAAAAATCACAGAAATACATGGAGAAATCTGGGAAATTCATGACAAATTTGTCTAAGTATGACCGCAATTCATGGCAAGAATCCATGGAAGCATGGCCAAGATTCATAACCAGCATGGAGAAAGGATAAATTAATGTCAGAAAGCTTCAGCCAGAGGAAACAATGGCTTGACTATAAGCAAACTCCGCCCAGCAGCATAAGGAAATGGCACAACATCATATGAAGTCCGCCTTGGCCAAGCAATGAAAGTGGCAAAGAAATTGGTCAAGTCCGCCATAAGCAAAAAGGGTAATGGCAAAGGAAAGAGTCAAGTCCGCCCTTGGCCAAAGATGAAGTGGCTAGACATTTGATGAAGTCCGCCTTGAAGTGGCAAGAAGTCATGCCAAGTCCGCCCTTGAAGAATATTAAATGGCAAGAAAAGTGGTGAAGTCCGCCCAAAACTTATGGCAAGGGATTTGATGAAGTCCGCCCACCACAAAAGAAGAAATGGCAAGAACTTTAGCCAAGTCCACCATAAGCAAAAAGAGTGGCAAGGAAATAGGCCAAGTCCGCCATGTGAAAAAGTGAAGTGGCTGAAGCATAGCCAAGAAAAAATTAAATGGCTTGGACTATGACCAAGTCCGCCTTGGAAGGAAAGTATAAATGGCTTCAATACTTGCCAAGTCCGCCCTTGGACAAATGTGGAAAAGAAAGCTGGATTAAACATGGGCTAAAATTTTTATGGCACAAGTCAAATGAAAATTCGCCTTGGAAGAATATACATGGCTCAAACATAAGGTAAGTCCGCCATCAGCTTGAAAGTTATTTGGCAAAGACTTAGCAAACTCCGCCCAGCAATGGCTTAAACATGTGGCAAGTCCGCTAGCCAAAGAAACAAATGGAAAATACAAATGGCATGGACTTTGGAAAGTCCGCTCACCTTGAAGACACTTGGCAAAGTGAAAATGTTTTATAAAGTCAATTGGCAAGTCCGCCAACTGGAGAATTAGATAAAGAAAAACATTTGGAAAGCTTCTTATGAAGTGCACTCACCTTAAAGTCATTTGGCAAGGACTTAGGAAAGTCTGCCTACCTTGGAAAAAGACACTTCACAAAGACTTTGGAAAGTCCGCCATGAGATTGGAAAGCTTCTTAAGAAGTGCGCCCAGCCTTAAATACAATTGGAAAATATTTGATGATGTCTGCCTTGCTTTGAAAAAGTAATTGGAGAGTCCTTAATGAAGTCCGCCAGCTGGAAAGTCATTTGGGAAATGTTTTAAAAGGCATTTGGTAAAAAGTAAGAGAAGTCCGCCATCTTTTGGAGAGGAGCTTGGGAAAAGTCATATGAAGTCCACGTAGACTAAGAGGAGGGTTGGCAAATAAAACACAAAGTCCGCCTTAAAGAGGAGAATAAATGGCATAAAGTCTAACAAGTCCGCCTAGAGAGAGAAAGAGGAGAAATATAAATCAGAAAATATTTCTTGAAATCTGCCTAGAGAGTGGTAGATAAATAGCAAGGTGGAAAGTAAACTAAATGGAATGAAGGCAATTACCTTGGGAATTCGCCATGACATTTGGACAAGTGGATTAAATGAAACAAGTCTCAAAGAGTTCGACTTCTAGAGAGAGAGTATGGCAAATCAGTGAGAATTCCGATTTCGGGAGATAAAATGGAGAATTAAATATGAAATATGCCTGTGCCAAGATGAAAATTGCAAAGAGAGTATGAAATTCGCTTTGAAATGATAAATTCGACACAAAATTCACCATGACTTCAAGAGAGAAAGTGTTAAAAAATTTAGCTTCGGAGCTAGAATTCAGAAGAGAGAAAATGAAAATCTTCATCCAACATTGGGATTGATGAATAATTTTTGCCATGGCTAAACAAAATAAAGATAAAATCAAATAAATTTAGCCATTTTGGAGAAAATTGAAAGCTTGAAAATGAAATTTATAAAAAAATCTTTCAAAGCTTATCCTGAAAAGTTATCCTTAGGAGAGAGAAAATCTAAAATAAATTTGTTTTATTTTACTGCAAGTAGATGACTACACAAGGCGAATCTTCAAAGACGAAAATGGCAATGAAAATGTAAAGTCCGACTTGAAGGGAGATGAAAGAAAACTTGGGAAGTCCACCCTTGCACATGGCAAGACCAACAAGAAGTCCGCCAAGAATTTGGCATCATGAAGACAACGGCAGGCACACCATCAAGTACATCCAGCTTACGCAAGCCAAATTCAAAATTGAAGACAAATCTACTGGCGAAGTTTATTTGAGCACAAAAATGGCCAAAATCTTGAAGGTATTACAAGATAGCCAAAATTTGGCTGAGTATGGGAAATTCTCCACTGAGAAAGTTCCAATTTCCTTCATTACGACGGAAACACAAGGGAGTTCCTCTCCAAATTCAAGGCACGTGAAGGAATTCCAAAGCAATCCGGAAAGAAAGACTTAGTAACTTCAAGTCTAAACAAGTGCTCCAAGGCGAGGTGAGAAGAAGAAGCCAAAGTCACCCAAGATCAAAGCACAAAGGATAAAGTCATCGGCAAGGAAAATATTCTAAGGAACAAGACCAAAGTGATCGAGGAAGACATCCAGCACGTTGAGGTGGCGCCTTGTCATCTTCCAACCAATCAAATCATTCCAATTCAACATGCAACAACTTTCTATTTTATTTGTTGGTTCATATTTAGTAAAAAGGACAAGAGTCCTCGAATGTAATTTTCTCATTGGTCGAGGAGTAGTTAGTTGTAACAAACCCTAATTAGGGTTTCATTTTGTAATCTCGGCCGTTGATCCTAAATCAATCTTGGCCATTGAATTGTAATTGGGGAGCCTATAAATTGAGCTCAACCCCTCATTTGTAAAGCATGGGAGCATGTTGCAAAACATGTTGAGATAAGTAATTGTTGTGTATGACTGCCAAAGTAATAAGTAATGCATGCATTGTTCTGATGGTGATTACTTCTCTTATTTTGGAGTTGGCATGGTTCTTATCCCTCATCATAGTTTAGATTTTATTTCATGTATGTTAGATGAATGCAAGATCTGATAAGTATTGATTTATGGTGAAACTTTTCGCTCATACTTTCTTTGAATGGATGATTTTCATTCAATGCGTAAAGTTAGCCTGAGCTTATTTTGTGGATGCTTAACTTCTGTCTGGATAATTATTGTTCGATTTGATGGTATTCATGACGTGAAAATCATAAGCACATTCCCTTGAAGATTGCACCCCCTTTATGTAATTGTCGTTGAGCGTGGCGAAGCAAAGCGTGGTTATTGGTTCCACCAAATCAATACCGTCTCTTGAATTCTTAAGAAGTAGATTAGAAATTCTAAACCTTTATCTCTTTTTTTAGTTTGTTTGATCCATGACCCAAACAATAGAGCTTCATTGTCTAGATATTCATTGTGAATTGAACAAGCCTAGCGTAAGTCCCTTTGTGTTACCAGCAAAATCACATCAAACCACAGAGCTCATCCACACTCATCTTAAACATTGGAATTACCGTATGATCTTACTTGCAATCTTAGCATACGAGGTAGTTTTTCAAGAGGGGATAGAGCATCTTTGACACTTTATTCTAGAATGTTTGTTGTGTCATAAAACATGCATCAACACGTAGGTTTCCCGAGAATTTGCCATGTGTCTTCAAGTAGTACATTGACTCCAAATCCTCCATCAACGATCGTGTTTGTCAAATTCTTTGCTCCGATCTCCATTTGTACAATTTTTGGTCTCTTCCCGAAGTTTACTGTCAGTGTAACAACCCAACCCTTCAGTAAAATTAAAATTTTCATAATTTACATCCTACAAGTATGTAAACGTATTAACATGACATTGCAATAAAAAAAAATCCTTTTCTTTATTGATAATACATGAACATGTTGCCATATCAATTTACAATAAATATTCCATCTCAATATAATAACTTCACAAGTACATGAAACAAGAATACATACCTTAACTAACATAGCTCCAATGAGCTTTAGAACAAATAGTTCTAAGAAGGTCCAGGAGTCCATCCTTTCAAATCTTGGTACATCGGCCACTTGCTGTGGAGGAGAAACATCACTCAGGTACTTTTCTGCCAACCACGGACTTATAATGCGGTCCCCCGCACACCTATCGTTAGATAGATGGCCCTCCCTTCGAAGAAGAGATTGGTAGGGTATCCTTTAACGATTACCAATTGAGCATAGTGTTGTGTTCCTACATAACTAGGTCCTGTGCATACGGCATCTCTTGAACTAGTATGTACTTCAGGATCACAATGAACTGACAGTGTAGTCTCAACTAACTCACATCTAAGTGGAAGTTGTACATTTCACTGCTTTGGCCAAAGTATTCGCATTCAGTACTTCGAATGAAGGTCATCTATCATAAACACTACTCAGGGCCGATTTGCATTAAGGCTTTCTTACACTACGCGTAGGTTGGTCTATTTGGAGTAGTCCGTACCCTAGACGTCCTACATCAAGCTATCTACTAGAAAGGAAGACAGCTTAGCAAGTACTCACAATTATCTCTCTTAAATTGGACATCTTCATCCTAGGAGTTTCATTAACTTGACTAAGTTAATCTACTAACTTGTTGTGATCGGTACCTTATTAAACACCCTTATTTCTTCCCTAGTATTTAATAGCTACTTGAAAACATACACTCCTTATATGGAGTTCATAGCAATTCACTCCTTAATACATCTATGATCCTAATGCAATTCGTACACTAATGCAAGCAGGTGCAAACAGTGGTAAACATGCCATACCATTTTTCAAATCACAAATTGCTTCTTGTTCATAGAATTTAAAATCAATTCCTAATCAGAGTTTATTCTTTCAGAATTACATTTAGAAAACCGTTCTAAAATATGAAGAATAGAACTATTTACCACTTCCTATCCTTGTACATTCAGAAGATATGATTTTAGACTTTTATTTAGAAACTCGTCCAAAAGACTGAAAGAAGAATAGAATGCATATTTAAATTCAGATTTGTATTTAGAATTTCTAGAATATGAAGAATAGCATGCCTGGTATATGCTTTTCCCAAAAGTTGTTGAACTCAGGTATTTCGCACAACACTTCCAGCACTTCGAATTAGCTTGGCAAAATCCTCTTTCCAATTTTTTCCTTTCTCAAACAGAAATTCCTCTTCAATTTCACTAAACTTCACTTACTATTCTCTGTAAACTTCTCACTCAGAATTGTGTAATTCAATTGGTAAAGATATAGCTGAATAGAGGAATAAAAACTCAGAAGAAACAATGAAGATTTGGTAATTCACAACTCTAGGAAATTATAAATCACTCTCAAAAATATAGAAATATCACAGCTGAGATAAAACCTCTCACTCACAGCAAAAGAAGATCACTCAGAAAATACTTTGAAACTCTAAAAATGAGAGCAAAATCGAATTCCAAACTGTGTGAAGTAGAATGAGCTGAGCGGCTCTTATATAAGCTTCCAGCTTCAACCAATTCCCTCTTTTATAGGCGCCCAAACTGCCAGCAGGGTTTTTGAATGATTCAACCCTGAAATGTGGCAACCCTAGAGAAGATTCGACCTCCTTTTTGTGACAGCAAATGAAGAATGGTTCAATTTGCACATGATAAAAACCCTAAATTTGACACCTATAGGCATAGTTAAAAAACTCGCCTAAAACTCGCGAGTTTTTTTTGCAGACGAGTAATAGCGAGAAGAACTCGCAGGAAAAACTCGCTGTTTTTTGTGAAAAACTCGCCGACTTTTTGGCGACTTTTTCACAAAAAGTCGGCAAGTTTTTAAAAAAAACTCGCGCGATCAGACTATGAAGTCCGCCGCCAGCCAAAAGGTCATTGCATTTTGTTTTTTTGAGTTTCTTTCACTCTTGGCAGAGCAAAAACGGAGTTTAGAGCATTTTGCACCATTTTTTAGTGATTTTACATTGAGGAGACGAAATTTGAAGGAGGATTTCATCGGATTTCAAAGGCAAATTGGATTTCCAGATAGGTTTTCTGTTTTTGCTTGTTCTTTCTTTTTTATTTATTTTTTCTTCATTTTTGTTGATTGTATGTTTAAAAAACATCATGAATGAATTTTAAAATAGATTTAAATACATTTATATTGTTGAAAAGAAGATTTAGATTCATCAAAACAAGAATTTGTGACACTTTTTTTCTGATTTTTTCTCATATTTTGCTGATTTTTCATTTTTTGGAAATTTTTTTCAAACCCTAGTTTGTTTTTTTTAATTTGATTCTTCTTGTTTGTTGAAAACATGTTTAAAATCATATATTAGCTTAATTTGTTTCTAATTTAAAGTAATTTTCTATTTTTTACATTTTTTTGTAACCCTAGTTTATTAATTTCTTTTTTTAATCCAATTTTTTTGATGAAAATGATTAGAATCTTAGATTAGTAATCTATATTGATTTAATCTATATGTTTAGAATCTTAGATTACTAATTTAAAGTAATCTATGTTGATTTAATCTAATTTAGCTTGTTTTAAAATTTTCTATCAAAAAACTAACAAGTTGTGCTTTCACTTTTGTGTGTGTACTTGTAGGTTAATTGATAATGGCTTCTAAATCCGCTTCTACCCTACCTCAGCCCCATCCATGCCTACGAGTGGGGAATATGTAGGCACTCGTCCAGCAGGAGCTAGAGATCCTGCTTGGAAATATGCATATGAAGGACCAGAACCTGGAACAGTGTATTGCATTAGGTGTAAAACTATATACAGTGGAGCATCAATCGCCTCAAATACCACTTTGCAGGCATCCCTAGACGTGATGCTAAGGAGTGCCTAAACACCAATGACGAAATAAAAAGACAAATGAATGCAATACTTTCCGCTGCAGAAGAAAAAAAGGTGCAAAGAGCAAAGGCAAAAGCAGCAATGCAAGCTGCCATAGCTTCTTCTCAAGGTGTTGCAGTCAACCTTGAGTCACTGTCAGATGATGATGATATAGCAGCCGACATAGTGGGATCTCTTCGTGGTCCACGTGTGCGAAGGCAACCGCTGCAACCCGCCACCACCTCCATCCATTCGAGTACCTCTAGTAGAGTACCAGGGTCAAGATCAACACCTACAGGCACAACCACGAGTTCACGCATTGGTGATTTTTTTGTGCCTAGAAACACACCTGGTGCACAACCTTCTTTAGAGGCAACTAGGTGGAATAAGAAGGTAAATGAGCATGCAGATATTGCTTGTGCTAATTTTTGGTACTTCAACAACATCCCTTTCAATGTGGCAAGCTCACCTTACTGGCAAAATTTGGTGACCGCATTGACAGTTGCAGGGAAAGACTACAAGGCACCTTCACGCAAAGACTTGAATGGGAGGTTAGTTTATATTCTTTAAGTTTAATTTATGTTTTTTAAGTTTATTTTATGATTAATTTAAGCTATTTTTTTGTTTACAAATTAAAACTGTGTACTTAATTTCACTTTGTACTTGTAGGTTGCTTTCTAATGCAACTGAAAGGGCAAGGGCAGCAATAGAAGAACAAAGAGAAGAATGGAAAAAATATGGCTGCACTATACTTTCTGATGGGTGGACGGATGGAAAAAACCGTACCATCATTAATTTTTTGGTTTCTTGCAAAAATGAGGTGGTGTTCTTGAAATCCGTGGATGCCTCCAGCATAGTAAAAAATGCAGAAAATTTGGCTAGAATGTTGGAGCAAGTGTGCATGGAGGTTGGGCTTGAAAATGTGGTGCAAATCATAACTGACAATGCAGCAGCATATGTGGCAGCAGGAAGAATCCTCCAAGATAAACACTACACAATTTTTTGGACACCATGTGCTGCCCATGTCCTTGACCTTCTTTTGGAGGACATAGGCAAATTAGATTGGGTCACACCGATTGTAGAGGATGGAAGGAGGATCACTAAATATATCTACAATCACCCTTGGGTTCTCAGCTTGATGAGGGAGCACACCAAAGGGAGAGAATTGGTGAGACCTGGTGTGACAAGGTTTGCAACGGTTTTCTTAACGTTGCAAAGCATTCTTGGTGCTTTGACGGCTTTGAAACAAATGTTTGTGAGTCAAGCATGGGTAGACTCACCTTATTCGAAGAAGCCAGAAGGAGAAAGAGTTCAAAACATTGTCTTCGAGCCCCTCTTTGCACAAAGAGCAACAGAGATTGTGAAGGTAACTTCAAAACTTTGAGTTTGAATCTAAATTCAAATTAAACATTTTTCTTGAAGTTAATGTCTTTCATTGTAAATTTGTAAATTACTAAATTGTAACTCTAATCCTTTTTTGCATTTTTAAATTTATATTGTAGGTGTCAGAGCCCTTGGTTAGAGTGCTTCGCTTGGTGGATGGGGATCAAACCCCAATGGCGTATCTTTATGAGGCCATGGATAGGGCCAAGGAGGCTATTAAAAGTTATTATAAGGGGGACAGCCTCAAATTTGATCCCATTTGGGAGATTATCGATAGGAGGTGGAACAATCAACTCCACCAACCTATCCATGCAGCAGGGTACTTCTTGAACCCCCGTTTCATCCACTCAGGCACCTATTCAGATCCTACTGGAGAGGTTATGGAGGGCCTCACTACTTGCATGCAGCGGATGACATCCACACCTGATGAGGCAGATTGCATTGTTAATGAATTGCAGAGTTATAGAGAGAAAAGGGGTGCACTCTTCTCTTCAGACCTGGCAAAGAGAGCAGTATCTAGGCTGCCACCAGGTATAAAATTTGAAATTTACAAGTTACAAAAATGAAAAATTGATAATTACAAGTTACAAGTTACAAGTTACAATTTTCTAACTCTTTTTTTGTTTTTTTTGTAGATGTTTGGTGGACACATTGGGGTGGAAAAACCCCAAATCTTCAAAAATTTCCCTCCGTGTCTTGAGCCAGCCTTGTAGTTCTTCCAATTGTGAGCGCAATTGGAGTTTGTTTGAGGCTATCCACACAAAAAAGAGGAACAAACTCGCTCAAAAACGCCTCAATGACCTTGTTTATGTGCAATATAATCTTCGATTGCGCATAAGAAAGGTAGAAGAAATATCATATGATGATCCAATTGATTTGGATGAGATAGATCCATACAGTGATTGGACAGGGCGAGGGGAGCAGCCTCCATTGTTTACTGAGGATGAGATTTATGATTTAGAGCGACAGGCAATGGAGGAGGGTGGATTTGCATTCTCATTGGACGACCTTGAGGATGACCCTGAGGAGGAGTCATTGCCAGTGCCACCACCAGCAGCTGCAGGAGGATCTACATCCAGGATGGAGGTTGAGGAGCCACAGGCACAGCAGGAGCAGATTCCTACGATTAGACCCTCTTCCAGTCCCTTACTGAGATCTAGACATGGGAAGAGGAAGATGTGATTCATGTGAATTTGTAAAAATTGAAATATATTAATGTTTATGTAGTATTTACTTTCAGTTTTACAAAAACAATTTGCTATTTTCATTTTGTTTCAGACTATTATCATATCAACGCATTGAGCACTCAGCATTCCACATGAGGATGCCATTTTGTATCCAATTTTCTTTCATATAAATCAAATACTGTTGTTTCTTATATGTACTCATTTATTGACTCATTGGATGCATCTTATCTTTGAATTTTGCAAAAAAAAAGCGTTTTTAGTGAAGTTTAAGCAATATTTTAATTTCCTGAGTTTTTTGCCAAGTTTTTGCCGAGTTTTTGCCGAGCCGAGTTTTTCGGGCTTGCCGAGTACTTGCAATTGGCGAGTTTTCCAACTATGCATGGCGTGACTCAATAGGTATAGATAAATGATGATAAATGCAAAGAAAAAGTCCCTTGTTCCATGGCGTCCACACTTCCTACTTCCCAGGCTGCAGTCGACACCATTCAAGCAGCTCTTCATTGTTGGTCTTGGTCGCGCGCTTTTACAAGCGCGTTTCATTTTCACGGGAAAATCTTCATTTCCCTTTTATTATCTTTTCCTATAGTTTCCTTTGAAATGAAATATTTTAAGCATGGCGTGATTTGCCAAGGTCATTCGATTCATTTAAAAGACATAATATTTTATTTCATGGAATAAATCGATTTCCAATAATTTATTAGAAAAAGTATTATATATTTATATATATTTAATTTATTATATTTAATATATATATGATATAGTTTTACTTTACATTATTATATATTTATGTATATATATTTAAATTTAATAATTTAAATAAACTTATATACATATATATATTTTGTAAAAACTATATTATATATATATTTTATATAATATTAAGTATATATATATATACACACACACATACATATTTAATTGCTAAATATGTATACTGCGAGCCAATCAGCATACTTTCATTATACGTACCTATGTATATGTGTATATATGTGTATATGTAAATTATGAGGAAATGTCAACATCATATTATATATATTCACATATATATGACAAGTTGGTTGTGGGTATGTATACATGTATATTTGCTTGTATATTTTCCTATACGTATACATATTCATAGATGTATTTATATTGATGCATTCATACGGCATATCCATTTGCTCTCATATGTTTGCATCGACATGAATATACTTATGGATACATATATATACTTTATAAATGTATCCATGCCCCACCTCCTAACCAGTAACATAATTCCATATTCAAATATACAGGCAAGCATCACTTATTCATGCATCCAGAAGAAGATAAGACTCCTAATGTCAACAAACAAGCCTACGGATGACTTAGCCACAACTTAAACTGACTTAGCTTACTAAATTTATAGGATGTGTGTGTATGCTCAATTGGTACCCGTTACTGTTTACTCGACCAAGCTCTTCCCCGAGTGATATCTCTCCTCTGCCTGGAGGAATGGTCCTCTTACCTGCACACCATGACAGGACAACAGAAGTCATATGCTCAAAACAAGCAGTATACATGAAACATTTCAAAAGTTAGATTATTCACAAATCAATAACCTTCTATTCTCTTTTATGCAGTATTTCACCAAGAATAACATCAAATGAAACAACATTCATATTGAAAACAAGGTATAAGCATTATTAATTCATCTCCAGGATTCACATTTACTCTATCTTGTAATGGCAAATAGTAATGTCACAATTTGGGATGTAACAGTCAACAACATTGGGTCAACAACTTGTTCACCCTCAAGTGCAGGATCTACTACCACTTCGTTCCTTCGGCCTTCTTGTCATTGACATTCATCACCAACTATGTTCATGATCGCCATTACAAGTTGTGGCATCATTTGGAGGTCAATCACTTCGATTGGTACGATGGTATGCAATACCTGTCATACGATGTTCTTTTCTCCCACCTACCGCCAGGACGTACTTGGGGTTTCCAAAGAGGTTATTTGTTCCTTAGCCATCGCCTGCTCCACCTCTGCTTTTGCTTCCTTCATTCATTACATTTCCATATGTGGGTCAGGGTAGGTGGCTTCTTTATTTGTGCTCTCATGATCGCCCAGACCTCCTCGTTGACTACCTCCAGCATATTTATACCTTTCTGTTTCAAGCAGTCGGTGTCTTCATGATCACCCGGTCCACACCACTTACAAAGTCTTCCTCCTGTACCTTGAGGCATTCCTTGGCAAAGTGACCCCATTTGTTGCACTTTCGACATTGTATCATGGGTCGACCTTTGCTATCATATTGGTCGACCTTTGCTGTCATATTGTATTCTGCTTCTCGAACTTCTGTAATTACGGTAACCTCCAGGGGATGCATTGCTATTGTGTTGGGGCTTTGGTGGTGTGGTCGGAGGGGTTAACTGTTCCCCTTGTGTGAAGAATACTTGTGTACTTCTCGTCTTCAGATTGTATGGGCATTCCTTGATGGAATGTCCCATCACTTGGTAGATATCGTAGAACAGCTTCTTTGGGCAATTTTCCTTTGCGTGACCTTCCCCCTTGAAGTCTGTGCACCACAACTCTTTGGTTTCTTTCGTACTCTCCTTCTTAGCCTTTAGTTCATCATTCTTATCATGTCTCTCCTTAGTGCTTGGACGATCTTTGACTCACCCTTGCTGCTATCGTCTGTACTATCATCCATACTCTCCTCATCGTCCGTCTTCCTCTTCCCCCAGGAGGATGTTTTGTTTTCACTTTCTATATCCATCACCTGATTGTACATTTCAGCGTACAATGACGGAGGTAGGACTTTCATCTTTTTCCTCAACAACGATAGTAGCCCTTCGATGAACCATCATTTCTTCAAACAGTAGGCCCTTTGAGTCTCCAGTTTCACCAATAACTCCTTGAGCCTACGATTATAGGCTCGTATGTTCTCATGCTTTCCTTACTTCATGTTATATATTTCTGCCACAATTTCATTGTTATCCCTGTGAAGTTTAAATTCATCTTCAAATGCTCTGAGTAATCGCCATGAGACTTTCTGTGCTACTTCAAGTTTCATGTACCAATCTATAGCTATGCCTCTCAGAGTCGCTAGGAATGCTCGTAGCTAATAATCCACATCGTCCTGCCCATTCACTATCCATCTCATCTCGCACGTTTTGCAATGACGTACAAGATCCTTTGAACCATCCCCCATGAACTTTGATAGCTTCTGCCTCTCGACTGGCGAAGTCACCATGTTTCTTCCCTAATAGCCTCCTTGTGCGTTGGACCTGATTGGACTATTTCTCCCCTAACATTCTGGTGCCTCTCTTGCACTCTCTGCCACGTACAAGTCAACAACACGTCCCCCCTCAGCTTCCTTTGCACCTCGAGTCTCCTGGGGTTTGTTGCAGTACTCCCTTTATTTGGGGGTCTTTGGCTCGGATCCTCCAATTCTCGGTTCTTCGTTGTTCGATATGGACAACTCTCGAATACGAGTTATATTGTTTTCAAGTTCTTTTAATAGTTCATTTTCATCATTTTTAAATTTTTCTTTATCTGCTACAGACAGTGTCCTAAAGATTCCTTTGTCGGTTTCCTCAACAAGGTTTCGATGTAATTTAGCAATGGATTGGTTTATTCCATCAATGTATTCATTCGTTTCTTCAACAATTTGTTTCAATCTTCTCTATCGGGTTTCTTGTTCCTTTAATCTAAGTGGTTTTCGTACTCTTTCCTCAGGTGTTTCTTGCCTGCTTGGTACTCTACTTTTGTCCTTATTGGTTTGTACAAGCATTAATTGTTGGTTGTACGGTCATTAGTTGCCAAGAGTATGCCTTTGACTAGTGTCACGTTCTTCCACCTCTCGCTTGCTTCTTTCCTCATACCGTTGTAGTATTGGTTGTCTTTGGCGTTCTTGGTCACTCTTCACCCGAAGATCTTGCAGTATGATGTAATGATGTGCCAATAACCTTGGTAATCGGTTGAGGAGATGGTTGACCTTTGGGTTGACGTGTAGTCTATCCCAGATGACTGAATGAGGGATCTCTCACCTGAGAGCCCCCCTTCGTACGTGATCCCTCAATGAGATATCCCACAGGTTGACAAGGCCCTGTGTCAATTCGTCTTCTCTTTCCTTGTTTGCTTGTATCGGTTGATCAGTTAACCCATCATGACGCCATTCTATCGTCGAATGGTTTTCCCAAGTTCACTTAGGCAACAACACCAAATGTTTACTCGTTGGGATAACTTTAACGTACTATGAGAGTAAACAGATGAAACTTACAGAACATAGAACATGTACAGGAATCATTCACGAACATAGTGCACAAAATAGATGTTGCATTTATTCATCAATTAACAACAAGGATAATAGCATAATCTCACTAATAGAATAGCATAGATGTCTCGATTACAATAGACTCTTGTACATATAGTCACCGACGGTGGTTGAGAAACAAATCGTCACGACGCTTCATAACAACCAAATCGCTAATAGGGACTTAGTTTCCCGAAACATGTGACATCAAGTGCATGAATTATTTGTTATCTAACTATAGTTTTATTCGACCGACTATGATTGACTACGACCAACTATGATTGCCTATGACCGACTATGGCTGACTATGGCTGACTATGACCGACTATAACTGACTACGACCGACTATGGCCAACTACGACCAACTACAGCCAACAAACAAATATCTTGTGTAGTTATATGTAACAAATTTGATCCTATATTAAGTTGTTGAGTTGTTTTGTCGGCTTCTTGTAATCCTATCAATGCTTTTGTAATATGATCTCTCAGAAACATTTATTCTATAGTGATGCATTCATGAGCCATTGTCAGTTCAAGATTTCCATAACAATAGATTGACACAAAGAATGTTAGGTGGTGTTGTGACCTTTTCACACATCGCCCCATTGCAAATGGGGACCCCCTAATTTTTGCTTTGTTCGGGTCTTTTGGCTTGTTTTTTTTGGATAGTTTTCCTGTTGCCTCTCTCTTGTTCTGTCTATCTTTCCGAGGATGTGCCCATCTGTGAGCTTAAATGTAAAATTTCGGCCAAATCTGATTTTTAGGGTTTTTGAACTCTCCAGCCAATTTAAAATCAAATGAAGTAATCAAGTTGAAATCTGAGACTAACATTGTTGTCAGCATGCTTCCAGCAGGCTCCCAACAAAATTTCAGTGAATTCTGATAACTTACTATTTTTAGTAAGTGCTAGATTTGGGGTGTTCTTTCAGCACTTTTGGAGTTTTGATCATTACACTGCATCCAGAACATGTTAGGTTGCTCGTCTACAAATTTTGAGGAAGAACGAACAACTTTCTATTTTTAGCAAATTCGGCTCCCGAAGCAGATTTTAGGGTTTATATGCAAAGTTCTTCAATGCATGTCTGGAGATTCTTTCTAGGTTTTCTGAGACCTATGCAGTGATATAACATGCAAAATGAGACGATGACTTTTAGAATTCAGCCTTCATGGGCTATTTTTAGGGTTTGCATGTTGAAATTTTCTTCGCATGTCCAAACATTCCTTGTGGGTTTTTCGAGGGCTTCACAACGATGTAGCATGCAAACCAAGATAAGGACTTTTTCAAGAGCCGTCTTCAGAGGCTATTTTTAGGGTTTGCATGTCACGGTTTTCAATGCATGTCTGTATTTTCTTTGTGGGTTTTTCAAGAGCTACGCGGTGATGTGGCATGCAAGCGGAGATGATCAATTTTCAGAGACTTACTATTTTTAGCAGGTCCATTCCGGTAGCTGCCCAGCACATCAGAATCACAAACAAGGCAGAGTGCAATAGAAATGAAGTCAAACGGAGGTCGTTTGATATACATGCAAATCAAATTAGGGTTTCCAACTTCGAGACCCAAAATGAGGGGTAAAATGCCAGAATTTTCGAAAACCGATGTATCCCACTACGATTAGCATCTTTCAAGCTATCCACCGGTAAAATTTGAAGGCAATCGAAGCACTTACTATTTATAGTAAGACATTCCAGAAGCAGACTAAAAATAGTAAATCAGCAGTAGGCGCCAGTGCGAATGGGCAGGTCTACCGATGAGGAGCACGCCATTCAAATTTCAAGCCAAACGGAGTTGTGGAGGTCATGAAATCAAGCAGTTGCTATAAATAGTAAACCACCTTCAGAAACATACTATTTTTAGTAGGTCAGTTCGAGATGGCAGTGTGAACAGGCTAACAAGGTTACGAAGATCCAGTGTTTAAAATTTCAAATCAATCTGAGCTTCAGAGATGTGAAAATCAAAAGACTTACTATATATAGTCGGGCGTGGAGAAGCTGCCAGAAGCAAATCCTTCTCACCCCCATCCTCAAATGCGCCCTCATCCTCAGCTGGCTAGCAGATGGAAAATTTTTCAAAGTCTGAAGCAAATCCTGCTCACCCCCTCAAATGCGCCCACTTCAAGGAGGTTGATAAAGAAAAATTTCTAAGTGTTGAGATTTATCCTGCTCACCCCCTGAAATGCGCCCACTTCAAGGAAGTTGATAAAGAAAAATTTCTAAGTGTTGAGGTTTATCCTGCTCACCCCCTCAAATGTGCCCACTTCAAGGAGGTTGATAAAGAAAAATTTCTAAGTGTTGAGGTTTATCCTGCTCACCCCCTCAAATGCGCCCACTTCAAGGAGGTTGATAAAGAAAAAATTTTAAGTGTTGAGATTTATCCTACTCACCCCCTCAAATGCGCCCACCTCAAGGAGATAAAGGTTGATAAAAAGTTTCTTGGCGTTGGACTTAAATCCTCCTCCCTATGCTAAATGCGCCCAAGAGGAGAACCTAAGGTGGGGACAAGTAAAAAATCTAAGGCATAGAGATAAGTCTTGCTAGACCTTCAAAATGCGCCCATGTCAAGAGAAGTAGAAAAAAAAAAAAAATTCTGAGTGTTTAAAATATCCTCCTCAGCATGCCAAGTGTGCCCTCATCATCAAGCATGCAAGAAGAATCTAAGGCATGAAGTTATCCTCCTCTCACCCCTAAATACGCCCATACAAGAAGAAGGGTCAAAGCAAGTCAAAGGCATTGAAGGCAAGTGAAAATAAAGCTGAGAAAAGACAAAAGGCATTGTTAAATCCTCCTTGACCCCTTGAATGCGCCATGCAAGATGAGGACAAATAAAAGATTCCAAGGCGTTGTGCATGCAATAGAAAATATTCGAAGGCGTGGTGAAGTAAATCCTCCTCCATATGTGAAATGCACCCAACTTGCCTTGAGGGTGATAAAAATTCTAAGTCAAGGGCGTTGGTGTTAAGTCCACCTTGGCATGAGATATGCGCCCAACGATTAAAGATGAATAGGAGGAAGACAAAGTGCCAAGTATTTAAAATTCCTTCCAGACCTCTCAAGAATGCCCAAGCTAGTGATAAGGTGATAGAAAAATTTTCTAAATGTTAATATTTAAATTCCACCTTCTCTAGAGAAAATACGCCTAGGCCTGAAAGGTGATGAAGTTTTCTAAGGCATGAATAAAATTTGGCAGTGAATATGTCAGAAGATGCCAGCTTCATGAAGATGATGAAAATTTTCAAGTCAGAGCAAGAAAATATGCCCAGAGATGAAGACAAAGAATAAAATTGTTGGCAAAATATTTTTCTAAGGTTTGAAATTCAAAAATTAAATGTACCCCTTTGTTTGGAGACACATGAATTCGACACTTGCTAAAGGGAATTTTCTTCTGGGTATTGGACGTTTGCGATAAGGAATGGATTTTAAAGTCTTCCACAGTTCGTTGAAGCCTTCAGGATGGAGATTTTTGATGGACACTTAATTAATGAATTTTCTAAGGGGAAAATTTTAAAAAAATTCTAAGGCAAGGAATAAATGATGACTAGATGATTTTTTGATCAGGTTCCTGATGAAAACAATTTTTCTCGAGCCAGAGTTGGATGAAATATCAAAGTGAATGCCTCAGCCAGTGAACTGAAAAGGGAGCAATTAAATTAATATTTTCACAAGGTGATTTCAAAGTGCTAAAGTGAAGTACGCCCAAGCAGAGTACAAGATGGAAATTTGGCTAAGGCATGAAGAATTTGGGGATGAAGTGAAACTCGACTATCAGGATGATATGCGCCCATGATGAAAGGTTGTAAAGAAGGCAGAACCTGCTAGAGAAAAGGAGATGAGCCCTATCAGATTCAAAGATCATTCAAATCTTGGAAGTCAAAGCATGAAAATCAGGTAAGTAGGGTGGGTTTATATTATGAAGTGTTCTGATGCTCTTCTCCTTGCTTGTTTTGCAGTAGGAACGTCGAGACCAAGCGGTGATGACTTGAAGTGATGAAGCAAATAGTCCAAGATGATAGAATCATGAAGCAAGTACTTGGAAGAAATGCCTAAGTGTTGGAATTTCTCCTTAAAGACCCAATATGCACCAAACGTAGTCAGGCGAATGGCAAGCATGAATCCAAGACAAGAGAATCTTCCAAGTTCAAAATGAAGGAAAAGATGAAGGCTCGAGCGTTGTCAAACAAGTTAAAAAGTTACAGCCTTGAAGTTTTAGATAAAGAACGTGCCTGCCATACTAGTCCAAGAAGTTGAAGCAATGTGAACGCATCTATGAACAGGAATCTTCTAGAAGATGGTGGCCATTAATTGCTCATTTATTCCCCCACTCTTCTTTGTGACGTTTTTTAGGTTGAATCTTGTTTAGGGCTGAGGTGGCACAATCTGGGCCATCCAGCCGATTGTAATCTGAGTCGTCCGTTGGACTTGGCCAGCTATATAAAGGGGCATCCCCCCTCATTTGTACATTATTAGATTAGACAGTAGAGATTAGAATAGAGAGACAGCTAGGTGATAGCTTAGAGATAGCTTAGTATAGATGTTACATCCCGATATTATAGCTACTATTGTATAGGGCAATTGATTGTAATGTTTGAATCTTGATGATGAATAAAACATGGTTGATATTGTTATTAAATGAATGAGTCATGTTTAAATGATGGTTTCATTTGATTGTTACTTCTAAATGATTTAGTCTTGATTAAATGTTGCATACAATTATGGAATAATAGTATTCTAACTTGTGAGATGTTTTTTTTTACTTGTTATGAGCATATGACTGCCGGTGTCATGTCATGATGTGCAGGTACGAAGACTGTTCCTCCGGACAGAGGAGAGACATCATTCGGGGAGAAACTTGGTCGGGTAAACAGTAACAATTACCAAATTGAGCATACACATACATACTATAGATTGAGTAAGCCAAGTCTGTTTGTCGAGACAACGGTAAGTCATCCATAGGCTTGTGTATTGACATAAGGATTTTTGAATTCACTTCTTTATGTTTAGGAGATGTGATTGTTTAAATGCCAGACTTGCTATACCATGACCCAAGTATGAATGATGTGAATGTTATAAGTTAATGATTGATTGGGAACGCACATACATCTATACATCGTAAACATGTATTTATATGTACAGACATATCAATACATGTGTATGTTAAGCAGACGGATATGCTCGTACACATGTGTCGACATGTATGTACGCATACATACGTATACACAGGTATATATATATGTACACACTCTACCTAGTGTTTATGGTGAAATTAATAATGTTTAATCTTAGCCTTTGAATTTAATAATACACCTATATACACATATACATGGGTACGTATAATGAAAGTATGCTGACTGGCTCGCAGTATACGTACTTTGAAAAATAAAAATGTATACGGGTATATTTGTATATTATTAAATATAATTATATATTTAGTATTATATATAATATAGTTTTTACAGGATATACATTTATGTATATAAGTTTATTTTAAACTTGATATATACATAGATATATATGATGTAGATTAAAACTATATTATAATTATATTAAATACAATAAAATTAAATATATATATTATATATCCTTTGGAAAATGAATAGAGTTAAATATATAAATATATATATTTAATGAGTTAAATATATAAATAAATATATTTATATATCTTTTGGAGAAAATATTTGCAAATGTTTAAAGGATAAATAATGCATTGAGCTTTATTTCAAAAAGGATAAATAATGTGCAATATTTAGAAGGAAATTTTTGAATAAAAATGAGTATCGAACCTGGGCTTTATATCGATTTTATTTAAAGCTTTATTTGAAACATATTAATCTATGAGAAGCAATTTCGAATGGAAAATAATCGAAGATTTCATTTTGTTTGAGATTTTTAAAAACAAGAGGAATCGAATTTATAAACATTTAAAAAGGCAGAAAACACGTTTTCTTTGAAAAACGCATAAAAACCGCCTGGGAAAGTCGCGCGTATGAAGAAAAACGCGTCAGAAACGCAGGGCAAAGAACTAGTCACTGAGAAATGATTGAATGCTAATCTCTTGGCCTGAAATGGCGACGTGGGATTATATGAAACTTGACCTTTTCGTTTGGAAACGAACTTCCCGAATTATTGCAACAAAATAACCTAAAATTTGGAAAACGCCTTGAGCTGTCAATCCGCCATGTGAGAGTCGAAAAATTCTTCATTTGTTGGCTTGAAAGAAAGTCGAATCACCTTCAATTTGATGACTAAAGGTTTAAGAATCCGCCATCTATCATTTTGACTAATTCTGAGCACATAGATGTCAATCCACATGCCTCCATTAGTGGAATCCGTTGCATTTCGGGCCCTATATATTGATGCCCAGCCATTCTTTGAGATATCAGTTTTAGGAAGTTTATGATTAGCAAGCCATTGAGTTTAGAATTCCGTTTTTTTTTTTTGAGCTGAGACATTTACCATATTACTACATTTTCTAAATACTAAGTGAGCAAGATACAGAGAACTTGGACAGTATTTGACAAACAATTGCAGCAATACAGTCTTTGATACTTTGTGAGAATTAAGAGTCATTGCTGGGCAAATCTTCTATAGTGGAGTGCCATTGTACCATTGTGAAAAAGTGATCTTGGAGTTCACCGTACTCTTTGAATATCAGGCATGACTTTCTATTACTTTGTAATTTTTGTTGAAAGATTGCATTTGCTTTATTGTGTGTTTGAGATTTCAAATAGCTCAAAGTTATTTAAGAACTGATTGGGCAAACTTTCTTTGTGCATATCATTTAAAGGAAAATATATAAGAACTTTAGATTAAGGGGGTAGTGAAAAGAGAATCAAATGATTAAAGAGTTCAAGGGTAGCTTTACTTAATCTGCATTATATAGAGAAGGGTTTTATATGCATTTGATTGTTTTTGCAAACTTTGTATGATCTCTATATGGAGAATACTTAGATATACTTATTTACTACTAGGATCGAAATGAAGGTCTAGTCAAGTATGGTCTTTTAGCTTAGGTTATTAGATAACTAAGTAAGCTAAGTACTCCTAGGATAAAGATTTCCTGAATAGGAGGAATAAAATAAAGACACTTGTAGACTGTTCATCTCCATTAAGTTAGTATGATTGTATGATGTCTGGGATGACGGTTTCATCCATTAAAGGACAAAACCTATGCGTAGAGTAAGGAAGCCTCAAGTCAAATCGGCCCTGAGTAGTGTTTATGATAGATGACCTTCATTCGAAGTACTGAATGAGAATACTTTGGCCAAAGTAGTGAAAGGTACGACATCCACCTAGATGTGAGATAGTTGAGACTACACTGTCAGTTCATTGTGATCCGAGTACTAGATCGAGATTGTGAAATAGCAAGGTTCTAGTTGTGTAGGACACAACACTATGCTCAGTTGGTAATCGTTAAAGGATACCCTACCAATCTCTTCTTTGAAGGGAGGGTCGTTCATTGCAAAATGATCATGCGGGGACCGCATTATAAGTCCGTGGTTGGCGGAAAAGCACCCGAGTGATGTTTCTCCTCCACAGCAAGCGGCCGATGTACCAAGATTTGAAAGGACGGACTCCTGGACCTTCTTACTTCTATTTGTGCAAAAGCTTACGAGCTATGTATGTAACTGTATTACTTTTGTACTCTGATTTATATTTGCAATGAAAGTGAAAATTCATGAGGAAACATATTGTAACTTGTACATATTTATCAATAAAGAAAGGAAAAATTTTATTGTATCATCTTTGTTATTTGTTACCTTTACATGTATAAGGTGAGAATTGGAAAGTTTTTAATTTACGCAGAATTGGGTCATTACAATAGATTGATAGAATAGTTTGAAGAAGAAGGAAAGGTTTTCCTTTGAAAACTTTGTAAGAAATTGTTGTGAACACTCTCTCAATAAAAAGAGTTTTTGTTGATGATGATCTCGTCTTTTGTTGTGAGTAGCTAGCGAGGTTTCTTCATCCTTCCACTTCAAATAGGATTTTAGAGTAAAGTAAATAGATTTTGTTTCATGCAAGTAGTAGTAGTTAGTAACTATGGAATGTGGTCTTCAATTTGAACAAACTTTGTCTATCCATACCACTAGTGGGCTCGCTGATGGTGAGTTCGCCTTGCGTGGTCAACTGGAAACTTGTGGACTTAACTTCGATTACGATCTTCATGTTGGTATGCATCGTTGTGATGGTGTCTTCATTGTTGAATTGTAATCTGAATATCTTTAGTTACTCCCCTTGAAGATTGCACTAGTTCTGTGGACGTTGTCCGAAGTGAGGCAAAGCGGAATCTGGTTGAGGCTTGTGAAAATTGATCTCCACCTCCCACGCGTAGATTAGTCCATAGCGTCTTCTAACCCTGCAATCACTTTAAATTCAGTACTTTCTGGTTAGAATAGGAAACTCATGCTTCATTGATAAATCTGTCGAATTGTGAAAACCCCCTTCCTCTGCTGTTGAACAATTCCGTAAGTCCCCTTGAAATACCAGCAAATCACATCGAGCCAACTGAGACTATTCGCACTGAAGGAACCTTGGAGTTGAACGCACAAACTCTCTCGCAATCTTAGCGTGTTGGATACTTTGATCAAGATAGAATAGGGTAGCCATTGGTGACTTTATTCTATGTTGGTGCGGTCATGAAAAACACATCAACAGGTGGTTGTAGGGATAGGAGATTGTTTTCCTTCTACTCTTAATGAAACATATTGCTTCTCTTAAAGATTAGAATATATTAGAAATAATTTGACAAGAATATAGTTTGATGTTAGGTGGTTGTGATCTATTGTTATTAACATTAAACTTTAAATAGTTAAATTTACTATTAGTCTAATTCAATTGATTTTGATTTAATAATTTTCATTTTTATTTTGTTTAGAGTCTCAAAATGTGTGGAAAACAAGGTTTATACCCATTATGGAAATATTGTGATCATGTTCCAAGAAGGGGTCAGATGAATAGCCACCATCAAATGTAAACTTTTTCCTAAGACATTTCAAGGCACTTACTTGAGGGTGAGAACTCATTTTCTTCACATACCCAAAAAGATGTCAAAGCTTGTTTGAATGAGCTAGAACAATGTGAAGCTATTACGGATCACGAAAGGGTTCATGAAAAAGTGTGTCATTTGAGCTCTCATGATTCAACAACAAGGGCAACTCAAAACTAACATAGAGAATCGAAGGATGTGTCTTCTAGAGATGTCGCAAGAGAAGATGTAGGGGCTTCTCGCAAGAGACCACACATTGGCATCCCAAACCCCATTGGAAAATTGTTTGATGTGCAAGGCCGAGATGCAGCTGATCCAGCGATCACACACTTCTTTTATGGAAATGAAATACCATTTAACGTTGCTCACTCATCTTTCTACAAAGAGATCGTCCAAGCTATCAATAGTGGACCAGTAGGTTATAAATCCCCAAGGTATGAAAAGCTTCATACTACTCTAATTGTAATGTCCCCATTTTGGGATTACCTCAAATCTTCCTTGATTTCTTGAAGATATCCTTTTATGATGGTCTAGTGTTCATATTGCATTTTTTGTCTCCTTTTCCTAATCAATCATAGGATAAAGACATTCATAAATTTATTCATTTTTCTATCAAATAATCTCACTTACTTGTAAGGCTCAATAATTGCTACAAGTATTTTTATTGTATAATCGTATTTTATATATATATATATATATATGTAATTGTAATTACATACAATAATGTCAATGGAGCATAACATATCCGCAATGTCATAAGATAACTAGTAGCATGCATGATTTATTAATCAATAAAAAATAGATAACATTAAATAAATAGCATCATGTATGTATTACTATTAATTAGACTACTATTTAAATCCATGATGTATTTATCAACATCATTATTTTAATGTACAAACATTTATCTAACTTTTTATTTAAATTCATAAAATACTTATCTCCTTATATTCATAATATACTTATCTACTTTCCATCTGCTTGTCTTTATAGATTTCAAATGATCTGCAGTCTATATTTTATCTCTTGTTTCCCCTTCTATTCTCTATTTCCTTCTTTTTCCCTATACATATCTCATTCTTTCTTCTTTTATATTTTCACATTCAAATGAGAAGGTGTATCTTTTTGAAAAGAGACATTCATTAGAAGAGACACGAGAAGGTGTATCTTTTTGAGAAGAAACACAACTTTTTGAAATGATTTCTGCCTTTTGAAAACTAATTCCAAACCTTTCTAATTTCTATTTTTATTGTTCTCTACACACTATTGATAGATCTCCTTTTATATCTTCATTCCTTTACTCTTCTATCTTCTTCTTAAAATCTCATGTGTATTTAATATAACTTTCTTCCTTCTTTTTTATTTTTTTCCACCCCACCCCACAAACTTATTTTATATCCTTATACCTCCATGAAGAGAGGCACCTCTTTGAATAGAGATAACCCCACAAATGGACATGACCTTTAGTTAAACATTCCTTAATGATATCTCAAATTATATTTATTATTTTGTTTAGATGTGCATTATATTTTACTATTTTATTTTTAATTTATTTGTAATATTATTTATATTTATTATTTAAATATGTATATTTTAATATTTATAATATTATCTCTTAATAATTATTTGATAATTATGACAATATTTATATTAATGTATTGTCGATATATATTTTTAATTACAATATTATCTTATGATGATTATAATTATAAATATATTAAAACAATAATATTTTCTTTTATAATTTTAATATGTATTGTGTTATTCATTTTCACTTATTTGTATCTCAGAGTGTTCTAATTCCGGGGACATGACAGCCTTCCCCTCCCAACTTTGCTTGTCCTCAAGCAAAAACATCTTAGTTTCTTCTAGGATCTCTTCTTCTAATCTGTCACCAACGGTACCCAAGTTAGTCACATTTATATATATGAGTTAAATGAAAATGTTCTATAATGATTACTCTATTTGAATGCAAATATATAAATATATTAAATGTATACTTATCTTAGATTTTCTTTTGTGATGAGGACATAACACTAATTGATAAAGAGAAAGTTTGACTAGAGCAACAAACTGCACCAAAGAAAAGAGTGTGGTGTACAAAGGGATGCAACATTGTGATGGATGGGTTGACAAATGCTAGAAATCATCCACTTAATATCATGGTAACATATAGCAAAGACCCATATTTTTTTTAAGGCAACTGACTATTTAGGGCAAGAAAAAATGTGAAGTTCCTTCAAAACCACCTATGTAATGGCATTGAGGAGGTGGGGGCATCTCATGTAATCCAAGTTGTTATATGTAATGTCCCCTTCTCAATAGTGATCAGTGCAGTTGGCCATTAGCCTATTCCGGAGGCCCAATAGGCTAGTCAGGAGCAGTAATTAGGGTTTCCAATTTTGTAGGAGGATGTTTTGGGTGTTTTGGAGGCTTGCATGTTGGAGTTTTATAGTTTTGATTCTGGATTCCTTTTGGGTTTTCAGAGACCTTCGCAGTGGTGTGACATGCAATTGAAACAAAGGACTTTTCCAGACTTACTATTTTTAGTAAGTTGCGATGACTACTCAAAATGTGGTTAAAATGCATTTGGACACACTATTTTTAGTAGTATGCTATTTTTAATAAGTGGTATTTTTAGCAGGGTTTCAGCAAGCTAGTTCAGAGGCTATTTCTGGTAGGTCAGTTTGAGCAGTTGGTCATCCTGCACTCTTAAAGCAATTTTTGGTAGGTCAGAGTTTGTGATGGGTGTTTCTCTTGGTGAGGTAAAATATTTTAATAAAGTGAAATATGGCTAAGGCATGATGGACGCCTAGCTTGGAGAGATAAGTGATTTTAATTAAAAAGCAATTTTATTTGGTTTTTCACTTTATTATTTTGGGACACCTAACTTAGTGATTATTTGCATTTTGATAAAGTTATTTACCTTCATGAAAAGGGACGACTTGGAGAGTGTCTAAATGAAATGCAAATGCAAAAAGGTGAATGTGGATTTGAATATCATGTGGGTGCCCTAATTGGAGGGAAACAGATTCGAATTGATGGAGAAACTTATAAATAAGAGTGTTAGCTTCATTATTTCCATCCATGAAGAAATTATAATGAAGTGCTACCAAAATGGTGATTGAATTGCTTCGAGGAATGCATACCTCCTAGCTTATACTTAGTTTCTTGCTTGAAAGATAGCAACTAAGTGAGAAGGCTGTTCTTTACACTGAAGAACAAATGGAGCTCATTGTAGTGAAGCTGTTTGAAGTTTTCTGATGTCTTTCGATGTTTCTGTCAGTTTACAGGTTGTTGGTTTTTGTGGAGCTGAAAGTGATTTTCATTCATAAGTCTACGAGTGATTTTCTATTGGTTCTGGGTAGTGACTCCTATTCCTATGGCCTACGCGTCCATCTCTGCTGGTTTTCAGATTTTATTATTATAGTGTGGATTTTTCTATTGAAGGTCGCCCCTCTTACCAGGCCGTACCATGCCTATAGGAGCTTTGGGATTCATGCTAAATCATTGTGAGGTGTTTGCAGCAGTTTCTTGGTCTTGACTTAGTCGCCATCTCTCCTAGAGTCATTTGCATTTTGTCTCATGTTATTTGGAGGAGTATTGGGTGAGTTAGGAGCATTTTGGAGTGGTTTCTAGTTGTTGGGCTATGTTTTGTGCTTGTTGGTTTTATATATCAGATTGTTAGAAGTTGGGTTTTGGGTGTGTTATTCATAGTTGTGAGTGTTGTGAAGTTTGGAGAGCATATAACATCAATTGCAACTACTTGGACAGCAATAACACTTGGCTTCTTGCAGATTATATTTCATATTGTAAAGCTGAATCAGTAGTACTGATTAGCTTCTTTACTTTCCTGCAATTACTATTGTATTCCCACTATTAGTGGAAGAGGGCTGCCCTCGCCACCTTATTTACTTTCTTACATAAGTACTTTCATTCCCACTATTTGGTGGAAGAGACAAACCTCGCCGCCTTACTTTTTGTACTTGCATTTCTCATAATGTTGATCGGCTGAGCCGTCAATCTACTCCCGCTGAATAAGTGGTCGAGTTGCATAATTTGTGTTTCCAGCATTTGAATTTACTAGCTAACAATCCCCAGTGCCATATGTTCACACCTCGCCCGTCATTGGGATCTTGGTGTACATTCTTGGTGTAGGGTTACATTTCAATGCTAGTTTTGGTTTTGCTAACGCTGACGGGTGCAATTGTTGGTGTGAAAAATTGAAAAATTGTAAGGGGGTTATTTTATTATAGATGTTGTAAAAATCTCTACCAATTTCTTAACCAATAATTTGCAATTTTCACAAGTTTTGCTAATAGGGATTCCGCCAAACAATTTAGATGTAATTGTTTATGAGAGATTTTTTGCATGTCATGCTTTGAGTAATTCATTCCAAGACACCAAAGATTATTGCAATTCATATTTTCAATTTACATTCACAGATCTTGAATAGACGAATTGACAAACATTTGGCACACATTCAAAAGACTATAGAAATCAAAAAATGAATATTACAATATGTTGTTCTAATCAGCAAACTACAAAGATATGCATATCATGTTCTAACCTCAAGAAGATGCGATTCTGAGTGCACAAGAGTAGTTCCAGTGCTAGGAATTAACGTGTCTAAACTTTTGCAATTTCCTTGCATTAATTTATTGATTTAATTATGCCTATGTTGTAATTTGTAGCTCATATTAGTTTATCATCTAATATGACTTGGCACGGTGAGTTGCCAGCATGTTGGAAGGTGACAAGGATGTTGTGGTCCCCACAAGGCAATGTAGGTGTCCCACTTTGGGAAGAGATTCTTTGACATGTGTCAGCATCTTTGAGGGATTCCTATGACAATTTTATGACGGATTCCTATGACGATCTTATGATGGATTCCTATGACAATCTCCATATTCTATGACGGGTTGGACAAGTGTTGATTAGCATCTTTGCATGGGAAAGTGGTCGCCCAAGTTTGACCTATGATAGGTTGTAAGGGAATATAAGAAGCATCTTCTATTATTAGTCGGTTATGATAGATTCTCTTACAGCTGTAAGCGTTGTCATATATGACGGATTCTATGACATTGTAAGCCATCTATCATACCTATTTGGAGCAAATTTGGGGCGCCCAAGTATGGAAGCATGTAAGGGGGGTAATGTATCATTGGACAAGTGTCACAGAAGTCAACTACGTGTTGGAAAAGCGTGGAACATGGATTTGGACACCCATCCCTTGTTGCTTGCTAATGAAGCTTCCTTTACGCTTGTATTTCTCTATAAATAAGGTGCTTGTGGGAGTAATTAGTATGGTTTTATTGTAGGTATTGTTATGCTGTCAAAATTGCTTCAGAATTCAACATTTGTGCATACTCGTAGAAGAACTTGCATTGCAAGTGTGTTGCAATCACCCTTGATTCAATAACACATTGTGTAGGTTTTGGAGTGTGGGGTTTTTCTCCCGAAAGGGTTTTCTCCACGTATATCTTGTGTTGTGGACTTCTATACTTGCATGTAATGTTATTTTTAATAATCTCTCTATTGTGCATCTCATATTGCAACTATAAAAGAATTAAAATTGTACATCTGTCCTCTTAGATCAGTGTTAGGAAGCGTTTCCGCATACCTTGCTTCTTTTCAATTGGTATCAGAGCTTGATCACCTTTGATCCTAGTTGTTTGGGTAGAGAGTTTTTTGTATTGATCTTCATTTGAGTGGGAGCTTGTGCACTGGGTTTGTAATCTTTGTTGCAAGAGAGATGGCTAGCGCATCCAGGAGGTTTGAATTAGAGAAATTCAATGGAGGCAACTTTGAGTTGTGGAAACTCAAGATGGAGGACCTATTGGTGGAAAGAGATTTATGGCTTGCAATATTCGGTTCCATGCCAATGGGCTTGAAACAAGAAGACTGGGATCAAATGGATCGAAAGGCTAAGGGTCTCATAAGACTTTGTTTGGCTGACTCTGTCCAATTAAATGTTCATGAGAAGAAAACGGCAGCATATTTATGCAAGAAACTTAGAGAAATTTATTAGGCTAAATCCCTAGTAAATAAGTTATTCTTGAGAAAGAAGTTGGTCTCTCTGACAATGGAGGATAGAGGATCTGTTGCAGATCACCTGAATTCTTTTAATATGCTTGTTGCCTAATTGTCCTCTGTTGGTGTGAAGATAGAGGAGGAGGATCATTGTATGACATTACTATGTTCGTTACCAAATTCATGGAACCACCTTGTTATGGCCATTGGAAGTACCACTACCACTTTCAAGATAGATGATGTGGTTGCATCTCTATTGTCTAAGGAGATGCAGAGAAAATCTTCTAAATCGGCTAAGGAGGCTCTTGCAGTTTGTGGTAGACCCAAGGAAAAAGGAAAGAAGAAGGATAAGAAGAAAGAAAACAAAGAAAGATCCAAGCCCCATGGGAGATCTAAGTCTCCTAGAAAGTCCAAGGCTCTGCATTGGAAATGCGGCAAATCTGGTCCAATGCAATAGTTCTTCTATGGAAACGAAGGAAAGAACTTCCAAGTCACTATCCTCACCATCAAAACCAATAGCGAAGAGAACTATTGCATCTACTTCTGATGGTCATGCTTTTTGGGTACCCAAGGGTGCTCATTCTATGGAGATGAAACTTCTAGCTGAGAAAACTATGTTATGACACCAAACGCTTGGCCACATTGGTGAAAGGGTCTTAGAACCCTAAAAAATAAAAAGCGTGTTGAGGGGATGAATGATTATAATCTTGAGTTCAATTTTTTGCAAAAATTGCATTTATGGAAAGAAAAACCATGTTCATTTTTACTCTAGTTCTCACAAATCTTTTGATGTGTTGGACTTGATTCATTTTGATGTGTTTGGTCCTGTTAATGTTCCTTCAATTGCAAAATCTATTTATTTTGTTTCATTCATTGATGATTATAGTAAAAGGGCATGGGTTTATTTCCTTAGAAGCAAATCTGGAATCTTTAATAGATTCAAAGTGTTTAAAGCTCTTGTAGACAATCAAAAGGATAGAAAGATTAAATGTTTGAGGATTGACAATGGCAGTGCGTTTTGTTTGGCAAATTTCGACAAGTTCTGTAAAGAACATGGGATTAAAAGACATAAGACAATTCCATATACCCCTTAGTAGAATGGAGTTGTAGAGAGAATGAATAGGACGTTGATGGAGAGCGCTAGGAGTATGCTTAGTGGAGCTAGCCTTGAACAAAAGTTTTGGGATGAAGCTCTTGCCACTGCTTGCTACCTGATTAATAGGTCTCATACTTTAGCACTTGTGGATAAGACACCCATGGAGGTATGGTCTAGTTAAAAGCCTTCATTGAGACATATTTGAGTATTTGGTTGTGAGGCATATGCTCATGTGCCTAAGGAGAAGAGTTCTAAGTTGGAGAACAAGGCAATAAAGTGCATATTCATCGGTTATGGCATCGATGTGAAAGGGTACTAGCTTTGGCATCCTGTGGCCAAAAAAGTTCTGTATAGCAGAAATGTGATTTTTAGGGAACTTGTTACTCCTACAATTGTTTTATAGCGAAAGAAAGAGGATGTGGTTCATCTTCCTCCTACCCTTGAGAAAGAAGAACTAAAACCATCTGGCGGACCTAATGTGAGGAGAGCTCAAGTAACTCTAAAAGTTCAAAAGAAGATGAAGAACCTCAACATCAACCTTTGAAGAGGTCTACATGGATAAAGCGACAACCTAATAGGTTTGGATATTCATTGCATGATTCTAGTTGTATTTTCACTTTGATTTCTAACACTAATGAGCCTAGGACCGTAAGGGAGCCTATGGGTATGAGTGATGCAAATTCCTGGATAAAGGCTATGGATGAAGAGATGATTGCATTAAAAAGAAAGGACACTTGGGATCTGGTGCCATTGTCTAATGGACATAAACTTGTTGGTTGCAAATGGGTGTTCAAGAAAAATTTTGGTTCAGATAGCAGTGTTGAGAGATATAAAGAAAGGTTGGTCGCAATGGGTTATTCCAAGGTTGAGGAAATTGATTACGGTGAGATTTTTTCTCCTGTTGCAAAGCTGGCATCCATTAGATTTTTTTTATCACTAGCTGCTACATACAATTTGGAGATTGAACAGATGGATGTGAAGACACCTTTCCTTCATGGTGATTTGGAGGAAGAAATTTATATGTCATAGCTAGAGCATTACATTGTGAAAGGTACGAAAATTTTGGTCCTGCAAATTGAAGAAGTCTTTGTATGGTTTGAAACAATCACCTAGGATGTGGTACCAGAAGTTCGATTCCTTTGTGTTGAGGTTGAGATTTCTAAGATCGAAATCAGATCATTGTGTTTATTTCAAAACTATTGATGATTGCATTCTCATTATTGCATTGTACGTTGATGATATGTTGTTCATTGGGAATGGTAAATCTTTAATTTTTTATTCGAAGTCTTAGCTTTCAGCACAATTTGAAATGAAGGATTTAGGCGCAGCTAGATACATTATAGGTATGGAAATTAGACGAGACAAGGAAAACAGAAAACTTTGGTTAGGTCAGAGTAAGTATGTGAATTCTGCGTTGGAGAGATTCAACATGGCAACTTGTAGACCATTGTGTGTTCCTATTGCAATGGAGACAAAGTTATCAGTTTCAAATTGTCCAAAATGTCCTAGTGAGGTGAAGGATATGATGAGAGTCCCTTATGCTAGTGTTGTTTGCAATTTGATGTATGCCATGGTCTGTACAAGACCAAACATTGCCCAAGTAGTGGGAGTCCTTAGCCGCTTCATGGCTAATCTTGGACGAGTACATTGGGATGCAATATAGAGAGTATTCAAGTATTTACGGGGTACTTATGAGTATTCCTTATGTTATCATGGACATCCTAGAAGATCTTTGCACTCAGTTTGTATTTGTGGATTCATGGATTCAGATAGGGTAGGTGACATTGACAATGGAAGATCCACCAATGTTTACATGTTTTTCTATCTTCGGTGGTGCTATCAATTGGATGAGTAAAGAGCAAGATGTAGTCGCTTTGTCCACTACAAAAGCAGAGTACATGGTTGCTACTCATGCTTGTAAGGAAGCCATTTGGTTTCAGAGATTGTGTTCAAATGTTGGGCTTGATGCAAGGATCATTACTATTTGCAATGATAATCAGGGTGCTATTTTCTTAGCAAAGAATCCAACCTTTCGTGCTAGAACGAAGCATATTGATGTTCAATTCCATTTTGTCTGTGACATGGTGGAAAATGGTAAGGTGCAGATTGAAAAAGTTGATACTTCAACGAATGTTGTAGATTCCTTGACAAAGCCAATGAGCACAAAGAAGTTCAGATAGTGTTCAAAGTCTATGGGCCTTTTGGCCCCTAGCATTTGATCACCTAGATAGATTGGCTTTTGAAAGGTGTCTAACAAGTGAGAGAATGTTGGGAATTAAGATGTCCCAACTAGTGCTCCTCGGGGATGCGTCCCCTACCTTGGTACCCCCATCCCCGTACTCGAAACATTTCGGGGACTTGGGGACATCTTGGAAATGTCCCCCTCCTGTCCCCAATCAATGCAAGAAAAAGGAGGCCTCCCTGAAACATCCCAAAAAAGGCAGGGGATAACCAAGGTACTTCCAGAAGTCCCCTATCCATCCTAGGGACAGCTAGTCGTCCCCTATGGCCCAACAACATTTCAATTTATTTTTTTGTAATAAAACACATTTTTACATAACATAAAACCTAAAACTATTTCACTTATCGAAACAACCAAAAAGAAAAAACATTCTCATTTTGACATTTGCAAACTTGAGGTGAAGAGAAGTAGGAGAAGAGAAGCAAGTGAAAGAGGAGAGAACAACAATTGAAAGAGGAGACTAAGCCATCAAATCTACTCCATTAGACATAGGTTCTTCATTTTACATTTGTTTTCCATTTTTTAAAGTTTTTTCAATATTTTTACCATATAAGAAGAGCATTGTGAGTTTATTTTTCATTTTATTTGAACTTGCAGCTCTCTTTTCAATTCTTAACCAAAAAAATCATGAGTAGCAATGAGAGTACTAGTAATGATAGTGACGAGATTGAGGTTCAAATGCATGAAAGAAGAAAACCTAGAAGTAGAACTTATAGAAGTATGGCAGCCACTAGGGGTTCTTCAGGGAGTGGGAAAGTAACAGGGCCAACAGCTTCCAACCCATTTGAATGTCCTTCTGAAGTCCTCAAAACCTATGCAAAAGGCCCATTTAACTTGAAGCCATATATTTTCTATGTTTTTGTCATTTTAACCACTATGATCCTCTAGTGATCCTATGCTAGTTCCAATCGAAGTTCCTCAGAAGGATGCTTTTGTAATGTTCCCTTTTTAGCCCTATGCTTTTCAGTGGTTGACAGCCCATTTTTGGAGTCCTGTGGGCTATTTGGAGGCATTTTTAGGGTTTCCTTAATTCTTGGGGGTTTCTTGCCATCTTTTCAAGGGCTTGTTGTGGGAGTTTTCCAAAGGGTTTTTGGGTTTTTCTAGATTTTCAGAGAGCTTTGGTGGGCTATCACATGCATTTTCATCAATGACCATTTTTGGACTTACTATTTTTAGTAAGTTACGACAGCTACCCAGAATGTGCCAAATGGTGTTTGGAGACACTATTTTTAATAGTATGCTATTTTTAGTAAGTGCTATTTCTAGCAGTGTGGCAGTGCAGTATTGGTATAGAGGCTCCTCTAGCTTTCTTGGAGTTCAGAAAAGACAAAAAGTAAATAACTTAAGTTATGTTTTTCTAATGTTGCTTTTTGGCCCCCACGCCTAAGCTTTATAACTTAAGTTGTTTTATAAAATGTGGGCCTCTCATGTGGATGTCAATATTGGAAAGATTACTGCATTTTAGAAGGCTTAATATTGCCAAGTAAAGTTGGACGCCAAATTTGATAAGTCAAAGAGGTTTTAATGAATATTATATTACTCCTCTTTTGGGCGTCCCTTTTGGAGGAATTGAGAATTTGAACTTCTGGGTTTGAGCTTATACATACACCCCTCTCCTTCTCATTTGGTTATCAAATTTTATCATAACAAAGTGCTACTGAAATCATTATAGACTCTTGCTTCGAGGTTGATACACATCCTAGTTCTCTCTTCAGTTTCAACTTTCCAAGATAACTCCTAGCTAAACATTGGATGCTACTTCACTGAGAGGTTGCAGTTGAGCTTCAATGGAAATGGCTTCTTTCATGCTTTTAGTTCTTGTGGGTTTTGATGTTTTCTAATATTTTGGTGTGGGGGTGAGTTAGATTTTCAGTTTGATATCTTTGGAGTGAATTGTTTTCATTTTTTCATGTTGCTGGTGTGTGAAGGGCTGAAGTACGTTTATGCTTACGCTGTCTTGAAGAGTTGAAACCTTTTTGTGGGTATTGGCTCATTACTTCCCTCATATCTGGGTGCCCCTTTCTTTGAGGTTTGATAATTTTTGGTGGAGTATTGGATTTTTAGTTACTGGTAGCCCTCCTTGGGGACCATACTTCTTGGCTATTGATGCATTGGTTTGCGTGTCGTAGTTTTCTATGCATGATGGTGATGGCTAGCTTCCTAGACTTGCATGCCTAGCTCTTTGGGACCATTTGCAAGTGATTTGAGGTGATTCGGATGTGTGGTTGGAGAGATATGAGCATTTGAAGGGGTGCTGATTGGTGTTTGTGCACGCTGTTCTTTCATATCAGACTGCTGCTACTTTATATCAGACCTGATATATTTACGGTACTTGCTCATTTTGTGTTGCCTAATTGTTTATATGTTGTAGGGATAGCTTATTGTATCACTAGGAAAATCATTTTGATTTGTAATGCTCATGTTTCATATTTTGGTCATCATATGGTAACGCTGATATAGTAGTACTAATCAGCTTTCTACCTTTTCTTATTTAGATTTACACACCCACTGAATAAGTGGTTGAGTTTGCTTTATTTTCTTGTTGCCCACTGAAAAGTGGAAGTGATTGGCTATGCTACCAAGTTCTCTACTTTGCTTTACTTTCCTATAGCCTACTGTGTTGGCGTTTAAATTCGCACCTCTGGAATGCGTATTTGAAACGGACAGCTATGCACAGATAAACTGCTCTTCAAATTAGGAGGGGAAGCTCTCTCTTGCTGATGGTGTTGAAAGAAGGTAAACTAAAACTAAGTTGCCTATCTTTTTGATCAGCTTAGAGCACAAGGTTTATTAAACACAAACGCCGCAGCTGAGATTTTTTGATTTAAAGAACTTCAACTACGACTAACTTAAACTAAAGACGTTTCTGGTTTCTCAAGTAATAGCAGAGCAAGAGAAGCTAGAAATTAACAAGGTAGATTTTCTAACAGAAATACTTCAATAATCTCTCTCTCAACGAACACCTACACACTTCACTGTAAGTTGAAATAAAGATCATAAAAGTAGAACATAGATAACGGAAATCTGAGATTTTGGACCAAGGCAAAAGAGGCTCATGGTTTTATTACTCAAATCTCTGGAACAGAACTCCCTTCTAACATGCTTGGAACAAGAAGTTGCAGCTAAAGAGGATTGCAATCTTGCTCTTACACAATAGAAAACAGCAACCACACTAACTCCTTGTTGGCTAAAGAGGCTCAACAATTTGCTTATCACAACACAATTCAACAATACTTGAGCAACAAATAGAAGGCACAATAGGCTCAGCATTTTGTTATCACTAGCACGGTTAAAAGAAACTAAATGAGCAAAGGCTCTTATTTATAGAGAAGCAGAGTAGGGAACCCTAAAATCTCCTTGCTTTCACAATCTAGGGCTTGCTCAGCAAGCAAGCTTTATTACTAAATCTAGAAAGAAGATAACATCTAAAACCCTAGAAAGCAGAAAAAGCGAGAAACGCCAACTATTACATCTTATCTTCTTTCTATCCTCAAAGAATGGATAAGGATCATTCCAAGACTAGAAAGAAAGCGGGAAAGAAAGCTTCTAGAAGAAAGCTGCTTTAAAGCTCGATCACATCCGCTAGGAAATTAGAAACTGTGTCCCGATTCGGTGCATCTATTCCCTCAATAGCAAAACACCGCTTTTCTAGAATATCTTCAGCATCTACAATAGATCTCAGGAAATCTTCGACATCACTGGCCGCTTTCTCGAACTTCGCTGACATCACTGAAATATGGCCTATCCTTCTGCCAACTGGATTGCAACTGTGAACAACACTCTGGAATTGATCCTGCACTTCATCAAGCCCGACCTAGGATCCATCTTCAAGACTGTACTCAGAAGGGATCTCTATGATAAACTCACCAATGAAAAGGAGAACTTCAATCACCCTTTGTCTTTAGGCGATGAATTCTTCAGATATCCTTTCATAGGTTTTAACTTAGAAAACATGACGCTCTCTCCAGGCAAGGATTTGTCTCTTATGTTCTCTTGAAACTGCTGAACCGTAAGTCGTGCCTAAATCAGCAATGATGATCTCATGTCTCGGTTTTACTTTAGCCAGTGTTTGTTCAAATCTTTGGATACCTTAACATAGCTTATGAGCGTCTTCCCTTAACTGGAACATCCGTGCCAAGATCTCCCTTCCTCTGACAATGAAACTCTCGATCCACTCCTGAGTCTCTTTCCCATATATGACCAACTGTCTTAACTGCTGATGATCAGCTAGTGTCTCTAAAATCTAGGGCAGCAACTAAGTTACCTGTGAAGAACCATGGACAAGGTTAGAAATGAAAAGCCTGAGCTGCTGATTTTCAGCCTTCAGGGCTGCCTTGTCTTCTCCATCCTTGAGTACTCTTTCCTGAAGATTTTCGGATGCAACTCTTAAGAGACTCAAATCTGCATGTCTAGTATTTCTACCGAGATTGGCCTTAACCATGACAAAATCATCCATATCCACCTCATCTCTATTCTTGTCTTCTGGGGGCAATGAAGTCTCCATGATTATTTCATTATCAAGATTCCTATCAAAGTGAACTTGCTTCTTTGCTTTCTTCTTAGGAGGTTCCTGATAGATGTTATCAAGATCATCAACACTCATCTGATATGAAGGCCTTCTTCTAACCCTTCCTAAGGAGTTCTCAAGCCAAGACACGGTAGTATCTTTACTAACTTCCTCAGGAGGTGCAACTATAATCTCTTCATCATCTTCGATATCAAGGTCAATGTGGATTGGCGAAGAACCTGTCAAAGGTACAGAAACATGTGTTGAAGGTGGCTCCTCTGCTTCTTTCTGAGGTTTGGGCTCTTCAGGAGGAACTTCTGAATCAGCTGTAGGTTGCTCCTATATGAGTATGCCTGAGAAATCCAACCTTCTTTTTACATATTTATTCAATCTACTACCTTTGACGCCTTCTTGAGACTGACTTTTACCCTTCCCTTTCGACTGTGCTCTGGAGGAAGAGGGAACTATCCTTGGCGGCTCTGCTACTGGAATGGAGTTTTTCCTTTTAAGGACCAAGAAAACCTTAGTATGCTCAAGGACTTGTCTTGTCCTGTCTTCGACTGAAAGGGATTCCTTATTAGCCCAGTTGACTTGTAAAAGGGGCTGATCCTCGATTCGCTTCTGAGCATACATCGAAAGAAGCACGTCCTCGTCATCATCTGATAAACCTTCTATGTCTTCATTTAAACAATCCTTCATCTGATGAAGAGTAAGTCTGTTGTAACTACGTCTCCGCACCTCGAACTCATCTGTACAATTAGCCCAAAAATCTTCAAGTGCGGGTATATGATCATAGTTCTTCTCAAGTCGGCCAGCGTAGAAACCATGAGGATCAAATGACCGTCTCTCACTGTAGGACTTGAGGCTGAGTTTATATAACTCGTCTCCCATTGACTTGGCGTCTGCAGCCGTACTGCATGTATATATACCCAACCCTAATGGAAACTGAAGAGAGGGTCTCCTTCTATTTCTCAGGACTGTATGAACATCGTGAGCCTTTCTCAAGAACTCCATGAAGACGACCTCATCCGACAGGTACCTTGGTAACATGAGTGGGGCACCTGAATAACCATAGACCCTGAGATAGGTGAAAGTGGGAAACTGTATAAACCAATCCGCCCATTCCGCCACCGCTGCCCTGGCAACTGAAGATATACGGACATGCAACTCATTGTCCAAGTCTCGCACCGTGTACATCAGAAAAGCCTCGTTCACCCTTCTGTAATGATGCAACGACTTTGTGAACTCCAACTGGGGATAATAGTTATATATGTGTTGTACGCTCAATGATCCCTCGGTGTTCAACCCTCTGAATTGACCTTGATAGGCCACCAGGTAGACTAGGTATGACACCATGTGGAATACATGAATCTAGAAGTATTCTGTTATCTGCTAATGTAGACAGTCACTAATCAAGGTAGGCCAGTTATAGAACTCGGTTTTCTTCATTATGTGAGGTATGGCATAAAACAGCTAAGGTTGAAACTTGGTGGCATCTTCTGAGCCAGTGACCCTGTTGAGCAAAGTGATGATGATGGCAATCTCGTCCTTAAACTCTCCTTGCCCAACATTCTTAGGCAATGTTTTGTGTTTCTCCTTCATCCACCTCTGTGCAATCTTCTTGCTATATTTATCTTTGTGCATATTCCATATCCTTTCACATTCACCCTTTGAGAGAGTAATGCTTTCAGGCCACGGGGGAATGGAAAACAACTTCTCAATCATATCAGGCTTTAGACTGCAAATCAATCTACCATCTGCTGACTGGATCTCCCTAGTAGCCAGGTTGTAATGCTTAATGCAAGCAATTACGAACTCAAGGCTCTGAACTGATATAGGAATAGACGTTGTTGCGAGGAATCCAGAATGTCCCAGGTTCTTGATTGAAGTGTTGCCTGCTCTCTCCAAGGCATGTAGATCGAACACCGGCTTGATATGATGCAAGTCTGTCTCAGCTGTTTTGATGTAATCGTGATAGAGAGCTGATTCCATCTTGAAAACATTGGGAGTGTACTCCATTTCAGAAAACTTGAAGAATGACTGTAAATTCGCATAGGTTCAGACAAGTCTTGAGCAATTTCTATTTTTAGAATGCTGATTTTTGTGCTCCAACAGACAGATTTTTGAGAAATTTTTCTGAGATATGGGTTTTGCTCAGAATTTCGATGCAAGACAACCCAGATCATCCGTTTTTGAAAATTATGAATTTTTCCTGAAAAAACAGCAAACCCTAATTTCTTCAATTTTTCCCGAAAAAAGCTGGCACCTGGGTTTTGTTCAGAACAAGATTAGAAATGGACCCATTGATTAGATTTGCAAAACCCTGATGATTGATCGAAAAAGCAGCCAACCCTAGGTTTTGAAATTTTCTTGAAAAAAGCTGTGATATGGGTTTTCTTCAGAAGACTAATTGGAAAGGACCCAGATGGTTGAAATTTGAATGTACTGAGGTTTTCACTGACATGCAAAATAAAAGCGCTTGCTGCAACTTGATGAAGTTCTTGAAAATTTCTTCAGAAGATTGAAACAAAAAGACCCAGATGACTAAAAAACGGAATGCCTTGGCCTTCTCTTTGAAAAATTCAATCTTCTGGATGACAAAGCTTGAAAAAGCAAGGGTTTATACTTGCTGGTCTGAAAAATCTGATATAAAACCAGCAACTCTGGATTCTTGAATCATAAAAATTCTTCTAACTTGCTGCTCCAACTTTCTCCTCTGAAGGCTACCTGCAAAAATAATGAAAAATACATGAAAGAATGATGTTAAATAGACTTTAGGGCTTGATTAGGTTTTGCTTTCTTTTTGCTTTTATTTTCAAAACCCTAAATCTCACCTCAATGCATTTGGACGCCATCCTTCTTGCAATTTTGAAATTTTTGAAAATCTTGAAATTTCCTCTAAGGCATGAGGAGTTGGGCGCCCTACTTCACCAAGGGCGCCCACTTTATCCAGTGTTAGCCAAAATTTTGGCATTTTCAACTTTTCTTCATTTTGCCCTGCTACTTCGCCTCTGATTTCCCGTTGACAGATTGACCCGACAGGCGAGTTGAAGCTTTCACGGCGGAGCTTGACTGATTCCAAGAAAAAAGTTTTGGAGGCACCTCTGGCAAAATTCTTCATATCGACCTCCGAAATCATAAGTGCCTTTTCCTTCTAGGGGCGCCCATTTTGTCCAGAGTTGGCCATTTTCATGACCTTCAAATTTCTTCATTAGCTCCTCTTCTACAGATGATTTCTTTGAATCTGGAGCTCCGGGCATCGGATCGACTGACTATTATGCTCATCGCGAAGCTGACGAAATATGAAGAGGGGTCTTCTAGGATGAACTTCGTCAAACAATGCATTTAAGGCCTTCAAAAGTTTGGGCGCCCATCTTGGCTGGGGGTGCCCACTTTTACCAGACTTAGTTTATTTTTTTGACTTTTCTATGTTTGCTTCAAAAACTTCGTTCTCAGCCTTTGTCGGACCACCTATTCAACTCCTTGTCTCTAGTGACTACGGACTCCGATTGACGTGCTGGATGTCTCGTTTGAAAGTTGGATCAATCGTGAAGAAATTTCGTTAGACACTCGTCTACAGATTCATCTGTTAGGGCCCTTGAAAACTTGGGCACCCTTCTTCACCAGGAGCGCCCACTTTGCTAACACTTAGTCAAATTTTGATATTTTTTAAATTCTTCTCGTTCTGACTTCAGTTTGGATACCCCAGTTCGGCGTCGAATTCCGGATGACCGAGTAATCTGATAACTGCACCGTTGAATTCGTCACGGAGCTGACAGAGAATAGAACAAGTTTGACTAGGGGTTTGAAACCCTAATTTTGACATCTGATGCTCCAAAAAGATGGGCGCCCTTCCTTCACTGGGGCGCCCATGTCTGGCAGTGTTAGAAAATTTTCATCATTTTTTCATCTTCTCCCTCGTTCTTTGCGCATGTTCATCATCTTGCCTTCTGCTGAAAGTTTGAATACTGAAACTGTCGCCTGGCAGCCGACTGACCTCCATTGATGACCTCGGAGCTCCTGATATGCTTCTGAAAAAACAAAATAGACCCAGTAGGGCAAAACTGATCTTTTTAAGATTCTGACTACACCAGCCTAATATGGACGTGTTTTGAGCCAATCAAAATCAGTTCGGACCCTATCAGACCAACTTTCTATTTTTAGAAACTTTCTATTTTTAGAAAGTTTTGCCAATATCCATTTCTTAAGAAACCCAGAAAACGTTACTATTTTTAGAAATTTTCTAAAAATAGCAGTTTTCCTAAAATTTAGGGATGAAAAACTAAGATCTAGGTTTTGTGGATTAAGCTGCTCTGAGCAGACCCAGATCGTCAATTTTTGAAAATTTTGAATTTTAACCCCTCATGCAAGACGTGCACACCCACATTTTGACATTTTTGACTGATTTAACAAGACTTTTACTCATTTCTTCAAAATGTCTAAGTATAACAAAAATTTTAATTTTGGGGTACAACATACTGAAAAGTGGAAGTGGTTGGCTTTGCCACCAAGTATTTACCTTTCTGTATTGGCTGGTTTGCCACCAATAGCTCATTGTACTTCTAGCATTTGATATTGTATTCAGATCCCCTTACACCATATGCTCTCACCTTGCCCACTCTGAGATTTGGGTGATCAAAAAGTGAAGGTTTGCTTCCAATTTTCTGGTCTCTACATAGGCTAATGCTAACGGGTGCAAGTTGTGTGAAGTTTTGGGAAAAAAATAAGGGTGGGATTTTACAGCTTCTACTATGGAAGAAATGAAAAATGTCTTGAATGCTACCAAGCAATAGATAAATGATTTTCTTACTTATGGGTCAAAGGTGATTGATGAAGCTATGGTTTTACATACAGGGGTAATGGAAAATCTCAACCTCATTCAGGGTTTATTGGACAAGTTTCATTAAGAATTGCAAATGCGTTCAGATATTCTTCCACAGGTCAAAGTAATGCTGAAAGGGAAGTTTGATGTGTTAGTTAGTGAAGGCATTTTAGGCAATTTTGATACCTCTTTGCTAGAAGAATGGACAAAGATCTTAAAGTTAAGGATTAAAACACTTAAGGAATTCATAAGCTGGAATTGCCCATAAGGATGTGGTCAACATAATCATGGACACATATGATCTCATTGAAAAGACCACAGGACACTATTACCACAAATATCAAACTATCTATGATAGTAGATAATAATGCTCTTAAGCAAAACTTGAGTGAAGTAATCAATCAAGGACTCAACCAATCTTCTAGCTTCAATTGATCCTTTTTGGATAAGTTAACAAAAAAGAATCCTTATTTAAGAATTCTGGAAAACAAATGTCCAAAAGGCAGATTAAAGCTCATCACATTTCTGATACATATATCTCTGATGGTTTTCACTCCAAATACATCAGAGATCCAAATATGGAGCTAGTTAATGAAATGTTAACAGCTTTTGGAGATAACTCGAGAAAAGAGAAGACTATAAACTCATCATTGAAAATGTAAGCATTGATGGAGAAGACACTAGTGAGAGCTTAATAGCTTGAGCGTTATTAACAGTCGTTTGAGTTGCAAGTTTAAGTTTCAACATAGTCATTAAATATTTCCTCATGTTTGATATTTAAACTTTAATATTTTATAGACTTAAGTTTTACTTATACTTGGGAGTTTATATTAATATCTCCCATAATTGCTTATCAATTACAGAAGGGGGGTTAAAAATATGCATTTTTTGTAATTATTAAGGGTTAAAACTTAGAATAAACTTATCTACAAAGTTATATTTGAAATTGAACTTTGAATCCATGGAATTCTCTAGGAAGAAGTAGTACCATATCTGAATACTAAATCTTTTATGGTGTTGTTGCATCTTTTCTCATGTTAGATGTGTTTGTGGATGTACTGTTTCTTATGTTGGATACAAACACATTTCCTGGTTTTTCCCTTTGCATTTCTGAGAAAATGATGTGAGTTCATCCACTCAAATCTTAATATTTCCATATTTTGTTACAAGTCTTCTACTGATAAGCTTATGCATTTAATTACAATCATGTCTACACATATCATCTTCAAAGTCTATTCCTACTTGAAAAAGTTGATGTGTGCCTTTCTCTATAAATTTGCATTTTAATTTAAAAACCCTTTAGAATCATTTCATGATTTATAACAACTCCCTTGCTGTACATAATTCCTAATCCATAATAAAGGAAACCTAACTATCTTGAGGAGGGATTTTTACCCCAATAACTATTGAGATTCGAGAAGACAAACCCATTTACCAACAATGTTAAGAACATATCAAACATTTTTGGAAGTGTGACTAACAATATAGTTTAAGGTGACACAATCACCACATCCTTGAACATGGTGATTCAAACCATCACTTAATGAAAAGAAAAACATTTCTACCCTTATCCTCAATAATAGATATATACCAATCTCAACATGTATAATGTCTAGATGCACCTAATTCAAAATACTAGGTTTTGTAGTCAATAAATTGATAATTTGATGCAACAAATACAAAGCCTTCTACTTGCTCATTAACAGTTCGATAATGTGATGTACCCATTTTTAATGCGGCCAAAATGAATTGGATTGATTATTTAGATATTAAAACGGTCTTAAATTGATTTTAAAGACCTTTTAATTTTTTAATTAATCAATATGATTTTATAAATTATTAATAAATGTAAAAGTTAACAATTCGGTTGGGCCAATTGAATGGTGGCGGAATTAAAAAGAAGTTCGAGCAGCACAATGGATATCACGAAGAGTTGAATTAAGTTTTGATTAACATTGGGATTTTGGGAACAAAAATTCTCAGGATTTTGGGGCCATGCTGGACAAAAACCTAGTGTGGCTAATTTTAGTATTTAAGGACTTTGCAGATTATTCTAGCGTACATTTGTAGATTCAGATATACGGAGATTTCCATCAATGGAGAGTTCTTGTATATTCACATATATGAACTGAATGTTGAATTGATCAAATAAAGAAACATGGGAGATGGGAGGAGACCGATACAGCCAAACATTGAGTAAGCAACTGCTATTGTTGTCTCACTAATATTGAGGGATTTATTCATTGAACTTCATTATTACTGCTGGAGACAATTATATAATTGCTTAGCAGGAAGTTCCTGGAGATTGGAAGTCAGGATTTATACTTCCGTTATATCTATTGAAGTAGCACGATAGTATATGTGCCATCGCATTCATCTGAGGAAACAGTTACCACGGAATGTTTAAATGGGAAATGAAAAGAAGCCGATATCTATAAGTTTTGGACAAGCCATTGTGCTGGAGTGTACAGCAATCTCCAAAGGTTGCGGTTCAGGAAGAAGTTCATGGGAAGACCAAAAAGTAACCAGATAAGATTGGACACGGGAATGTTAAATGGCTTTCCCTTTGAATCGAACATTCATCAATATTTGTTTATTTCAAACAGGCGCCAGACCACCACGATGAAGGAGTTTTGGTGGAGAGAACATCGGGCTTAGGAGTGATCGTCTGTAATGTCGATATTGGGTACTTATGTTGTTGGGAATCATCGTTGGCATTACATTTATTATCAATGATCGGAGACATTGCTTGAAGATGTCTAGTGGAGAACACGTCATTCTATATTCGTGGACTGAGGAAGCCGGCAATTACTACTAGCGTGGAGACTTATCACCGAGCCAGATTTATATTAAACATCTGGACAAAGACAAACTAGTCAAGGCAGAGACGGGAGTCAGAGGTTTTAAGAAAAAACGTCTATATTATTCCATCTTTCCTGCAACTCACTATCAGGCACTGGCAATAGTTCATAAGTGCTGGCATTGTATCTCTTAAAATTCCTGTTTTGATAATCAAAGGCTCTCGGGAAGATATTGAATGGAGGGGTAAATTACAACGTTCATCATCGAATGGAGGGCTTGTCACGGTTTATTCTTGATCGGGTCGCTACTGAATGCGGATGTTACCAGTTGCAAGTCACGGGTATTTTAGTAATTTTTGTACATTCACTTTGATGCACTTTTAACATATATCATGATGGATAATACATTTTGCAAATAAAGAAATATTATTTCTTAGTAGAAATTTGGAATAATTGTCCAATTGGGAATATTGTGAAACTCTGAATGAATGGACATCGCTCCCTGATTCTGTAGTAATTATCAGAATTATTTACTGTTATCATAAGAATCCAGTATAAGCAAGTTTTGGATTGTAGTTGAAATGGTGATATTTATTGTATGTTGCCCTGCATATGAAAGAGTATAAGTTTTCAAACACTTTGCATATACAAAGGACAAAGCATTTCAAACCAGATCGTCAGATAAGTTTGACAAATAACATAGTCAAACTTGGTTAAACGTTATAGTCCTGATCCACAGGGGTCAAGGTTATTACAGATAGCATTAGCTTGCATGGATTTCCACTAGTTTGCCATATCACTTTTTGTTTCTAGGGATTTCTCTTTAATTGTCTAAGCTCACTATGATGAAAACATTTCCATTTTGGTCTCTTGGACATGTTCCCACCTTTGAAGCATTCACTTGATTAACTGCTAGTGTTGTTCTTGACTTTTTCCCTTAATCCATGCATTGAGTGCTCTCTATAGCATCTAAATTTGATGCTTCCACCTGATCTCATCTCCACTCCTTTTGCAAGAGAAGTGTTGATAACTTCTTAAAATCTACAGCATGAGTCTTAGCAATGAGATGCACGGATTCAACAAAAGAATCATTGGATGATGGCAAGTTGCATAAGACTAAAGCTACCATATCATCATCATCAACTAGTTTCTGAATAGTTGAGAACTACTCAATGAGATCATTTAACTGCAGTAAATATTCAAAAATTGATCCTTCCTCCTACAACTTAATAGAAAACAAGAGATTTTTCAAATGCAATACTCATGGATCTTCCAACGTTTGGTACTTGTTCTTTAGATTTGTCCAAAGTGTTGGCACTGAAATAGCATTCTGTACTTTGGTTAGTAGTTTATAACAATGCTTGACAAATTTCAACTACTCAAGATGCATTTCATTTGCTCAATGTTGTGATCTCACGTAGAATTTCTCAATTAATTGAGCTCTTGCAAAATCCCTCCTTTAGATTTGTCCATAGTGTTGGCACTGAAATAGCATTCTGTACTTTGGTTAGTAGTTTGTAACAATGTTCGACAAATTTCAACTACTCAAGATGTATTTAATTTGCTCAATGTTATGATCTCATGTAGAATTTCTTAATTAATTGAGCTCTTTAAAATCCTTCTTTCAATCCCTATAGCATCCCCACAACCTTCTACCCCATAATGAAAATTTGAATAGAGACTTTCAATCAGTTTTTAAAATCATGTCATCATAATGTGTTTTATTTTGCTAGAGATGGAATCTCACAAAAAGCTTGATTGCTTTGTGGAGTATGACATTTATGTGGCCCATAAATCTCACTATAACGACAACAAAACCAAAATGGAGGAATAATTTTGGTATACCAATTATTGCAACATAAAAGTTTAAAACATTCATCCTATAGGTAATCTAAAGTTAAACATCTCGCATTAGTTTTTGCATATAGTCTGTAATGTGATAGAAGAAACAACCTAAGCAATAATAGCAATCATACAATGTTTCATTCTTCTATACAAATACATCACATGATGGGAGTCTATCTGCAACTTTCAAGAGTAGAATATGTTGATGTTTATTGGAGAGAGTCGGTTGCATCTTCCAGTTCAGATCAAAGCAATTAAATGATAGCCTATCGGCTATTTAATTGGTGAAGAACGATTTCTTGATTGGGACACGTCACTTGCTAAATATAAATTAATATTTGTTTATTGAGAAGAGGCATGATTATTCTTGGAGGCGCGATTCTCTATGAAGGCCGACTTATTGTTTGTAAAGTCTTACCTCTTGATTGAGGCCGACATGATGATATTGAAAGGTTGTCTCTCTCCATCCATTGTGTATATATTACCATTCCTTTCTCTCATTCGATCATTATATTCATTCATTCAAGTGCGAGTTCTTCTCAAGTCAGATTGTCATCATTAGTGGCTGAGATTTCATCAGGAATTAGTCTCTTTGTATTGCTGTGTTGCATCACTCCTTGGTGCATGTATTAGGGCCTGCATATCAGCCTACTGTAAAAGAGATCTTTGTTTTGGTGATTCAATAATATAAGTGATATTATTGGCTGGGTTTTTCTCCCTCGAGAGGAGGGTTTTCCCAGGGTATCTGCTGTGTTCTTTTGTCTGATTTTGAATTAAATTCTGTGCATTAAATCTGATCATAAAATTTAACAGAATAAAGGGTGCATAAAGCTAAATTGTGGCTCCATTTTCTATTGCACATAATTCTGAAAAAAAAAATTACTGCAAACTTGTGTTCATCAAGTGGTTTATCCACATGTCATGCCAATCACCATCAAAAATATGAAGTAAAAGGTACTCAATAATAATATGTTTTATTCCTCACTTAAAAACCAATTATGAATAAGCAGATCATGTCTACAACTACTAAATATTGCTGACAACAAAATATGGTAAGAAATTACTGAAGCAGTGCGCTCAGATTTTAGCCTCTTGTTTACAAAATTAGCCAATCTCTTTGCGTATAACTCTCCAGCTTCACTGCCAACAAAATCAGATGAAAAACAATCATGAAATGAACAAGACTAAGAAATTAAAAAACAATCAATTATGAATGCGGCAAACGTACATTAGTAATGGAGGCTGGCTCATAAATACTTTTTGTGAATATTTTGGGATATAACTGCATAGGCATTTTAGATCTGACTTTTGAATCACACTATTGGGCTCATCACCAAGGAGGGAAAGATTTAATGCCTTTTGATATTTATTTCTAGTTTTCCAAAAGTAAACATCATTGAGAACAATAGCCAGTGAAACACAAAATCCTGTGAAATAATTCATTGATGATTTAATAAGAGTGAAAAAACCAATTTAATAGTAAACCATTATTTAAAATTTTGAAAAGAATAAATTATTACATTTTCTTTTCAATGCATATCTCATTTTGTATGTTCCTTTGGCTAGATCATTTCAAGGCTGCCATATCATTATATATATAGTGTTTAAATTCCCTTTAACTTAGTCCAATATAGTCTAAAATCATGCTTTCCATGTATACATGGATATCAGGTAGATTTCAAAATATGATCATCTTCTCAAAAATTATGACGGCTAAAAATAGCAAATATGATTGTTGGCTCCTAATGACAATTCTAATGAAGTTTCTTTTCTCTGACTATGGTGGACTCTCCAAACAAAAGCTGAAACTTTGACATTCCAATGATACTCTGAATCTGATTTCTCTTCTTTCTGCTGATATTCACACCAAACCCTAGTTCAAATCCACAACCTTAAGTACTCTGAAACTCTAGAACCTCTGAAAATATTGTTGTTTGTATATGAAGTGATCAAATTGTCTTTTGAATATGCAATTATGACTGATGTTGTTTTTGCCTTTTGATTAATCAATTTATCATACAAAAACCCTCTTCAAGGAATATATGAGCCTTTGCCAAATATCTATGAAATTCAAGCTAGAAAACCTTCCTTAACCCTCATATGACACACAATCCTAATGATCTGCTTCCCTTCTCTAAATCTTCACAATATTCTTGAAGCTGCTGAAAGATGATGACAATAGAAATACCATTGAGAACACCCAAAATATTCTTCAAAGTTGCTGGAAGGATGACTGAGGTGAAGTTTGATATTGAATCCTTGCTGAATTGAAGTCTAATACCAAAAACCCTGCTGAAAATAGAGAAATTCAAACTATCCCACAAAGCATGTATAGATGTAGAACTTAAAACTTCAACGATTAAATCATCGGAGAATAACAACTTGAGAATAGCAACGCTTCCCTATGGTGTTTGTCAAAGTCGGCTAGGTGATTAGTAGGCCTTGCTTCTATGCCTAACAGGATTCTGTCACATTCTTGATACTCAACAATAGCTAGTATCTTATAACTCTAGATACAATATTTCTTCCTAGTGAGTTTCTAGGCTTCCAGTACTACTAAGTTATGTATATTTGACATTTTGCCTAGCAACACCAAAAATTAAAGTTGTCAAAAAAATAACAAACTCTATCAACCCTTTGATCTGACCAGGAAAACTTCAACTTTGATTCTGAAAAATAAAAATAAATTGTACCAGAAAAATAAAAATTGATCCTGAAATTTTTTTCAACACTCCTTATACTTTCAGACTTTTAAAAAATTTGAATGTTGATTTTTAATATCACAAGATTTTGCAAAAATAAAAAATTGGAAATACCCATGACAGCAACCCATGCCCTAGCAGCAATAGAAAAGGGAACTCAGCTTTCAAAACTTCTAAAATTCCTATAAAACAACTACCTACACGACCTCTAATAACTATGGAAACCTAGATTTTCATGCCCTAACACCGCAACTAACAAAAAAATGGTTCAAAAACCCTAGTCACAACTATAAAAATGTTGCACGATTTTCTATTTTGTTCAAGACTCTACTAGTTTTCCAATGTGATTTTGGCCTACAAACACGTCCACCAAGCGACCCTTCACAACCTTTGATTTTCAAACTTCTTTTGTTCATGCCGCAACTGTAGAAAATTCACAATTTTGTTCTTTCTTGTACAAGACTGACAAGGCAAATATTCTCGCAGAAATACATTGGCAACCTACAGTTTTCATGTGATTTTTTGTGCCCTAGCAAGTTTAAACTACACGAATTTCTTTCTTTTGCTACCCATGATTTTTAGCTCGTGATTCTTCTATGATGTGTTTTTGTGTACAAAGTCCCCATGATCTTGACCCATGATTCTTCCTCACAAATACATGATTGATTTTGCAAACTCATAATTTTGGGTGGATTTTTGACTGCCTGCAACTTGAATTCATGCTTGTAAACATCGGATGACCCACAACATGATTGGACTATGTTTTGTGCCTTACCACCTCTTCTCTTCCAGACCTTAAAATTCCATATGATCGACACAAACAAGATTTGATACCAATGTTGGTAAATCACTAAAAATTGAAGAATGAGATTGAGAGAAAATTGGGTGCTTTCTCAGGCTAAGAGCATCATATTATATTATTGAACATATTCAAAAAATAGAAAGCAGTTATGGCCTAAAAATAGACAATAGTTACAACAAACTAACTAAGACTACTTATTATAGATAAGTGTACGCATACACTTTCTTATAATATTAAACTAACATTATTATATAGCCTTTACTAAGGCACGCTCAATATAGACTTGTGCAAAATTTAAATAAACCTTGGTTGACCCTTTCAACGGCATGCAATATGAACAAGCAAGTAAACCCTTTTCTGATTCTCAGTCAGCCCTTCTCAGGGTGTCAACTCAGCATATAGGCTTTTTCATCTTAAAATGTTCATATTTGATGCCCTGAGGCACATGCCTCTCCATCCTTGATGGAAAATTCCATTTAAAAACTCATTTGCACCATTTAAGGCGCATGATTCATGCTGTGTCTTTGAATTTAGAATGCAAAAATGGTTTTTAACTTCATTCGACTTTATGTTTGCATACACTGAAACATATACCTGATTCCATTCACATGATTTTAAAGACTTCAATTCTGTTTTTCTACTGCCCCACTCAATGCAGTGCACCCCATCATTGACATGTGATTTTTTACTTCAAAAATGTGTATGAATTTAACATAAGTGCACACCATTTAACTGCAACAGCAATTTTGTGTTGAAGAATTTGTTTTTTTTTCTAGTGAGGTGCACACCCATCTATGACTGCAATTTTGAAATTTTAAAACCTTGCTCCTCCCTTCACTGGTGCATGCCAGTCCATCATGGTGCAAGTTTGATTTCAAAAACTTTTTCTCCAACTTCTCAGACAAGCATCAATACACTGCCCCTGCAATTTTTCAATTCAACACCCAAAATCTGCTCTATAATATTCAACTGTAAACTTCTTGTTTGCCTTGACAATTTTCAATCACTTTTACTGATTCTGATATCTGTTCTTTGCCTTTGTGGATAATTTATCAACCCTACAAAGACATGAACAAGAGACAGGATAACAAAAACAACAAAGACAACTCAAAATTGTCCATTAATCAACCCTACAATAGAATGAATAAGAGATGAGACAACAAAAACAACACAAACCGCCGTGACCATGCTATGAAAAGTGGCATGATACAAAAAAATTATTTGGGTACAACAGATTCAACTACTTCTTGAAAAGAATTTAGTATCTTTTGACAAAAACCATCCACTATTGACTTTGTACAGCTTCCAGGTGGCAGATTCAACATTCTTTAAGAGGTAAGTTCAGTATTAACCATTTGTTTGACCACTGCAGTGATTTGCCCATGAAATTAATGCTTTTTTAGTTTTTCACTACCTTTTCTTTGACCAAAGTTTTAATATTAGTTTGACTGCCACATAAGTTATTGTATTGACATTATCTAGATGAGATATCCCTACCAAATCTAACCCCAAAAACTCATTTTTCAGAGTGTTGACATTTCGTCAAACAGTTGTTGTGCAAACTCATGAATTCTGATTTTCTGACTGCTGTTCTGATTTTCTGAGTATCGTTTGATTGTTTTTGATGTTTCGTTGAGTGTTTTCAATGCCAATAATATAAAGGAAATGCATAGAACTGATATATAAATGATTACACAACATAAATTGATAAACCCACTTCCATTTATGCCATTAAATTAAAGATATAGGGTCTGATTAAAATGACAGTTATGTCTGATATGAAAATTATCAGACTGTAACAGCTCTATTAAACCCAACACAAAAGATTTGAATACCCAATATGCCAATAACATACCCTTTCTATGCCAGCATGAAAATACAATGTATGAAGGCTAATATGAGCATGATAACAATGGTAGAAGACTCAAATAGAATGTGAAATATGCAGCTACAGGTCTGATCGTTGTTATGGAAGTGCTGATATGAAATTGGTTGCCAAAATCAACTTCAAATGTCCATGAAACCCCTTCCAAATGATGGTGTACCAACTAGAAATGGTACGGCTAGTATGGAAGATGTCAAACCCTCAATGAAAACTTGTCAAATGGGTGGAATAAATCTGCAATGATGATTGTGCCACAAACCCTAGGTGAACTTGGCCAAAAATTGTACATCCAACAAGTAGAATGCAAACATGTGATAGTATTGTCCTAGTTGCGACTCGATCTATTAATGGTTGCACCTGATCTGAAGAAATATGCTGATATAACACTGCTGCAAACTCAGGCCTGAAAATTAAACACCTGAAACTCCTCCAACGAAGCCCAAACGAAGACCCAAGGTAGGTCCTCCTCAAAAGTGAACTGGGTTCTCGTCCAATTCACGATAGCCCTTGGGAGTTTTCGTTCCCAGAAGACTGAAACCAAGCTGAAACCCTTCTCCAGAGCTCAAACCGGCAAATGCTAATATGAAAAATGACAAATGAATGCCAAAATAGAAGCCCAAAATTCACTTTATAACCTCCCATGAGCTTTTTTATAAAAGATAATAAATATTCCTCCTCAAGGGTCTTTTCCTCGTAAAAAAAAAAGGGCCACTTTTTAAAAACAACTTTGTTTCACTAGAATGGGGGCACTTTTCACTATTCACTTTATAATTCTCTATTTGTTGTACCCCAAAATTAAAAATTTTGTTATACTTAGACATTTTGAAGAAATGAGTAAAAGTCTTGTTAAATCAGTCAAAAAGGTCAAAATTTGGGTATGCATGTCTTGCATGAAGGGATTAAAACACAACATTTTCAAAATCTGACAATCTGGGTCTGCTCAGAGCAGCTTAACCTACAAAACCCAAATCTCAGTTTTTCATCCCTAAATTTTAAGAAAACTGCTATTTTTAGAAATAACGTTTTCTGGGTTTTTCTGGGTTTCTTTAGAAATGGATACTGGCAAAACTTTCTAAAAATAGAAAGTTGGTCCGACAGGTTCCGAACTAATTTTGATTGGCTAAAAATACGTCTGTATCAGGCTAGTGCAGTCAGAATCTAAAAAAGATCAATTTTGCCCTATTGGGCCTATTCTGCTTTTTTAGAAACATACCAGGAACTCTAAGGTCATTAATGGAGGTCAGTCAGCTGCCAGGCGTCAGATTTAACATTCAGAGCTTTCAACAGAAGGCGAGATGATAAACCAACACGGAGAACAAAGAGGAAGTTGAAAAATGATAAAATTTTCTAACACTGGTGACTATGGGCGCCCCAGGTGAAGAAAGGCGCCCATCCTTTTAGGGCATCAAATGTTAAAATTAGGGTTTGTGTCTCCAGTCAAACTAGCTTAGTTCTCTGTCAGCTCCACAACGAATTCAACGGCGCAGTCATCAGGGGATCCAGTCGTCCGGAATTCAAAGCTGAATAGGGAGATTCCAAACTGATGTCAGAAGGAGAAAATGAGAATATCAAAAATTAACTGTCTAGATAAAATGGGCGCCCCAGGTGAAGAAGGGCGCCCAAGTTTTCAAGGTCTCTATCAGATGAATTTGCAGGCGAGTGTCTAACGTAATTTCTTCGCAGTTGGTCTAGCTTTCCAATGAGATATCCAACACGTTGATCGGAGGTCACAGTCGCCGGATACCAAGTGCCGAACAGGGGGTCTGGCGAGAGCTAAGAACAAAGATTCAGAAGCAAACACAAAAAAAGGTTAAAAAATAATCTAACTCTGGTGAACATGGGCGCCCCCAGCCAAGATGGAGCGCCCAAACTTTTGAAGGCCTTAAATTCATTGTTTGACGAAGTTCATCCCAAAGGACCCCACCTCATATCTTGTCAACTTCGCGATGAACATAACAGGCAGTCAATCCGATGCCCGGAGCTCCAGATTCAAAGAGATCATCTGTAGAAGAGAAGCTAATGAAGAAATTTGAAGGTCATGAAAATGGCCAACTTTGAACAAAATGGGCGCCCCTGGAAGGAAAAGGCACCTATGATTTCGGAGGTCGAAATGAAGGATTTTGCCAGAGGTGCCTCCAGAACATCTTTCTCAGAATCAGTCAGGCTCCGCCGTGAAACCCTCAACTCGCCTGTCGAATCAATCTATAAACGAGAAATCAGAGGCGGGGTTCAGGGTCAAAACGAAGAAAAGTTGAAAATGCCAAAATTTTGGCTAACACTAGATAAAGTGGGCGCCCCTGGTGAAGAAGGGCGCCCAACTTCTCATGCCTTAGAAAAAATTTCGGAATTTTCAAAAATTTCAAAATTACCAGTGAAGGAGGATGGCGTCCAAATGCATTGAACAAAGATTTTAGGGTTTTGAAATAAAAGCAAAAGAAAGCAAAACCTAATTCAAGCCCTAAAGTCTATTTGACACCTCTTTTCAATGTTATTTTTGTTATTTTTGCAGGTAGCCTTCAAAGGAGAAAGTTGGAGCAGAATGTTTGAAGAATTTTCATGATCCAAGAATTCATCTTTGCTGGTTTTTCATCAGATTTTTCAAATCAGCAATAATAAACCCTTGCTTTTTCAAGTTTTTCATCCAGAAGATCAAATTTCTCAAAGGGAAGGCCAAGGTTTCCAGTTTTCAATCATCTGGGTCTTTTCTCTTCAATCTTCTGAAGGAAATTTTCAAAAACTTCATCAAGTTGCAGCAGCTGCTTTTATTTTGCATGTCAATGAAAACGTCAGTGCATTCAACTTTCAACCATCTGGGTCCTCTCCAATCAGTCTTCTAAAGAAAACTCATATCACAGCTTTTTTCAAAAAAAATTCAAAACCTAGGGTTGGCTGCTTTTTCGATCAACCGTCAGGGTTTTCCAAATCTAATCAACTAGGTCCATGTCTAATCTTGTTCTGGACAAAACCCAGGTGCCAGCTTTTTTTGGGAAAAATTGAAGAAAAATTAGGGTTTGCTGCTTTTTCAGGCAAAATTCAAAATTTTCCAAAACGGACAATTTGGGTTGTCTTGCAACGAATTTCTAAGCAAAACCCATATCTCAAAAAAAATTTCAAAAAAATTGTCCGTTGGAGCAAGAAAATCAGCATTCTAAAAATAGAAATTGCTCAAGACTTGTCTGAACCTAGGCGAGTTTACAGTCATTCTTCAAGTTTTCCGAAATGGAGTACACTCCCAATGTTTGCAAGACTAAATCAGCTCTCTATCACAATTACATCAAAACAGCTGAGACAGACTTGCATCATATCAAGCCGGTGTTCGATCTACATGCCTTGGAGAGAGCAGGCAACACTTCACTGAAGAACCTGGACATTCTGGACTCCTTGCAGCAGCCTCAATTCCTATATCAGTTCAGAGTCTTGAGTTCGTAATTGCTTGCATTAAGTATTACAACCCGGCTACAAGGGAGATCCAGTCAGCAGATGGTAGATTGATTTGCAATCTAAAGCCTGATATGATCGAGAAGTGTTTTTCCATTCCCCCGTGGCCTGAAAGCGTTACTCTCTCAAAGGGTGAATGTGAAAGGATATGAAATATGCATAAAGATAAATATAGTAAGAAGATTGCACAGAGGTGGATGAAAGAAAAACACAAGACCTTGCCAAAGAACGTTGGGTGAGGAGAGTTTAAGGGCGAGATTGCCATCATCATCACTTTGCTCAACAGGGTCACTGGCTCAGAAGATGCCACCAAGTTTCAACCTTCGAGGTTTTATGCCATACCCCACATCATGAAGAAAACCAAGTTCTATGACTAGCCTACCTTGATCAGTGACTGTCTACATCAGCAGATAACAGAATACTTCCAATTTCATGTATTCCACATGGTGTCGTACCTAGTCTACCTAGTCGCCTATCAAGGTCAATTCAGAGGGTTGAACACCGAGGGATCATTGAGCATATAGCACATAATAACTACTATCCCCAGTCGGAGTTCACAAAGTCATTGCATCATTACAAAAGGGTGAACGAGGCTTTTCTGATGTACACTATGCGGGACCTGGACAATGAGTTGCATGTCCGTATATCTTCAGTTGCCAGGGCAGCGATGGCGGAATGGGCGGATTGGTTTATACAGTTTCCCACTTTCACCTATCTCAGGGTCTATGGTTATTCAGGTGCCCCGCTCATGTTACCAAGGTACCCGTCGGACGAGGTCATCTTCATGGAGTTCTTAAGGCAGGCTCACAATGTTCATACAGTCCTGAGAAATAGAAGGAGACCCTCTCCAGTTTCCATTAGGGTTGGGTATATACACATGCAGGACTGCTATAGATGCCAAGACAATAGGAGAAGAGTTAGATAAATTCGGCCTCAAATCTTACAACGAGAGACGATCATTTGATCCTCATGGTTTCTACGCGGGCTAACTTGAGAAGAACTATGATCATATACCCGCACTTGAAGATTTTTGGGCTAATTGTACAGATGAGTTCGAGGTACGGAGACGTAGTTACAGCAGACTTACTCTCCATCAGATGAAGGATTGTTTAAATGAAGACATAAAAGGGTTATCAGATGATGACGAGGATGTGCTTCTCCCGATGTATACTCAGAAGCGAATAGAAGATCAGCCCCTTTCACAAGTCAACTGGGCTAATACGGAATCCCTTTCAGTCGAAGACAGGACAAGACAAGTCCTTGAGCACAGTAAGGTTTTCCTAGTCCTTAAAAAGAAAAACTCCATTCCAGTAGCAGAGCCGCCAAGGATAATTCCCTCTTCCTCCAAAGCACAGTTGAAAGGGAAGGGTAAAAGTCAGTCTCAAGAAGGAGTCAAAGGTAGTAGATCGAATAAAAATGTAAAAAGAAGGTTGGATTTCTCAGGCATAGTCATACAGGAGCAGCCTACAGCTGATTCATAAGTTCCTCCTAACGAGCCCATACCTCAGAAAGAAGCAGAGGAGCCACCTTCAACACATGTTTTTGTACCTTTGACAGGTTCTTCGCCAATCCACATCGACCTTGATATCGAAGATGATGAAGGGATTACAGTTGCACCTCCTGAGGAAGTTAGTAAAGATACTACCGTGTCTTGGCTTGAGAACTCCTTAGGAAGGGTTAGAAGAAGGCCTTCATATCAGATGAGTGTTGATGATCTTGATAACATCTATCAGGAACCTCCTAAGAAGAAGGAAAAGAAGCAAGTTCACTTTGATAGGAATCCTGATAATGAAATAATCATGGAGACTTCATTGCCCCCAGAAGACAAGAATAGGGATGAGGTGAATATGGATGATTTCGTCATGGTCAAGGCCAATCTCGGTAGAAATACCAAACATGCAGATTTGAGTCTCTTCAAGAGTTGCATCCGAAAATCTTTAGGAAAGAGTACTCAAGGATGGAGAAGACAAGGCAGCACTCAAGGCTGAAAATTAGCAGCTTAGGCTTTTCATTTCTAACCTTGTCCATGGTTCTTCACAAGCAACCCAGTTGCTGCCCCAGATTTTAGAGACACTAGCTAATCATCAGCAGTTAAGATAGCTGGTCATTTATGGGAAAGAAACTCAAGAGTGGATCGAGAGTTTCATTGTCAGAGGAAGGGAGATCTTGGCACGGATGTTCCAGTTAAGGGAAGACGCTCATAAGCTACGTCAAGGTATCCAAGGATTTGAACAAACATTGGCTGAAGTTAGACCAAGGCATGAGATCATCATTGCTGATTTAGACACAGCCTATGGTCCAACAGTTTCAAAAGAACACAAGAGACAAATCCTTGCTTGGAGGGAGCGTCATGTGTTCAAAGTTAAAACCTATGAGAGGATATCCGAAGAATTCATCGCCTACAGACAAAGGGTGATTGAAGCTCTCCTTTTCATCAGTGAGTTTATCATAGAGATTCCTTCTCAGTATAGTCTTGAAGATGGTTCCTACGTCGGGCTTGATGAAGTGCAGGATCAATTCCAGAGTGTTGTTCGCAGTTGCAATCCAGTTGGCAGAAGGATAGGCCATATTTCAGTGATGTCAGCAAAGTTCGAGAAAGCAGCCAATGAGGTCGAAGGATTTCCTGAGATCTATCGCAGATGTTGAAGATATTCTAGAAAAGCGGTGCTTTGCTATTGATGGCATAGATGCACCAAACCATGACACAATCTCTAACTTTCTAGCAGATGTGATCGAGCTTTAAAGCAGCTTTCTTTCCCACTTTCTTTCTATTCTTGGAATACTTCTTATCCATTCTTTGAGAAGAGAAAGAAGATAAAATGTAATAGTTGGCGTTTCCCGCTTTTTCTGCTTTCTAGGGTTTTAGATGTTATTTTCTTTCTAGATTTAGTAATAAAGCTTGCTTGTTGAGCAAGCCCTAGATTGTGAAAGCAAGGAGATTTTAGGATTCCCTACTCTACTTCTCTATAAATAAGAGCCTTTGCTCATTTAGTTTCTTTAACCATGCTAGGGAGAACAAAACGCTGAGCCTATTGTGCCTTCTATTTGTTGCTCAAGTATTGTTCAATTGTGTTGTGATAAGCAAATTGTTGAGCCTCTTTAGCCAACAAGGAGTTAGTGTGATTGTTGTTTTCTATTGTGTAAGAGCAAGATTGCAAGCCTCTTTAGCTGCAATTTCTTGTTCCAGGCATGTTAGAAGGGAGTTTTGTTCCATAGATTTGAGTAATAAAATCAAGAGCCTCCTTTGCCCTGGTCCAAAATCTCAAATTTCCGTTATCTATGTTCTACTTTTATGATCTTTATTTCAACTTACAGTGAAGTGTGTAGGTGTTCGTTGAGAGAGAGATTATTGAAGCATTTCTGTCAGAAAATCTACCTTGTTAATTTCTAACTTCTCTTGCTCTGCTTTTACTTGAGAAGCCAGAAACGTCTTTAGTTTAAGTTAGTCGTAGTTGAAGTTTTAAAACAGAAAATCTCAGCTGCAGCGTTTGTGTTTAATAAACCTTGTGCTCTAAGCTAATCAAAAAGATAGGCAACTTAGTTTAGTTTACTTTCTTTCAAACACCATCAGCAAGAGGGAGCTTCCCCTCCTAATTTGAAGAGCGGTTTATCTGTGCATAGCTGTCCGTTTCAAATACGCATACCAGAGGTGCGAATTTAAACACCAACACTATTACTATTCACTTTTACTATTCTATTAAAGCAAACTTTAATATTTTCAATTTATCCCTGGATTCAACAACTAAACTCCAAACTAAAAGGCTCGTAAAGCTCCCGGATAGGCTTCGCATCCCTCGGTTAGGTCCCCTAACCATACTGTTGACCTACGGGAACCCTAATAGTAGGCCAACCTAAGCTAGTCTAAGCTACCTAAGGAAGGGACATTACAGTCATCCCTTCCCGGGATTGCTTGCCCCCAAGCAACTACAAAGCTGGATGTTGAAGTATCATTTCTCCTTCCCATGTGGCATCCTCCAATGGCAAGTCCTTCCATCATACGAAATACTCCCTGATAGCTCTGCTATCACCTAACGCCAAACCCACAAAAGATAAGGTATCATAACCGTACAACGCTCGGAAGGGAGTCATACCAATCAACATGTGATGTGTAGTATTACAACAATACTCGCCCAAATACAACCATGGCACCCAAGCCTTCTGCTATCCTAAAACGTAGTTACACAGCTAACGCTCAAGCCAACACTGAACACATTGTTGCTCCACTCTGATAGTGACATCCGTGTACCATAATCTGTGAAGCAACCTCATGGAATCCATGCAAACACCATGCACCCATAGTGGATCACGCTGAGAAGCGATCCTCACCCAGCTACCTGCTGCCCCAAAAGGCATAATATTGCTCGTAGATGAACCAACAAAGTCCCCTGCACACTCTGCCAAAGGAATAGCATCATGCCTGGCAATTGGAGTATCCACCTCAAAAGAAGATGTCAAATGACTCCCAAATCTTTGTGGCCTGTAGCCTCCATGTCTAGTAACATTCATGCACCAAGGAGTCTCTGAGTGTCCAGTGAGAGCAGTCTCACCAACATCAAACTGGAAATCACTGCCCAACCCAAAAAGTGGATTGTCACAAGTCATATCATCACCCATCTCAAACAATGGGTTATCAATACAAGAATTGTAACCAGGCATACTAGTTACACCACACTCCATCACTCTGTGATGCATGATAGGCCACCTGCACCAAATCTCTAATTGCCCCATGCTAATACAATCAATATCATGTCGGAAAAAGTGAAGCAATGCACTGTGGTCCTGATGGAGTAGTGCATTCAAATCGATGTCGAGGACCCAAATGAACCTTGATAGGCTACAACTCCATCTACCTGAATCACTGCCCCGTGATGGAGTAATACTACTGCCTCCATCAGAGACAATAACCAAGTCACAATCTAACGAGCTGCCAAGATCCCAAATGTTCCGGTGGAATGCACTAAGATCAATTCTCTGCACTAACCGGAAACAACGGTATCCTCCATCCCTGACAGACCCTATCACTCTATCTAGTAGTAGTAGATCCACTACTACTACTAGATACCTCATCCCTCTCAGCATCAACGGAAGTGGATATTTGTGCCTCTTCCCTCACGAGTGCACCATACAACTGCCTAGCAAGCATGAAAGCATAACCTCTATTTGTAAGCAACTGCATGGCATCAGATCTCGTCCTGTCAAGCACACATCTAACCAAGTGTAAGCTGGATGCCGAGATTCCATACTTATGCCCATCTAGTGTCCCATCAGACTGAGTTATCCCAATGAGGTACGCAATCCATCTATCTAACTTATCATATCAGCCTAAGACTCGTGCCACCTCCATTGCTGAATACTTATCCTCAAAGAATAAGCCAAGAGGTGTAGCCTGCTGCAATTCATGCATGTTCTCTACCAAATCTCGGAATACACAGCTGCAAGTGGAATCATTGTGTGGATTTTCCGCCTCTACAACATGAAGTTCAAGACCCTTAATGAGGAGTAACTCTTCCTCATCTAAATTTGATTCCAAATCGGCAACATGTTCATTTATTAAAACTGATTTTAAATCATGCACATGGCTGCCATCAACATCACAATGTGAGCATGCACCACTGCCTTCCTGAACCTCATCATGTAGCTCTTCGTTTTCCCCATTTCCTTGTCCCTCAATCTCATGCACAACACAAGATTCTTGCCCATCCAAAGAGGCTGCAATAGAAGACTGATTTTCTAATTTCTTTGGTGAAGCATGAGCCAAACTCAACTCCACGCTCAACTCCTCAATCTGATTTTCCACCATAAGGGGAGTCACTTGAGAGTCTTCCAAAGATTTTCTAGTCTTCACTAGATCCGTAGTGAGTTGATCAAACTCTTCCTTTTTCCTCCTCAATGCATCTGAATATATGACACCCAAATCAAGTAGGTGATCTCTATCGGAAAGAAGGGCTAAATAATTATTTTTCATTGACTACATGGCTGTCTTAAACGCTTGTAAATCAGAAATAGATGAAGCCTTTTCAATGTCACTATGTGTCCCCTCAAGTTGGACCTTCCATAGCTAATTTCCCACCAACTTATGGGAATGATCAAAATGGGACAGCGCTGCAACAATCTTATCTTCACCAACCTTAAGTTGGTTCTCCAAATCATGCTTAGGGACAAAGGTAAATTCATTAGTTGAAGTAGTGGGCTGCCAATGGAGAGCTTGACTCTCTTCAAAAAATTCTTCTGAAGTGCCTTCTTGCTGGTCCGGAACTAAGGCAGCATTAGTTCCCATTACAAACTCCTCATCATCACTCCAAAATGTGGTCTCAATGGATGATGATTCACTATCCTCATGCAGAGAGGTAAGACCGCTCTTAGGACTATCAAAAGAGTCCCCAAGCATAACCTCCATGTTGCCTACTAGGATACTCATGCAATCCTGTCCTGTAGGCTCCCCTATTGCTCTCTCTCTACCTTCTATAGAATCAACTGGATGAAGATCAACTGAAATAGACCCAATCTCTATATTGCTGCTCCTTGCTTCCCCTGTTGACGTTTCTTCGCTATCTTTTGATTTTTCTTCATGTGTAAGTGATGTCACATTATTGGAATTAACTATCACACTAGAAGATGTTTTATGATCACCCAAAGAGTCCATGCCATTGCTATCCAAAGCACTGACATGAATTATGCCAGCTCTAATGTAGGAGCCTATTGTGAAACCTCTTTCAAGGATGATGTAGACAAATCATTACCCAAGGCTGTCCTAATGCCTTCTTGATTCAAATCAGCATGTCTATCTAATTCATCATATAAATTTTTGCATACCTCATTGGAACTTGAAGACACGCAATCATTCTCATGAAGAGTTGTATCAACCATGTGTGAAGATTCTCTAAACAATTCATAAGCTGTAGTGTGATATTCCTTCCTTGCATGCTCAGTCTTGTCACGTTGAGGAAGAATGCTATACTCCTCAAATATGATAATCACCACCGCTTCTTTGTTTTGTGGTGTTGGGCTTTTGCTAGTAGAAAGTGAGTTTGATCCTTTAGAGAGTCCCAACTTTGAAAGTGAATCATTTAAACGTTGTAATTTTTGTATGGTCTTGTATTGTGTTTGCTCAATTTCTTTCCATGCTTGTTTATTGCCAAACAACTTTGCCATGATGACCTTTTTCGCTGTGCCAACTGAAGACCACTGAAAACTAAACCCAAACTGACTTGTGCACAACTGATTTCACACCAATTGAATGCAATCATTACCCAACAAGCTAGCAAGAATATGCTCTGATACCACTGAGATAACCCTACCAAATCTTACCCCAAAAACTCATTTTTCAGAGTGTTGGCATTTCGTCAAATAGTTGTTGTGCAAACTCATGAATTCTGATTTTCTGACTACTGTTCTGATTTTCCAAGTTTTGTTTATTTTTTTTGATGTTTGGTTGAGTGTTTTCAATGCCAATGATATAAAGGAAATGCATAGAACTGATATATAAATGATTACACAACATAAATTGATAAACCCACTTCCATTTATGCCATTAAATTAAAGATATAAGGTTTGATTAAAATGACAGTTATGTCTGATATGAAAATTATCAGACTATAACAGCTCTATTAAACCCAACACAAATGAAAGATTTGAATACTCAATATGCCAATAACATACCCATTCTATGCCAACATGAAAATACAATGTATGAAGGCTAATATGAGCATGATAACAATAGTAGAAGACTCAAATAGAAAGTGAAATATGCAGCTACAGGTCTAATCGTTGTTATGGAAGTGTTGATATGAAATTGATTGCCAAAATCAACTTCAAATGCCCACGAAACCCCTTCCAAATGATGGTGTACCAACTAGAAATGGTACAACTGGTATGGAAGATGTCAAATCCTCAATGAAAACTTGTCAAACGGGTGGAATAAATCTGCAATGATGATTGTGCCACAAACCCTAGGTGAACTTGGCCAAAAATTGTACATCCAACAAGTAGAATGCAAACATGTGATAGTATTGGCCTGGTTGAGACTCGATCTATCAATGGTTGCACCTGATCTGAAGAAATATGTTGATATAACACTGCTGCAAACTCAGGCCCGAAAATTAAACACCTGAAACTCCTCCAATGAAACCCAAACGAAAAACCATGGTAGGTCCTCCTCAAAAGTGAACTGGGTTCTCGTCCAATTCACAATAGCCCTTGGGAGTTTTCGTTCCCAAAAGACTGAAACCAAGCTGAAACCCTTCTCCAAAGCTCAAACTTGCAAATGCTGATATGAAAAATGACAAATGAATGCCAAAATAGAAGCCCAAAATTCACTTTAAAACCTCCCATGAGCTTTTTTATAAAAGATAATAAAATATTCCTCCTCAAGGGTCTTTTCCTCATCAAAAGAAAGGGCCGCTTTTTAAAAGCAACTTTGTTTCACTAGGATGGGGGCACTTTTCACTATTCACTTTATAATTCTCTATTACTATTCACTTTTACTATTCCATTAAAGCAAACTTTAATATTTTCAATTTATCCCTGGATTCAACAACTAAACTCCAAACTGAAAGGCTCGTAAAGCTCCCAGCTAGGCTCCGCATCCCTCGGTTGGGTCCCCTAACCATACTGCTGACCTACGGGAACCCTAATAGTAGGCCGACCTCGGCTAGTCTGAGCTGCCTAAGGAAGGAACATTACATTGAGCTACCTAAGGAAGGGACAGATTCTCATTCAACATTCTTTAAGAGGTAGGTTCAGTATTAACCATTTGTTTGACCACTGCAGTGATTTGCCCATGAAATTAATGTTTTTTTAGTTTTTAACTACTTTTTCTTTGACCAGAGTTTTAATATTAGTTTGACTACTGCATAAGTTATTGTATTGACGTTATCTAGAATAGTGATATTTTAGTCTCTTGAATGCTAAATCTAACTCACATTAAGCCTGCAGTGATTCTTTTATCGAATATTTAATTCTGCGATAGTGGTGAAGGTTAACCAGTAAACAAGCTTTGATGATTACAATAATTGGGCACTTCATGCAAAGTTCTAAAAGAAGCAGGACAGCTTGAACAGTAAAGACACAATCGCTTAACTGTTAGTCTGAGCTGCCTAAGGAAGGAACATTACATTGAGCTACCTAAGGAAGGGACAGATTCAACATTCTTTAAGAGGTAAGTTCAGTATTAACCATTTGTTTGACCACTGCAGTGATTTGCCCATGAAATTAATGCTTTTTTAGTTTTTTACTACTTTTTCTTTGACCAGAGTTTTAATATTAGTTTGACTACTGCATAAGTTATTGCATTGACGTTATCTAGAATAGTGATATTTTAGTCTCTTGAATGCTAAATCTAACTCACATTAAGCCTGCAGTGATTCTTTTATCGAATATTTAATTCTGCAATAGTGGTGAAGGTTAACCAGTAAACAAGCTTTGATGATTACAATAATTGGGCACTTCATGCAAAGTTCTAAAAGAAGCAGGACAGCTTGAACAGTAAAGACACAATCTCTTAACTCCCTTATTGCTGTTAGACAATGAAATCTCTTCATTGGTATCGTAAACGCTTGGTGACAAAGCCTATTGACTCTTAAATTTGAATTTATAGTCAATCAAAGTTTAGGTATGATTAAATATGATTAATTGAGAAGATGAATATTTATATATTTCTATTATTGTCAAGTCACAAATAACATTTTTAACTTTCCAAAACGATATATACCCTAGCCAACTGGATTGTTCATTTTTTGGAATTAAAATCATGTCAGATTTTGGCTTTGCCTGTACAATATAGACAAAACCATCATATAGAGAAAAATAATGAAAATTCAAGTGATTCAATATGGTTCAGCTTGCAAACCATATCATAAAATTATGAAAACATAACAAAAGGTGAATGAAAGCCTCTCCAAGATAATATTTCTTTTTCAAATATAGTTATGCACAAACCTCAAAACAGTATCTCCTCCAATCCGTCCTCGTACATTGTCACGACTCTCCCCATGCCGTGTAAGCAATATGGGCCGTGGAGTAAGATGTGTATTCACCTAGGAAATGTCACCACAAAAAAGTAAATGAACTAATGTTTGTTGCTGTGATGTAATAATGTGTAACCCTAAGTAAAAATTTATTCAACATCAATAATTTTAACAATTCTTAATGTAAATTGAACATAGAAAACCTTTGGTCACATGATTATCATATGTAAGACAAGCTATCTGAATTATGTCAGACACGGAAAGGATTCCCTACATCAAAGATACTTTCTAGCCATTAAAAATCAATTGTGTAGTCCAGGATATTTTAACATTGTTTGTAAAAGAGGATCAACTTTCTGATGAGCACACAATTATACTGATAACAACAGATACCCAAATTGCAATAAAAACCATCAAAAGAGTTACATACAATTGGCATTGCCCAGATTTATCATCATAAAGAGTAAGGAATTACTCCAACGGTTATATTCATAAGAATGAAACAAATAATTGTATAATGAGGCAACACTTGCTAATAAACTTGCATATGAACATTCTATTATAGCACTTAATCATTCATAGTGTTAGGGCACGATAATATTCACAACTGAAATATGAATCATACATCTCATATAGGGCACAATAATATTCACAAACTCAAATATGAATCACACATCTCATATTTAGTATCATACTGGAAGTAGAATTCAAAATTAAATAAGAATCATATACTTCTTAACCAATAACAGAATGAAGTTAGATTCTAAATTGAAATAAAGAATTTTAGACAAACCTCTTCCATCCTTTCTCCTTAATCTGAAGCGGAAGAGAGTAAAGGGAGAGAGAGCATCATCGGCACGGAGAATTCAAAATTAAATAAGAATCATATACTTCTTAACCAATAACAGAATGAAGTTAAATTCTAAATTGAAATAAAGAATTCTAATTCCAGTATGGTACTGAATATGAGATGTGTGATTCATATTTCAGTTTGTGAATATTATCGTGCCCTATATGAGATGTATGATTTATATTTCAGTTGTGAATATTATCGTGCCCTAACACTATGAATGATTAAGTGCTATGATAGAATGTACATATGCAAGTCTAACACTATGAATGATTAAGTGCTATGATAGAATGTTCATATGCAAGTTTATTAGCAAGTTTTGCTTCATTATGCAATTATTTGTTTCATTCTTATAAATATAACTGTTGGAGTAATTCCTTACTCTTTATGATGATAAATCTGGGCAATGCAAATCAATTGTATGTAACTCTTTTGATGGTTCTTATTGCAATTTGGGTATCTGTTGTTACATTTATCAATCACTATAACACCATTCACTCAACATCAATAATTATGCACATGAGAAGAATACAATAACACCGATATTTACGTGGAAACCCTTGTGGGAGAAAACCACGGTACAAATAATGTACTTTATATATTTATGTGAATTACAATGATTGTAAACACCAACCTACTAGAGGCACCAACCTCTAACTTGTTTTGTAGGCACCAACCTTCAGGAAGCACCAACTCCCTCAATTTGTAGGAACCAACCTACTGGAGGCACCAATGCCCATAGTTCGTAGGCACCAACCTATTGGAGGCACCAACCCCACTTGCCAAGCACCAACCTAGCAAAAGATAATAGCTTCAGGAACAAAGTTCCACCTTCAAAGTTGCTTCTTCAACGGATGATGGACAATACTACTCAAATATATCTCTTTCAATCTTGCACCAAGTCTGCTATAACTCTTTTCTAAGATCTGATATAATTCTTCTTGAAAATGTTTGCAAGCTGATCATAAATCTGTATGACTTCTTCACTACTAATCTGCTTCTTATCTTCAACTTATCTTTCCTTTGTGATGTATGTTGTTTCCTTAAAGCTCACACAAGATACACCATTCTGTTCTTCTATCTCACATCATCATTCTCTCACTCACTTTACCTTTGCATAGATTTCTCCTTTATTTCTGCATAGATCTATCCTTTGTATCTGCCCAATCTCTTTCTCTATAACTGCAAGATCTTCTTTTCTATCTCAGCATCAACACTGCATAATCCTCCTCCTGTATCTGCATATATCTTCTTCTTTATCTCTGCAAAATCTTTTTCTATTAATCACTCTTCTATGTCTTCATATGCAGATCTGTATGTGTTCCTTTTATTTCACACAATCTTTTTAGTCAATTTTATTCTTCATACTTCTGCTCTCCCTCTTCCTTATCCTCAGAAATTATTCATTTATTTCTATATTTAAAACTCCCTCCTTATCTCTCCTTATATATCTTTATGTCCTTATAAAGAGAAACGCCCTTTGAAAGAGTGACATCCTTCTAGAAAGGACATAACTTTTAGATTAAGAATTAATTGCAGCTTTACAAAATATAAACACAGCTTTATAATAGTCACTATTTTTGAATATATAATCACAACCTTTTATTAGTAATAGAATCGCTGCCTTATGTAATCGCAGCTTTTTTATAAACTAATTATTATTTCCTTGTGTTGACTTCAAGTGCTGCCTTCTATATTCTAATAAATCGCAGCCTTCACATAACTATTCATTACCTTATGAATCGCAGCTTTTCATTTTGTTTTATGTGCTTTGTCTTTTTCATTTTTGTCCTGTTCCTGTTTTGTCTTATTCATTGAGTTGCTTTTAATCGCTGTTTTATTTTAATTTTTTATAAACATTAATGCTGCATTCAAACACAACCGCTGCCCTTTCTAAGAATTGCTGCTTATCTATATATTTGATCATAAGTTCCTTCTCAATAAGGAATTGCTGTCTTATCAAATATAATTGATGTATTTTAGTTTATATAATTGTCATGCCTAACAGAACTTGGTAGGTGTGCAGAGAATCATTAGAATCTGATTACATAGACTGCATTATTTTTATCCAAAAACTGTTATCACTTCCTTCATCATAATCTTTTAAAGAATAAGATTCTTGATTGGCAAGCTCCTATTATAAGCTCTTTGGTGGTAATAGAAGTAAGCTTGTCCTTTCTTTCAAATATGTTATCTTCAGTTATGCTCATTGCCATTCATTAGATCAATGACAATCTTCTCACCTTTCAAACCAACAATCTTGCTTATACAGCTTGACATCAATGACAATATTTCCAACACTTTCTAAGTATATTCCTAAACAATTAGGATATTATTTTTTCATATGAAGCTAACACCACATTAATTCAATGTGGCCATAGATTCCAGCACAGGGGATAATCAATACAAATTAGGGGAAAACTTTAAAACTTTAAAAACTAGAAAAAAGGCATTCCCAAGCCATTTTCTGTGTTTTCAAAGTCCCTACAAATTGCTCACTTTTTTCTTCAAATCAGCAAGCATGCCAAGTCTTATTGTCAACTGAATTGAACACAACTTGACTTGTTCTGTGATTGAGTTGGTAAAACTCAAGGAAAAAAAAGGAGCCCTATCATTAGTTCCAGCAGAACACTCCTCTTCAAAGATCATGTTTATTACATGGATTTTAGAATATATCTTGCTATAATAGAACGTGACATCTACCATTAAGGTCAAATACATTACCAACTTCATCAATATCAACCTATGCAAAGGGCTTACGATAGCCATACAGATGCACACACAACTGTAGTACAACCATTGCATCTATGTTCCATTGAGTTCCCTTTTGGGGTGATGCAAATCTAGGTGCACGCAAAAACTAAAAGGGAACAACTATAAGTGTCCTTAAAATCCTAGGAAAAGGATTAATTGCACCAAACTATTTTTAAAAATATATAACTCTATAATTAAAAGTAATCATAAACATAACAATTTTTAAAAATATAATAAAAATTATAAGGCTACAAATTGAAATTAATCATAAACACGACAATATCAAAATTTGGGGTAATCTTGATTTTCTCATTAGTTTTAGCAGCCTAAGTGTGAAGAAAGAAAACATAGTAATACTTATACTACAACAAAATGTCACACAACTATACATAAACTAAAGATTTAATAGTTACATTACACTATGAATGATACGATTTAAGTTTTTCTAAATATTCGAACATTTTTGAAAGGAGTACATCCCTGTGTTAAACAGTTTGGGTGATGTGCATAAAACATCCCTTGGGGAAAGCATTCTTGAGGGGAAAAAGGGGCATGTCATTATGGAACAAAGCTTTGCATTAACTCATCAAGCACCCACAAAAACCAAAACAATAGGTCATGATTTAGGATTATTATCTTTAGTAGTAACTATGCTCAATCATGTTAGTATCCCTAAATGTTCTTTAGTGATTTCATAATTGTCACCTACCCAAGCCTTTTGATGTTAGTGAAAGTTGTACTACCAATTCCTTTGCAAAAAAATACAATTTGGCTTTCTATATTCCATAAAGAACTCCTATTCTGATTAACTACCATGCAAAAATAAAATCCATTGCACAAAGAGACACCTTCCACACTAGTCAATCTAATATTTGTTATGGCATTTTACTTCTATAGAGTAGTATTGGTGGTGAGTATGAGTGGAGACATCAGTCAATTGTCATCGTTTTTCTTTCATTGATCCTGATCTAAATCTGGTGTACATTTATTTGCTTTCTTTTGATCTCTCTAGTTGCCATTAATTTGGTAAACAAGACCATTGACTGTTTCTAATTTCCTCTCTCTATCTTGATGTGTTTTACCCTTTCCTTTATGGCAGTAAATGGAGTTAAAAACAACTTCAAGCTGTGTCAGATCAGGATGTAATCTGCCCTAACACTTCCATGTGGTTCTCTTATTGTTGCACTGCTTTACAAAAGATGTTTTGTGGACTGTGTATTGATTATAGAATGCTGAATATGAATAAGATAGCCATCAAGAACAAATACCCTCTTCTATGGATTTTCTACTTGTTGGATGAGCTCCAACATGCAAAGTACCTCACAGTATGTTTCAGTCCCTTTGATCTATTTTGGTAAATAGAGGACATTATTATAATTTCTTCTTTCTTTTATTTCTTTCTTCACAGAGCTAGACTTGAAATCCAAATATCATCAGTTTACTTGAGATAATCAAACTTAATTCATAGGTTGCAAGACTAATGAAGATTTTTTGGGCATATTTCTGCCTATTCTATGTTGAAAATTGCACAAACCAAAGATGCAAAGAACAATAAGAGGTAATATAAGTACAAGAAAAGACTATGGATTATCTAAATAACTTGGAACTCACAGAAATTGTAAGAATAGTGTATGATGGCATATTCTATATCTTGTCCCAATTGTGCAAGCATATTCAGCACCTACCGAATTTCCCTTATGCAAGAAGACAAACACAAAAGGATTTGACACTGTCAAAGACTAAAAACTGCCCCCATATAAGACAAAAACCAAACTTCAATTTCCCAAAATAGAAGCTGAAATGTTTCCTATTCCACCTTTTCATGGAAATTGGCCTTTTGGAGTGTGAGTGTTTCAGTTGTTCATTTGCTTGTACATATATACCCCTAGAGGTCATATATTGATCTTCTAGAGTGAAGCATATTGTTTGAGCAAGTTTTGTATGGATAGATTGTAGAGCATTCTTAAAAATGCTTCAAAAGATCCAGTGTTCTTTAAAACTCAACTTAAGTAACTGGCTTGATAATCTTGCATGATGATGGTGGATATAAGGAGGCACAATACCACCCTTGTAGAGTTTTCCTACACTAGGTTTTTCCAAGATAAATTCTTAAGTTGATTCTCTCTTTCCATGTTTGTTCCAGTTTTTAACTTGCTTAATTTCATTTTATGTTTTATATAAATTTCAATGCTTGCCTCACAATTCTAAAAAATGCTTTCATTCTTAAAAGAATAAATTCTGGAGGACAGTAATCTAATTCCATTATACCAAATTCTACCATGTTAAGATCTGTGTTGGTGAATTAGGAATGAAATATCTATCCTAATTGCGGATCTTATTGCTACTTCATGGCCATTTCAAAGATTTGACGTGATCAAGAAAATGATAGAAAGGAACAAAACACAAACATTAATGTGAATGAAAAATCAATTCTTGATGATAATAAAAATGAGTTGTTTGTTATTTGATCATACCAGGAAAAAGACTATTCGCCCAGGAAGATATCCACTTATATTATTTACCTGCAAGGAAAAAGATAATATCTTTAATTAAATTATAGAAAAAATAATGAATTGTATCAATTTCCATGGATGAGCAATAACCTTTGTGGGATTGGACATGTCTTACAAGAAATCATACAAAGTAAAATACAAGATGTTATATTCTAATAATTACAAATTTTTATAATACAAGATGTTATATTCTAATAAGTTATATATGTACATATATGTTATTCTTACATCATATATTCTTATATTCTTATAAGAATATAACATATATATATATATACATAAAATATTTATACGTATATACATATATATATGTATATATATATATATATATATATATATATATATATATATATATATATATATATATATACATACATGTATATATTATATTTGATTATGCAATAATGATGCTTGCAGCAATTATTGAGCCCTATAAGTAATTATGATTCTATAATATAAATGTGGATAATATATTCTAATTCGTTTAATTTACACTAAGCAATTATATGGAGGAGAAGAGGAAATGCAAGGAAGGGGAGCAGATACGAGATCACCATCTAAATAGACCACCACATGCTGGATGTCCAATGTGCCTGCCACTTGTGGCCAAGAGAGTGAGTGTCCGCTCTTGGGCTTAGATAGGGGGGATTTCCAAGAACCCTATTGTGATTTCCTTTCCAACCTCTATGATGGTTGATTGTGGAGAAATCACAAGTCATAAGAGGATGAATAAGAAGATATGAATAGGGAGGGCAGATACAAGCACCCCACTAAGTAGACTACCCCATGTTGGATGTCCAACGTGCCTGCCACTTGGGGCCAAGAGGGTGAGTGTCCACTCTTGGGCTTAGTGTGGGTTTTGCTTTGGGCCAACCTATCATACTCTCTCATTCAAACCTATTGTGATCAAATACTAAAAATAAGTATAGATGTAACATGGCTTATCTAATGGGTTATGATGATTTTACCTATTTGTACTCATATGTGCGATTATTAACCCTAATAGAAATAATCGGATTTATGAATTATATATACATATGCAATATTGCCTAATATGATTGCAAGACCTAAATGAGGATTTATCTTGTTAAAGGACATTTAATTGGTAAGTTATATCTCTAGCTATATTACAATTCTTATTTTAATGAAATATATGATTCTAGGGTAAGATTTAGGGTAATTCCCAAAAGGGGACATTACATTACAGCTGTGAATTGTCAAATTTTCATACTCAAATAGATTAAATGCAAGAGTCTATAGGAAATGCAAAATAGAACTAGATTATGATATGAAAATAAAACTAAGATTAGGGGTAGAAAAACATGTCTGATGTAGAATCTGGTGCTGGAAATGGATTCTGGATGAGGGGTAAATGGTTCCTGGAAATATTCACTTGATTCTAATGTACCAAGACACTAGAGTAGGTGATAAATGCTCCTTTAAGTCACCTGTGAAGTCTAAACTCCCTTGTAGGTCACTAGCACTGAAGTTGCATGTTCTTGTCCTCCTTAGACACCTCTAAAGGACACTAACATTGGGTATGGTCGCTCTTGTCCTCTATAGACACCAAATTAGGACACAAGCATTGGTGATAAGTGCTCCTGCAAATCAAGGGCACAAACAACTTTCCCAACTCTCCCATAGGTTAGTTCTATAGATCCAATGCTAGTGTAGGTCTGTGGTGGAACTCTAATATTTTTTGGGCCTGTAAATCTTTGTATCTTGCTTCTTCTTTGTTGATGTCACCTTCAAAAATGCTCTTAATCTCTTGTTACTGATCTTTGAATATCTGCATATCTAGAGGGGGGAAAAGGAAATGGTGTAGTTATTTATGAGACTGCCTCAGTCAATCCCCTAGGCAATATCTTCCAACCTTCAGCATACCCTCAGTAAAAATCTAAGTGTGTGCTTCCTATGTGGGTGTTCGTGGTGTGTGCAAAGTTTTGCAACTACCAAGAACCCTAGGAGGATGTTTGTTGCCTTGATGGTGTGTGCTTGTGCAATGGAGGACAAGAAGGGAGATCAAAATGCCACTCATTTTCTTGGGAGAAGGAATCTAGAGGTGTTGCATTTAACAAGGGTTCTGAGAGAAGATTCAACAACAATAGAGGATTTGATGAAAGGAATTTGGGAATGGAAAGCCCTAGGAAGGAGTAGGAGCAATATATGGATCCTAGAGTAAAGGATAAGGATTGAGATCACAAAAGAAGCTTCAACAATGACAAACCTTCAAATTTCAGCCATGAAGGAGAATGGATTGTTAATGGAGGTCTTGAAACTTAGTATGAGCTCTTAAGGAGGAAAACTTAGTATGAGATCTTTTATTCACATATGGGGTCAAATATTATTGGAAACATTTTCGGATGGCTTTAGGATTAGACCAAAATCCATAGCTCAAATATTAGGATTTCAAATAAAGCCCAACACCAGCAATGGATCTTGACATGTGTCCAAGACACCAACATTTTCACACACATGTTTTCTTAATTTTAACCCAGGATTTCTAGGATAAGTTTTATAGGTTTGATAATGTTCAAATGCAGTTGTAAAACATATCACTGTCAAGTTTAAGCTAGGAAATAGGCAAAATAACTCATAAACGTGTATATGGAGATTAACAGCAAAATGAGTACAGATCCATAAGGTGGAGACTGCAAAATTAAGTAATTTCTAACCTTACAATCATAGAGAAGCTACACTGGTTTTATAGCTTTCTGGAAGAACACCTCCCAAGTTTACATCTCATCCTATAAGAAAGAGAATTTAAAGGAAAAACCATTCGATATTTATTTGGACAAATTAAGTTATTAACAATAGGATCCCAGGCTTATAAGAATAGGGTAATTCAGAATTAGAAATCATATTTGATATTTTAATTGGAGAACAACCTTGAATCTGCATACCCCTGGCAAAGGAGTTGGACAATGTGCGTCACACTTGAAATGAGGGTTGATTGTAAAGTGAATTTCAAATTTAAGATATTGGCACCCAATTTAGGGCCTTGGGACCTAAATTTTGAATTATGTATTTAAGCTGGTCTAGCGCCAATTGGAGGACACTTTTTTGAGATAAATTTGTTGTTTTCAACTTTTGTTTTCAGCTCTACAGGGACAAAAACCTTTGTTAGAGGGCAAGCAAAGGTCAAAACGAAACCCGTGGGTCACTCGATCAAATCCTTTAGCATTTTTTAACTGTGAATTTCAAACCACCTTCTACCCGACCAAGATCTTCTCCCGAGTGATACTTCCCCTCCCCTTGGAGAAATGGACATTTACCTGCATCCACTAGCACATGCCTTGGCAATCAATTGTTCACAACAATAAGCAACATATATAAACATCTTCAAAGTTAGAATAATAATAATTCAATAACCATCTATTCATATTTATGCAGTATATCACCATGGATAACATCAACTGAGATAACATCAAATGAAACAACATCAAATGAGATAACATTCATATTGATAACAAGGTACAAGCATCATTAATTCATCTCCAGAATTTACATTTCATCCACATTTACCCTATGTTGTAATAGTAAATGGTAACTTCACAATTTGGGGTGTAACAAGTATTTTGTGGTTTGGCGGTGTGGTCGAAGGAGTTGACTATTCCCCTTGGGTGAAGAGCACTTGTGTGCTTCTTGTTTTCAAATTATACAAGCATTCCTTGATGGAATGTCCCATTACTTGGGACATTCCAGAAGAGCTTCTTCACACAATTTCTTTCTATGCGACCTCCTTTGGAATCAACACACCACAATTCCTTGCTTTCCCTTGTACTCTCCTCGGTTTTCAGCTCCATCATTCTCATCATATCCTTCCTCAAAGTTTGGACAGTATTTGATTCACCACCGCTGCTATCGTCTATGTCATCATCATCATCATCATCATCATCCACCATCCTCTTTCCTTAGGAAGATGTTTTATCTTTGCTTTCTATTTCCATCGCACAATTGTAGGCATTGTCATGCGATGTAGGTACGACCTTCAACTTCTTCCTCAGCGAAGGGATCAATCTTTTGATGAACCATCTCTTTTTCATTCAGGTGGTTGTCTGGATTTCCAACTTGACTAATAGTTCTTTGAGTCCATGATTGTAGGCTCGTATGCTTTCATGCTTTCCTTGTTTTTTGTTGTATATCTCTACTACGATTCCGTCGTCATCTCTCAGGAGTTTGAATACTTCCTAGAACACTCTTCTCAATGCTTCCCTTTTGTTCTTATGAGCCACTTCCAATTCGGTATACCAATCAATGGCTATTCCTCTAAGGGTTGCTAGAAATACCCTCAACCAATATGTCCTGTCATCCTGCCCGTTCACTACCCAAATTGTCTCACAAGTTTTGCAATGCCTTATAGGGTCCTCCGACCCATTCACAGTGAACTTCGACTATTTTTTTCGCTCCACATTCGAACTTGCTAGGGGAGTCACTATCTTACCTCTCTATTGCACCTTTTGTGACAATAACCTATTTGGAGAATGTTGATTCATACATTCTAGTGCATTCCTTGCACTCTCGGACACACCACAATCCTCTACTCATCCCTCTTCAACATTCATCACACTCAAGTTTCCTTCAATGTCCCTTCGATGCTCCCTTTGTCCTGATGTTTTCGGCTCCAATCTTCCAATGTTCACTTCTCTCGTCAATGTCCAGTTTTCAATATGGCGTATGGTTTTTGTCAACACGTCGATAGGTTTTGTTTGGCCCTTCCCTCCAACTAGTTTTCTTGGTACAGATTATTCTTAGTCAATCGAGTTGGCGATTCCCTCCTTGCCTTCCCCTTCGCTCGACGATGAACCTTCTTTTTCACTCAGCGATGCTTCTTCATCTGTCAGTGATGGTGTATACGGTTCTCTAGCAGTGTTCTCTTCTTCACTTTCCTCTTCGTTTGACACTAATGGTATAGATGGTTCTCTGTTTTGGTTGGCGTGATCGGTGTATGTTTCGTTGGGAGGTGGTAAATGTCAAGCTATCTCTACCCACTCTCCCTTCATACATTCTCTTGTCCTAACGATTCTCTTTCTCTCTCGACTACATCTACTTCTCACACTTTGGCTTTTGCTACTAGGTGGGCTCGAGCTTTCCCTCAAAAACCCTTCACCTTCTTCAACTTCACCCCTTAATCGTCGTCATAGTTCTCTTTGTTCTTTTATTCTCAAGGATCTTATTTTCTGGTCGATTGATTCTTAACCACTTTTTATTAATTTCCTAGTTTTATTTAAGGTTAAGGGCATTTATTCCTTAATGTATGTCATCGGTCAATGTCATGCTCTTCTTCTTCCCTTTTGTTTCTTTCTCTATACCATTGCAATATCTATTTCCTTTGTTGTTCCTTGTCTTTCTGTAATGTCCCCGTTTTTAGCTCTTCACTTTTCAGTGATTGGTAGCCTATTCCCAGTGTGTTGTTGGCTAGTCAGTGGCAGAATTAGAGTTTTCGGCTGTTTGATGGGTTCTTTTGAAGATTCAGGGTTTTACTTGTTGGAGTTTGGGTGTTTGGATTCTGGATTCCTTCTGGGTTTTCAAAAAGCTTCGCAATGGTGTCGCATGCATTGCATTCTGAGCAACTTCTTGAATTTACTATTTTTAGTAAATTCTATTTTTAGCAGTGGTCCAGTCAGCATCAGCTCGGTAGGCTTTCCTCTTCTGGCAGTTCATTGGGTAATTCTGATTTTTGGCTTAAGGGGTTCATTTTAGAGAAATAAGTATTTTAAAGACAATAATGTTTTATTTTATAAAATAACCCCTTGTCCTAGTAATATGACTTTAAGTTGTTTTAAAGAAGGGAACTTTGACGGGTATTTTCTCATGAAGAAATATTTTTATTTTCTAAAGTCAAATTGCTCTTGAGGAAATTGGACGCCAACTTAAGGAGAGAAATATTTTATTTAAAAATGTTTTATTTAGCCAAGAAGAAGTACGCCACTCTTGGAGGGAAAATGAAGTCAAATTTGAATTGGAAAAAGGGCGCACTTTCTAGAAGCATCTAGAGATTCTCTACTGAGTCTATAAAAGAAGGCCATCTCTCTTCTTTTTATGATCTGATGACTTGAGTAATGTTATGCTGCCGAAATGGTATTGGGATTGCTTCGAGGAATGAATGCCTTGTAGCCTTGGCTCGACTTCTTGCTTGAAAGATAGCAACTAGTGGAGAGTTAGTTTGTAGTTGAGTGGATTTTGTAGTGAGATTTTTGCATTGTAGTAGTTATTTTGCATTTGTAGTTCAATTTCTAGCATGTTAATGAAGTTTTGGAGTTGCTGATTTAGTATAGCTGCATGTTGTATTTGCTCATAAGTCAAAAAATAAAAATATATTCGTTCTGGGTATTGGCTAGAACCATTTCTATGCCCTAGGCGCCCATTTGTGCAAATTTTGGTGATTTATAATGAAGAATCTAATTTTATCTTGTTGGTAGAACATTTCTAGAGGCTGTACCATTCTGTTCCGCCTGGCAAGTGTTTAGAAAAAAAAATACTTCAATTTGTCAGCTGTTTCTTTGTCTAGTCTTCATTGTCATCATCCTAGCATTCGTTTGCATCAAGTCTCATGTCATTCTGACAAGTATTGAGTGAGTTGTGAGCATTTTAGTGGATTTTAGGGTTGCTAGTTTTGCATTTAAAGGTGCAGATCTGATTTGATCAGAATCTTAAATCTGGTTTTTGAGAGAAGAAATCAGTTTGGTATTTCCATTAAGCAAGGAGAATTCTATATCTAAATGCTCGTTGAATTGTTCTAACTCTATGCTCTTGGCAGGCGAATTCTCTTTTGTATTGTAAGCTGGCAGTAGTACTGACAGCAATTTAGAGTCTTGCTTTATCAAATTGTAATGCTCATCTTTACTTTCAGCATTTGATATTGTATTTAATTTACCTCCGCCCTATGGTAGCTACTTTCCCACTCTGGGTTAGCAAGCACATTCTGGGTGTTGAGTACTTTCAGCTTTTCAGTATTTCTTTCAAGCATTGTACTTTGTAACACTCCGCCATATGGTCGCCCCTCACTCCATACTGGATTGGGTAGCACATACTTGGTGTCGAGTTCCCTTTCAGCATTTAGTGTAGAAGATCCTCTGACCATATGCTCGCCATCATCGGCGCCATTCTTGGTTAGAGTTCCTGCATAAGCAATTTGATTTAGATCCTCTGACCAATGCTCACACCTTGCCCACATCGGGATCCTGGTGTACATTCTGGTTAGAGTTGCTTCAGCACATTTTGGTTTAACGACTAACCTTAACGAGTGCATTGCTTTGTAATTTGTAATTTGAAAAATCGAAAAAAATTTGGCTCGGAATATTTCACTTTCTCAGCCCAAAGATCTTGCAGTGTTATGTAGCGACATGCAATCAATCTCAACAGTCTATCGAGAAGACGATCAACCTCTGGGTTGACAATTAGATTGTCCTAGATGACAACCTGAGGAACCTCTCTCCTAAGAGCTTCCCTCCATATATGTTCCTTTAGCAAAATGTCGCACAGATTTATCAAGTCTTTTGTCAACGCATCCTCTCTTTCTTCGTTTTCTTGCACAATTCTTCAATTGGCTATCCCATTACATCATCGTGATTCTCATCTATATGTTGTGTATCACTAGGGTTCATATCAGCAACGGCACCAAATGTTTACTCACAAATGCTACTTCACCGATTAACACAAAGTAAACGGAAATATATAACAGCAGTAATAAAACATATCAATTACTCAAAGTTCAAACAATGCACAAAATATATGTATTGTATTCTTCATTCATCAGATAGGCCAATAAGTACAAAATATAGAATGTGTGTGATCCCCAACTACAAATGCAAACATACAATATATAGCCAGCCAACATTGATTAAGGACACCAACCGTCGACATCTACCAAGTACAACCAACCAACGGTCGGGGACTTAATTACATTTTAACACAATTATTTATTTCTTTATTTATTTCTATCTTGCCGACTACATCAAGTCCGAGCCAAAATTTTGGGCTGCCAAGTTCGAGTCTTCAAACTATGGTGTGGAGTGCTCCCAAGATGTAGAATCCGCATATGGAAAGTACCATTGTACTCGTCTTGGCGATCTAAGAACTTTCAATCTGTGGCCCTACCTTAGAGATCAAAAAGATAGGTCTAGATTGTTTTCAAGCATTTTGTTTACATGCAAAACCCCCAAAAGATAAATTGTATAGTGTGTATAAGTAACAATCTAGTTTATTTGTTTTATATTTGAGGAGAAGATTAGATCAAGGCAGTTCCCCTACAAATTTGAAGAGAGGATTTCCTCCCTACAAATTTGAAGATAGGATTTCCTCACATTGTTCTAGTTTGAGTTGTCTTACTCTTGAAAATGAAAAATTAAAACGTTAACAAGAATGAAATGTTATTCTTGAATTGAATACTTATCTTAGAGTTGTGCAAAGGTAATTGTAGTGTCTCATGCTAATGCATAGGCCATAAAGGAGCTAAGTCAAGAAGTCAAGCCTGCTCTATACCCTTATAGTTTTGATGTGTCATAGCATGGCAGGGCACACAGCTATACAACATTACCTATGTCACCATATGATCAAGTGACTTTGTGAATCAATCTACATTTGGTGCAACGAAGTAAGGTTGTGTGACACCAATGTGTTAGTTGTTGAAAGTAACCCCATTCTGTCCAATTAGGATAGCAATAAGGAAGCCCTATTATTCTTGAGAATGTATTGCACAAACTCTTGGGTCATAGTGCATTACCAAATTTAGATTTTGTCGCAACCCAAATGGTGGCATGGTTGACAGGATCTATATCACTCGGCCTAGCATCACTAGCTCTATGGTGTTCTACACTCATATCTCAAATAGGTCCTCCATATTGTTGCAGCCATAGTAGCATTACTTGAGATCAGAATTGAATTGGCAAATCAAAAGTATAATCATAATTCAATTTCTTGGGAATTAATCAGTAAAAACTTGAGAAATTTAAAAATTCATAAAAACTGGGTAAAAACATTTTTTATTTCTAGCCAAACAAAGGAAACATCATTTTCCCATCTGTTGCAGTCCCAGCAATTTTTATCTTTTGTTTGTTAAAACCAGAATGAGAGTCTGCAGGTGGCAGCCCCTAGCAAGGTCAAGGGGCAGCACCCCTCACAGGATTTGGGAATAGTACCCAAATAATGTGCTCCCTTTGGCAATATGGGGCAGGGTCGAGGGGCCCCCACCACCAAGCCCAAATCAATGCCTTTGAGCCCATACAGACTTGCATGGCACATGCCAATTTTAATAATTTTATCACTTTTATTCAAGATTCAAATCCTTAAGAAAATGCAGACATCAAGGCAATAAAGCAGTATTAATCCCTCACTGAATGAGAATGAAACAGATATTACTTGAAGAAAGAGTACCCCTCAAGTGTCCTAAATAATTCAACATTTGGTTACTTTGGTAAAATCCAAATCTGGTCACTTGTTTTTTGGGGGGGATTTCTCTGGGAATATTGGCCAGCTAAGTCTGACCATTAGGACTCACAATTCCTGACAAGTCTGCAAAACTCAGCAAGTTTGTCAGAAACTCGCTGAGATTCATAAGCAAGTCTGCAGGCCTCATTTGGTGTATGTCTCCTCTGGATTCAGCGAGTCCTATAATTATGGTATATGGTGGATCTAGTGACATTCTTGGCATGGAGATTCACTCACCTCATTTGGCCTGCCCCACCTTAGAACTCAGCAAGCCCTGTAACTACTATGGTACCAAGAAATTTTGATGCTAAGTATCATATGACAAGTCCCATTCTTGGGACAGCACCCAACTTTTCTTCCTATCAAAGTAGAATATCTACAAGGCCACAGCTCTATATGGTACCCACCCATTTATCTGACTTTTTATGTGTCAAGTCTTGTCATATTGACGGCTACAAGTTGCAGTCAACATAAAGAGTTTAAGATCTACAAAGAGATCTATGAGGTTAAGACGTGTATGTACCTGTATCTGTCCTCCTTGGCCGCTGACCATATCAATCATTTTTATGTAAGAGCCCTCTTCAACTGGTTCATAGACCTGATATTCAGAGGGAAAGTAGATTTTGGAATACTTCTTTGAGAATTTTGGCAGTTGCTAGCACCATATAGACATTAAGACTTGCAAAAAATTTCTGAATTAAAATGTTAAGAAGTAAACCTTCTCATAATTAGTTAGCCGGGTTTTAAAGTCTTGTACACCTGCTTCAAAGTCTGTCCTGCAAGGAATGCCTTACCAAATTTCAAAATTTATGGTAATCCAATGACAATGGTAGAAGATGTACACAGTAGATTTAAATGCAGCATACCTCACTGTAAGGCTCTAGGAAACAGCCAAAAAAATGGGATTCCAACTTACACATCTGAATAGTCAGGGCTTTGTTGGATTTTAAGAAGAATGTTACGCTCAAGAATAGCTTCATCATTGCAGATTGTCTCCAAAAATATTATCTGGAACATCCACATGTAAAAGGATGATTTTATCATTGCCAACATTTATTGCCCACTAAAATACCTGAATCAAAGCCATTCACAAAAAGACAACACCAAGAAGAAATACTTGCACAATTCACCCCATACAATTCAAATCTTACCAGAATACACAAATAATCATGATCATTTGACCCAACATAATAAAATATGTGAGTTTAATGTTGTGGTCAGGTTATGCATGTAGGAAGCACTCATAAAGCCTAGTTAGAATAAAGAATTGCATCCTGAAATACATCAAAAATGAAATTAACCTATCAAATTGACAGTCTCGTATTCTGGTGTTCAAAATATCTTATGCTAGCATGAATAGGTGAAAAATGTTGGATTTGGTTAGAGTTAACAATGAACAATACCCACATTCAAGTACTCAATACAATTTTTTAACATTATTGATAAGAGAGATGTATTCATACAGTCTTTGATGGGCTGTTGCACTCCTACTTTATAGGATGCACATTTCAACAAACCCCATATTTAAGCTTCATCTCCCATAAATTTGTCCTCCCATTCTATCTACGTCCAACCATTTCATAGGATATTCTAACAATTAACAATGACTAACAAATAGGATTAAATAATTACTGTGTTACCGGATTCGTACCCACAGGCCTCGAACCCGGTTCGGGTACGCACCCGGTTCGGGTTCGGGTGGGTACGTGCTGTCGCGCACAGGGTGCGTGCCAACCCCTGGGGACATTGTTGGCTGGCGCTGGCAGCCTTGATTAACTCCAACCCTAACCCAGCGAACCCATGGGCCAGGTTAAAAAAAAAGGGCCCAAAATTGATTAAAAAACTCTTTTTTCTTAATTTTTTTTTCCTCCTAACCCTAAAACAGCATTGATCATTTCATAGTTTACTAAGCATATTCAGACTTATTGCAAGAACTTCCTGTGTTCTATTTAGAACTGATGTATGAAGTTAATCCTCAGAAAATTAACAGCAGATAGAAGAAAGTCTGTACTCAATCTGAGACAAGGTTATAATCTTTTACAACTTCTCACAGTCTATTTGTAGCAGCAAATACATTGATTTATAACACCAGATAATAGAATGAACAGCAGTTACAAGTAATACAATGAGTTTATAAATATCTCAGACCTGGGAATGTGTTTGCCAGGGTAAATGTATGATGAATCTTGCTCGATCAATGATCAATGATCGTGAATATTTATCTTTGGCATTTGGCATTGATCAATGATCAAGTATCATACTATGAAATGATTTAGTTTTACAATTATCTATATTTCTCTTATTTTTTTGTATATATAATACATATATATAGATTTATAATATATTAAATTATATATATATATATATATACACACACGTACCCATACGTACCCAAACCCCTAAAAAAATTTTGCCCGTACCCACGTACCGGGTTCTCGTACCCGAACCCGTCCCCGAACCCGAACCGGTAACTTAGAATAATTATTATTAATTAATTCAATCCCACTAACAACTCAAGTAATTATTTAATTAATTGAACCACATAATAATTCCTAACAAAAAATATGCCACTATCAGATTCGCATAGAAAGGTGAAACAGTAACCTAATAGGCTTTATTAACCACCGAGGCTGTGAAGCCATGGCCTTAAACAATAAGGCCTAACTTAAAAACTGCTCCCTCACCAGTCCTCATTATATAAAGGTCGAAAACTCTCTCTCTCTCTCTCTCTCTCTCTCTCTCTCTCTCTGTGATATATATATATATCCAAACTGGATGAGTACTTGCCAACTTGCAAGCCGAGTCAGGTTAGACAAGTCTGCAGTCTTGCCTCAAATACATAAGTTTAAAAGTCTTGTGTCACGTCTTGCTGAAATTCAGGAGTCCCAACAATCTAATTCACAAGTCTGTCAAAATAAAAAATTAAGAAAAAAAATAGAAACATGAAAAAACAATCAGTTAGAAAAACAAACGACATTGGTGACTTAGGTCTTTAACTCATTCATAATTTGTATGCACTCTCACTCTCACTCTCATTTAAAGACAAACTTACTCATTCAGGAGGGATGATTTCTGACTTTGGTAAGAAGGAGATATATCCTATTTTCTTAGCGGATGGGCTAGCCAATTGAGCTTTTGACAACTACAACCTTATTTGTTATGGTTAGCCCCCTCAATGGTGGTCGACCAAGCTTCAAGAGGATCTGAGAAAGATTCTGGATTCTGATTTGTCCCAATGATTTCTAGTATGTATAATTTTCTCTATATTGCTTAGGCTTGGACTAATAGCTTTCAGTCCTGGCACAGTCGAATATGTACACTTCGATTTCTATCTAATATGATGAGGTTCTTTTTTACCAAACAAAAAAACATGGGAAGGGTGGATGCAGAAAAAATAAGCAATTAGTGAAAGACAAATGAAGTGGACCTAAAAAAAAGAGTGGTCACTAGTAAGGTCCCTAAGTGAAAATGTAAAAGATTGAAAAATAAACTAGACTAGAATTCTTACAAAATTGTACCAGAAAATGTCAATTTGCTAGACATAATATGATAAAAATAATTATTGTAAAAAATTAATCATTCCTAACATATTTTAGCATGTTCCTAAAATGGTTGGTGAAGACTTATATACCAAATATTATTAAATATTAAATGTAATATTAATGGTCATCTTAGCTTTATTTAGTCTTTAGTTAGTCATAAGTTAACTTGTAGTTAACTTAGTCTTTATCTTTAGTTTGTTTCTGTTAACTGTTTGTTTATTGTCCATTTAACGTTTAGTTAACTCTTTCAGTTAACTACTTCTACTCCCTAATTTGTAGGGTTTGTTAATTCTATAAGAGCAAGGCTCTTCTGTTAATAAAGTTATCTCATTATTTACTAAATCAACATGGTATCAGAGCACAGGCTTGAACCTAGGTAGTATTAGCAGATTTTTTTCGAAGAATCTTTTGAAGAAATTTTTTAGAAATTTTTTTGAAAGAGTTAGGAAAAATTCGAGATTTTTTTTTGAGCAAAGATCGAGGGTTTCAAGATTGAAAAATCGCATTATTTTTTGAAGAGGGAATTCGTGGATTTTTTAACGGCAAATCATGCCCTTTCTCAGCACGTTTCTTTTGTGCGATGGATCTAAGGAAATCGCATGAGGGTTTCTAGTTTCCACACCTGTGTTTTGCTTAAATCGCAACCTTTATTTGTGTCCACTCTTGCCGACGCGGGTTTCTTTTTGCTTGTGCGGCTATGTCTAAGCATTATGTGGTTTTTTGGCATGTTTTTTTCTGGTTCGTGGTCTTCCTTTCTGCACGCGACCTTTGACTTTCCCGCACAACATGATTTCTGAGTGCGTATTGAATTCTTCTGGGTGTATTTCTCTGCATGCAACCTCTCCTTCTCACATCTTTATTCCTGGCTTAGTGTGCGCCTCCCATGTTTACTTTACCCTATGTGTAGTAGGAGTGTTTTGGCCCTCGCATTGGAGTTTTTCTCACCTTTTGGCTTGTCCCTCGCTTCGGAGTGCTCGGGATTTCTGAGAATGTGATCACGGTTCTTCCCAAGGCGTCGAAGTGTCTCCGTCAAAGTTTCGCAGACAGGAAAAATCATGCGGACTTTGTTTGTTGTGATCTTGTGTTTTTCTGGAGTCGCGTTTTTGTGTGAGTTTTCTCACGTATGTGGTGCTCGGCCTGTGAGACGTGGGCAATCTATGTGGCATCTGTAATATTCATCTGTGCCTTCTTCTTTCCGTCTGGGTCTCTCTCTCTATGTGGCTGTCTTCAAGCAGCCGTGGTGAGAAATCATGTTTGTTCTCTGGAGTTAGCATTCTGGAAAATCTCCAAGATATCTCTACTTATAGTGACACATTGAAGTGTCTCTATGTGAGATTGCTTCTCTCTAAATGCGCATGTTTTTTGAGCACCAGTTTTCCAAAAACGATGTCTTTTATCTGCAGTGCACGAGTTTCTGTCGACCTCAGATTCAATGTTTTGTCTACTGCTGTTCAATGTTTCAAGGGTCTACATTTTTCAGGGTGACCTGCTTTCTGGTTCGAGGTGGTTTTTCATGGCAGTTTGAAGGAAAAAACAAAAAAATTAGCTAGTTTTGACAAATATTTTGGGAAAAATAAAAAATTTGTAGAGTTTTTGAAATTTTTCTTAAAAAATTTACACAAAATTTTGAAAATCTTTTAGAGTTTTTGAGGGTTTTTCTCAAAAATCTTAAATTTTTTGAGCCTCTTCTTTTTCAAACGATTTTTGAAAAATTGGGAGTGTTTTGCCAGCTGATCAAAGAGTTACCTCGTTTTTCGTGCTTTGGAAAACGGGAGGGATGGCTTCTTTATCCAATGTTATGTTGGAAAGTTTGTAGAGGTTCAATGGAAAGAATTACAACACGTGGAAGCAAAGGATGCTTACCATCTTTGAGTACCGATGTCTAGATGCACTTGTTCTAGGTACAAAAGTTCATCCCACTATTGTTGGGAAGGATCAGGACAAGTATGATGGAGAAAATAGGGAAGCAGCTATGCTTCTAAAATTATCTGTCACCGATGAGATGTTACCAAAAATACCATTTGGTAAATCTGTTGTGGAGATCTAAAAGCATTTGAAAGATCTTCATGAGACCTCGGACAAGGGTAGGGCTTTCTTTTTGAAGAATGTAAGAGACCTGCCTGTCTCTATTTCTGTTTTTATGCTAAATGATAAGGGTTTGTAATTTTTTTGTATTTTCTCATAGATTGCCAGTCCAGAAATCAAATACAAGAAATGTAAACACAAACCCTACTGCAGCAATGCAATTAATTTATTGATTTTCTTTCAAAGCTTTTACAAATATCTGCATACCCGGAAATACAATCTCCTGTAGATCTGAAGCAATAAATCTAATGAAGCATAGACTTGACTTCTGGATGAAGCCAACAGTGAACACCTTCAGCTGATATTCCACAACCTCAGAATGCTGATACAATGGAGAGTTTTCGTTCTCCAAAGCCGATACGCTGGCAGAAACCCTTGGGCTCCCTTCCCCAAACACCAATGAGAAATTATCAAACAAATATCAAATAATCAATTCTGAATTTCCCCAAATGAGCCCCTTAAGATTCTTTTATACTTTTCCTAGAAGAGCTCATACACTTTTCTCACCAATGTGGGATAAAAGATAATCGGCCAATCCCCCAATTTTCCTTTTAAAAACATTTTAATAAAATGTTTGCACTTTGGAATATTAAAATGTCCTTGAAATTGGCGCCCAAGTAATTAATTAAAATGGCCCCCTTTTTAATGATGAATGGACCCTCAAGTCATAAAGTGCAAACATAATGTTATAATATAATATTAAAATATTAATTATTATTAAAGTTGCCTTTAATAATAATTAAACGTTATAACTTTGGCAAAACTCCTTATTTCACCAACTCAACTGAATTTGGGAATCGACACTGCCAACATGTGAACTTCAAGTGCCCTGCTATAAATAGAATTGCTTGTCGGCTGACTTACTATAAATAGTAAGTATATGAAATTGAATCAATTGATGGCTAAGCTTGAACCCACACGAGACGCTTAAGGAGAGATTCCTCTAATCATCGCCAAAAGAGACCCTCTAACCAGTCATAGTAGCCTACGAGGGCCAAGAATAGGCTAAATCCACCAAACTCTGATGCTCGCAAAATTGGGGACATTACAAAGAATATGCTTTTCTTTATTATGAAGGATGACCAAGTGTCTTTACAGGAGCACTTGATGAAAATCAAAAATATTCACGATCAATTGGAGGCCATTGGTCGTAAGATGGAAGAGGAGGATGTGGTGGTGATCACTTTGAAGAGTCTGCCACATTCCTACGAGCACTTCATTGAAACGCTCAACATTACATCCACCAATGTTGACTTGAAGTTTGATGAGTTGCGCAACAAGCTTTTGCAGCTGGATAGGTGGAGGAAGCAATTTCGGAGCAGCAATGAGTCTCCTAGTGTTGAACAAGCATTTACTGCCAAGGACGTTGGCAAAGGCAAGTCCACTCAGCAGAAAGGACGAGGCAATTCGGAGGAGGGCTCCAAGAAGTCTTTTACTTGCCATTACTGTGGGAAGATTGGTCATATACGAAGGTATTGTGGAAAATGGTTGGCTGATGAGAAGTCCAACCAAGAAGCATCTCAACAAATTGCTCACGTAGTGGAGCAAACTGAAGAGAAGGAGTCTGCACACTATGCATTTTGACGACCAGCACAATATGGGTAGACTTAGTTTTTGTTTGTATAATGACCATTAAGGGAGGGTATTAAATATTAAATGTTAAGAGCACAAAGATATCTTGAAGTGTGAATCAGTATATCAACAAACTTTTACCCTCTTACTTATTTATCAACTTCAATCTTAAACACACATCAACTATTTGATATGAACCAATTTACACAAGTTGACACAACTTTTATTGAAATGATTTTTACAAAGTAGGCACCAACCTACAGATTTACAATAAGATGATTTAGTAGGACACAACCTACAAGGAACATCCAAACCTTTACAACTTTAGTAGGCACCTACCTACAAGGAGCACCAGCCCCTAATGCAAGGCACCAACCTTGACTTGATGGTTGCAAGATGATGCCTTCAATCTAACCTGCACTATCCCAACCCTCCAATCTGCCTTTGGTGATGAATGATCTCACACTTAGCCCACACAAGGAGATGGGACTTCAAATTTAGAATGCTCTCTTACACAACAACCACACCCTTCAAATCTGAAAAGAATATCTACTATATATGTTACTCAAGCATTGCAACTTTTGTGAAAGGACACACCTTTGTCTTTTGAATCTGAAAATTGCAACTTTCCAAAACCCAAATCACACCATTTCACAAGTTAACTTTTCATACATTACATCTGAATTTTTTTATTAGAAACTAATTGTGTTTCTTCAGATTTAAATTGAATTGCTCCTCTTCAAATATCATTTAAGATGAATCGCTCCTCTTCAAAAATCATTTCCTTATAGAATCACACCTTTCCATATGGTAATTAATTAGTTTTGGCTTGTTATTGATCATACTTCTATTCTTAATACACCAAGCATCGCTCCCAAACAATAGGCAGATTCCCGTCACATTAATTTAGTGGAAAATCGGATTTCTTTCAAAATAAGTCGCTCTCCTTGATTTTTCTCTGCTTATTATAAGTTTAATACAAATAAGACTTTGAAGTTTATTTTGACTGTTGTGAGTCTTCCACGTAATGCATGATTTCAATGATCCCAACGTTAGTCTCAAACCTCCATCAATCAGCCTGATATCGGGTCATCAACATCCGACGGTGTGAACATATCATATGACTTACGAGTTTATAGCCGATCTTCTCTATGATGAATCTGAAATCTGTAGATGATATCCTTTGAAACTTCATTGCTCTATCTGTAGCAATCAATACTGCATATCATGTTTGACATTTCCTCAATCTGATTTCACTTACACAAATGTCCGATTATTTCTTCCGCGTTTCCAAGTAAGAGTAGTTCGTTGATTTTTTAATCAAATCACAACACGCATCTCATTATTTAAGATCAATGTTGCCCTTTCGATAATGATAACCATTGCCTCTTCTTAACAAACACACCAGTTCATAATATACTTTTGAATAAGACAAAAGTATTATGACGCGTTGAAATGTGAAGAACGTCGACTTCTAAAGCCCGAATGTGCCTTGCAACTTTACATCATGATTACCTTTAAATGATTCAAGTGATACTTTGATTTTCTTACTTCAGTTTGATGAGTGCATCTAACCGTCCAGATATGAACCCAGATTTGTACTTGGAAGGATTATTCAGCCAGGCGCCGTTGGTTCTTTCACACGTTACCTCTTTAATTTTGGACGTATCTACCTTTCACAATTTAATCTCCTATTTTGTCTTTTAGTGATGCTTTAATATGAATCAATTTTTGTCTTCTTTATACCAGCTTCATAAAGACTCTCTTCAGAAATTCTGCTGAACTCATCATAATTTTGATCCTTGATTTCATTATGAGTTCCTTCTTTCTTAATGAATCTAATGTAGAATAGAAGTGTAGTGCAGCTTGTGACAATCATAGCATTCATCTAATGCTGACTATCATTTCTCTAGATGTTCTCTTTTTCAAATATGTTATCTTCAGTCATGCATGTTCTTGACATCAATGATTCTTCAAATATGTTATCTTCAGTCATGCATATTCTTGACATCAATGACAACATTTCCAACAAAATGTAATATTAATGGTCATCTTAACTTTATTTAGTCTTTAGTTAGTTGTAAGTTAACTTGAAGTTAACTTAGTCTTTAGCTTTAGTTTGTTTCTGTTAACTATTTGTTTATTGTCCATTTAACGTTTAGTTAACTACTACTCCCTAATTTGTAGGGTTTGTTAATTCTATAAGAGCAAGGCTCTTCTGTTAATAAAGTTATCTCATTATTTACTAAATCAACAAATATAACTAATCACTACAGTTAATTCATTTCTCCAAACTTCTTGTTAGATAAGGCCTCCTGTTTGCTGCAATCAGCTGTTATACTTATGTTATCAACATATAACATCATATTCAAAGCTATTAACAAGTTCTCTACTGTTTCTGGAAATACCTTGCACCTTCCTTCTGCCATTTTCATGAGCATGTTGCGGCGCTGTCTGGTGCTATTTGTTGCATCAAAGATGCCCACCTATGAACAAAAATAACAGGGATGAACTTTCAAACCACAGATATAAAGATCATTCATGATGACTTTTTACAGTATTGTAACACAGATACCTGACCACCTTCTTGCATCCAGGCAATCATATCTTCCATTGCTAATGCTGCCACCTGATATATAATGCTAAGAATGGTAAGTTCAGCCACAGTCTTCTCTAGTCAGTAGTTGGTAATATAAATTGTGTTTTCTTGAGTTGACATTGCAAAATCAGCTCTTCTCATGACATATATTTCAAAATAGATAATAGTTCACTTAAATTGTCCTAGTGCCAAATATACAATTTAAGACAACAATTAGTAATAGAACAGAAAGAAGGCTTAACTTCCATTACAAGAACCAAAAAATGAAAATAAGAAAACATAATAAGTACCTCATTTCGTGCATCCACACCTTCTTGGTTGTCAGGCCGAAAAAATTCTGCAGACTAGAGTTTATAAACCCAACTAGTGAGAATCCTATCACAGAGTTTCAAAAAGGAAAAAAATAGATTGAAATAAACTTATATTTATAAAGGATTACCATCTGTACATAGCTTCCAGGTCAAATTCGGATCATTAACAATGAAATGGAGCATATAACATCAATAAAGCAGATTGAAAGTGAATTTTTTTTCATAAAAGATTATTGTCTGTTGGCAGCTTCCATGTCAAATTTAAATAATGAAAAATAAAAGGAATGTATAACATATGACAATGTATTCCTTAAAATGGGTGTCTCAACTATTTAAATTTTATATACAATATGATAAAAGCGGATCCCTAATAGATTTTATTAAATTTTAGCAGATCAAATTGTGAATAGTATTAAGCACAATTTGCAAGGTCTCTTTATCCTATTCAAACTCGTAACCTCTAAGCCTTTTATAACTAGAAAACTCCAGGTTAATTAATGTAATTACAAACTTTGCATACAATTTTTCATACAAAGGAGGTGAAAAACTTACAAATTTATCAGGATATAACTAATCACTAAAAGAGCTTGGTTACTATCAATTTTCACTTCAACATTCTGGGGTGGCATAGATAAGAATAATTTTATTCATACAAGGCAAATGTATAACAGGGTAGACCAATGAACGTTTCCACATGCAAATGTTATTCAAATTAAAGAGTTGTAATTTTTTCTCTTGTAGTTATTTTCTCTCAATGTATAAGGTAGGGATTTTCAATGATAGTAACATCATTGTATACTGATTTATGCTTTGTCCATGCTTGTAGAACTGTAAATCAAATACTGTCAGTGGTTGTTTGAAACAAAGTAACAAATCAGCATAAAGAGAGATTATAATGAATATAAGGTGCATAGATATTTTAACAAAAGAATTGTTTGATAGGAGTGGATAAATTACCTGATTTAATCCAAGTTTAAGGCGACGATACTGTCAAAAAAAATTACAGAAACAGATGAGCAGTATCATCCAAATACCAAATAGTGGACAGTAATTAAAATTCCAAAAACAACAATGAATTGCATCAAAATGAAGCCAGCACATTTTATATTAAATTAATATATATGTACCTTTCCAACATTGAAGTGCTTTGTCTCATGGCCTAGCCATCGAAGGTATCTGGTAAGCTTTGCTGCAGTGAATGTCTTTCCTCGTGCAGGTAGGCCAACCTAGAGCAATAAACATGTGTGCCAAAAATGATGTTTACAAACTTCATAGATATAGATATAGCAAAATCATTACACAAACCTACAATATTTTTATAAATATAGCAAGGTCTCAAAGTGAAATTTTGAGTTCAGAGGTACACTGTCACTTTACCATGTGCGAACATATTTAATCTATCAAAAAATATCTTGGTTCCCATAATCTTCCCAGTCTCTTAAAATTATCTGATCAAGATCTTAACAAAACCTCACAATTTCCTTTCAAAGGTATTCATTGTGGCAGCTAATAAAGAAGCCTGATTCTTTGAACCTCAGATAACAGCATTCTGATAAGAATTTTCCACTGAATCAAATAATTGTGCCTACTACTCCGAGCTGATATTTCAGAGCACCCATTTTGAAGCATATGTCTATATCTTATGTTAAGAAGTGGAAGAATTGTATTCACATTTCATGCAATCATCTATGCTACAAAATGTTGCTCAATTAACAAAGAGGAATCTAACCTCAATGTTCAGCAACTTATATAGAAGGAAAAAAAAATTGAACATGACTAAATGAATTGCTTTTATAAGAGTTTTTAGCTATAAAACAATATATAATCCAGGGCCAAATATTTTGTACTAACATCAATAAGGATAGTAAAATAAAAATTATGTGGCATGAAGATTCAAATCCTCCTGTGAAATCCTTTGGCGAGAGAAAGCAACATTTTTCTTATTCCAGTAAAGAATTGTATGCAGTTTAAGGAGAATAAAAAAATACCAAGACAATAGCCAATTGACCATCCTCCTTCTGTCCATGCATGTGATCTGCAACTGCAGCTGCTGCAACAGCTCCAGATGCTGCCGGAAAAGCTTTCTAAATATTAAAGACACAGAAAACATTAGATTAATATAGTTAAAAGGGAACATAATTTGTGCAATTAAATCTTCTATAAGTATAAAATGGGGAAATCTGTTCCTGTAGACTTGAAATCATGAATTTTATGGAAGCTACATAAGAAAATCTGCAAAAAATTAAACATTTGGAATTTGGATGTTCAATGCGATGTTCAGCAACCAACCTTAAGATTACTTCCAGAACAGTTAAGCCTTGGGGAGCTAGTCACCCCCCTGTCCACATAAAATCCTCGAGGAGTGTCCTGTTTGTGAAGGCTTAAATGTGTACCAACAGATTTGGACTCCACACCTGAAACTGCTTGCATTTCTTCCAAATCTGGTGGTAGAACCTCTGATCCCTGTAACAAGTGAAACCATTTAATACAAGCACAGGTATTTTTACTCTTAACATAAAATTCCGATATAGATTATAAAAAGCTATAAATATATGCACTGAATATCTGTTTCATAGACTTATTGTTTTCAATAATGTTTCCTCCAAAACAACTCATACTTTGAAACATAGTTGACAAAAAAATTAGATATATTAAATATTATTACTGTTACATTTTATTTTCTTTTCAGATATAACGAATGACAACATTTAACAAAGATTGCATAAGCAGGTGAACATTTCTTTAATCTAGGATAACTTTCTTGCAAATAGAAATTTAATAGATACTAAGCAGCAATACATAACCCTAGTGTTTACATTATTATCAAGCCTGAATTATTCATTAATCGGTAGAATTTATCTTCATCAAATTATATATTTCATTATGTCATAAGTTTTTAAACTGTTTTTAATATGATCTTAATCAGAAAAGCATATCTCAATAGGATTATATACAATTAGCTAGATCATCATTTATAAGACTTCAACAAGAGAAGATTTCATGCCATCAATCAATTTAATCAGGAAGTTTACGGGAAAAAAAATATATTCATTAAAGGGCCCAAAAACTCGTGAATTTCCAGCCTGAAATCTCCTCTTCACAACTTGTGCATGTAATATATTCCTTCAAATTTTAACATTCCTAATTCCACATAATATACCCCATGGGTTCCTATATCTTTCAGCAGAACTTATCATTTAAGGGCCCTCCTCACCAGTGCAAGTTTGTTCCTCATCTCTTATCCTTTGTGCACAATTTATAGAATCTGGAATTCCCCTCAATACATGGCATTCAACTCCTCACTTCTCTATCCAATAAACAGCTTATATATGATGTCTTCTATGAACAGACTATATATCAGACACAAAAATGCTTCAAAGTTTATTCCAAAAGAAGTCTAAATCATCTTCATGGACAGTGGAAAAATCATGTCTACTATAGCTTATAAACATCTGGAAGACAAACAATTACTTGAGGACTTCATAAGAGAAACCTGCTTGATTAAGCAGATAAAGTCCAACATCAAAATTGAGTATGAGTATCAATGCTGTAGAAAATAAAGAATTTCATGAGAGTTACTTTGCATGATAAAAATTCTACAATGTCTAAATTATAGGAGCATACTTCAGATATTATTGAACTGTCTGCCACATTCACACTGAGTGCCTTGCTCATAAAAGATTTAGTGCTGTTCGCATGACAAGAGCTTGAAAAATTGCCTCCATTACGCAATGATCTTGGATTCTCAGTTGTATTTGCTGCATAGTATGCACCTGAATTAGCACACAAGGCAGGAGGTGGGACCTCATAGTCTTCCAAGTTAAGTTCCAGGCTCGCTGCAGAAGCATTCTACAAAGATAAACAAAACACACAAAAAGATTATTGACAAAATCAAGTGACCTGATTTTATAAAGTATAAACTTTAAAGCATGCTCTTCAAAATGCCAAACACTATAACAGTATAACTATAAATGGTTCACTTGCAATCATCAGAGAAAACTGGAATATATTAAAGTTGAACACAGTCTCAAAAATTCCTAAAAGTTAACTTGTGTGTCATTCATAAAAACTGGAAATCTTGCTGTTGTGCTTCCAGTTTAAAAGGATACTAAGGGCTATTTTCCTTTACTTGAAATGAAGCTAGAAAGAAAAGTTGTAGTGCATACACAAATTCCTATTGTTAGGAGGGAAGCTGTATGAATTGTAACTTTTTATGCTTGCAAATGTAGATTGAAAGTCTTCTTGTCAAGTTAGAAACTAATGAGCAAGACAAAGTATATCATGTCGATCACAATGGCAAGAGCCCTAATTTTGTAATTTTCAAGTTTCCAGCAAAACACTGCCTTTGTTGAGAGCTCCATCAAGTTTCCAGCCAAAGGAGATGCAGGGGATGTCAACATGTGTGGGACCCTCAAGCCCATCTGTATGCTTTTTATGGGCTAGGGAAGGCTAGACAAGTATATACTAGTAATGATAGGTTCCGCTCATTTGTCCCTGGTATTTTTTTAGTTTTGAACAATTTCCTATATTTTAGGGGCACTTCCTAAATTTGGGGGTCTGTTTCCCATTAGTCTCCTTGTGGAGGATTTAGACTAAGGGGACTCATTTACTGTTGAGATCTTGGAAAAAATTTAGTGTACATGCCTGTTATAACTGCCCGAGAGGGAAAACTTATTCCTATTTCTTTGGGGTTTTTGGAGGGCTACGAGGACAGAACCAAGTCAAGCAGCCTATTGTTGGATCCAAGTGTGAGTCAATTTTCATAATGTTTTATCTCGTCTTTTTGGCGAGTGATTCTCTAGCTATGGTTGATTTATTGATAAGAGGTAAAGGTTTATTGGCTACTTGGGCAATTTAATCTGTTACACTAGCATCATGTTATGTGGTATTTGATTATTAAGTGATATTAGTGTCATCAAATAAAACTGTTCTTTATTATTTGACACTAAGACTAGGTGTCTAGCATTTGGAGCATACCAATAAATAAATAGAGATCAACCAACAATAAGGGATTTGTTCGATGCTCATTTTACATATTTTCAGACTTAGAGTGGGTGGCTATAACAAGCAGAGCATATCTATCAATTCAGGGATGAAAAACCTTGGATCTAGAGATCAAAGAACAAGACTTATGGTTTTTTGTGGCCAATTGCATCCAGGGATCGTATTGAACTAAAAAGCATTCCTTTTCTCTCTGGCAAATTGATTTGTAGAGCAGCTGGAACAGCATTATACAGTAGCGTCAATTCCAAATTGGTAAAGATCTTTTCACCAAACAATTGGAGAGAAACGCATGATAGGGCACCAGAAAAACTATTCATCACAATTAAGCCCAAGGGCGTGCTCATAGCCCCCCCTGGCCCCAAGTGGCAAGAACATCCAACCAAGACAATTCCATCCAACTTAGGGCGGTGTACTTACATTGTGAGAACCTATAAACTATTCATCTCAATTAAGCCCAAGGGCATGCTGTCATGTCAACAAAATTTGATATGTAAATAAATTTATAAATACAATAAATAACAATATAAATATAAAATAAATATTAACAATAAATTAAATTTATAAATATAATAGTAAATAATATATTAACATAAAATATATAGACATAAAATGATATACATGTTAAAGGCAGCAATTAACCAAAAGTCAATAAAAGACAGGCAGCACTGGGTGGAGAATAGGACAAATTAAGAATAAGGACAAAATACCAATCAGCGATTAATCTCAGACCAAGAAAAGCAGCAATCACATTGAAAAAGGCAGCAATTAACCAATAAAAAGGTGGCGATTCATAATGGTTGAAATATTAAGGAAACTTTTCATAAAGGGCAGCGAATACCTTAAGGAGAGGAGAAATTGGTATTACTCAGAAAGTAATAAGAATCCAACAATTCATAAGTGCGGAAATATTATGTTAAAGTCAGCGATTAATTATAAAGAGGCAAAGGTTATAATTAGTCAAGAGCAGCAATTAATAAAGGGGTGCATCCCTTGTAAGTGATGCAAATAAAATAAAGGGATGTGCCCCTTGCTAAATAAATAGACATAAAAGAATGGAAAAATAGAGATCCAAAAGGGGGAATACTCAGGTGCGCTCAGGATAAACGGAGACATAGAAATAAATAAAGTCTGACGTATGTGAAGGGATGAATTAGATCTGCAATCAAGGAATGATATGCAGGAATACATCTGCATTTAGTTTAATACATGAGCCATGTATGTATATATATATATATATATATATATATATATATCCCATACATGTTCATATGAAGTATTGAAATTAATTAGAACAAGTTATATATCTATATATGTATATTCTATACAATAATGCAATAATGATGCTTGCAGCAATTATTGAACCTTATAAGTAATTATGATGCCTTAGTATAAGTATGGATAATAGATTCTCAATTGTTTGATCTACAAGAACGATATCTTCTGAGTGTTAAGAACAGATCAATTAAGGAGAAAAAGATACATACCAAGAGTAAGAGAGAATCAGTCCAGTTCATCACCACCACTTACTATTATCATATCAATTGATCTATTCAGGTGTATTTCTACTATTTATTATCTTACATCTATATAGATATGATCCTGCATAATAAAGGAATATTGAGTGTCTAATTTCTGCAAGTAATTGTTTACCTGTATATGCATATTGCTTATAAGTTAATACAAAAGGATTTCTTATGATTGGATCAGAATTGCATTGGCTGTCTGAAACCCACCCTATGGGAAGGGCTAGGGGTGAGGTGGTAGGGGCCAGAAGCCCACTTGCGACCTCCACCCAATTCCTCAAGAAGGAAGGACCTAAGGTGAAGTGGTAGGGGACCTGAGGTGAAGTGGTAGGAGCCCAAAAAGCCCACTTGCGACCTCAACCCAATCCCACAGGATGGCAAGTGTCTTTAGGGGTTGAGACGTTGATGGGGAAAGCAGGTACAAGTCGCCAAGGGGGAGGGTTGTAGTATACACCCTCTTAGGCTTGGCATATGGCTTCGGGCGGACCCATCATGTCCCTTCTCCCAATTTCCTAATATGTTGCATTATTGATAATCTATGAATGTGATGCAATTGTCTAATCCTACAAAGCATACATACATATTTGTGAATGTTGTTCATGAGGTGAATGCAGGATTCAATCCAAGATTACATCATTAAAGAGATATTTATTGATAAGGTGAAAACTATAACCTTAATTTGTTCTAATTTGTGATCAATGGGCGAATTCTACGAAAAATTAGGATAAGGGACATTACAAGTGGTATTAGAGCATCTTTCCTACCATCCTGTGTATACTTCACGTATTACGTGTATTCACGTGTATGCTTCATGCTTCCTATGTATACTTCATGTATTACGTGTATGCTTCATGCTTCATGTATATACTTCATGGATTACGTGTATTCAAGTGTATGCTCCATGTTTCCTATGTATGCTTCATGTATTACATGTATTCACATGTATGCTTCATGCTTCTTGTGTATGCTTCATGCTTAACGTGTATTCATGCGAATACTTTGCATACTTTGTATTCAAGTGTATACTTTATAACTTGCGTACGTATACATTGTGGCTTACGTGTATTCAAGTGTATACCTTGTGACTTACGTGTATTCAAGTGCATACTTTGTGACTTATGTGAATTCAAGTGTATACCTTATGACTTGCGTGTATTCAAGTCGTATACTTTGCAATGTACGTGTATTCATGTGAATACTTTGTGACTTACGTGTATCCATATGTATACTTCATGACTTATGTGTATTCATGACAATACTTCATAACTTACGTGTACCCATGAGTGTGCTTTGTGACTTACATATATTCAAGTATATACTTTGTGACTTATGTGTATCCAAGTGTATACTTTGTGACTTATATTCATGTGTATACTTTGTGACCTACATGTATTCATGCGACTATGTGTATACCTTTCATATACTTTGTGACTTCAAGTGTATCCTCTGCAAATTACATTCTTTGTGACTTGCGTGCACTCATGTGTATACATGTATTCATGCGACTTACGTATTTAAGTGTATAATTTAAGACTTACATGTATTTATATGTATGCTTTGTGACTTTGTGTATTTGTGCTTCGTATTTATACTTTAGGTATCACATGTATCTATGTGTTGCTTCATGTATCTTCAACGAGATGTGTTCTTATTATTACTCTATGCTTAAAATTTATGGAAGTGTTAAAACTTGTTATCAAAATGCTTCTAGAGTGAGAAGCACCAACAAATTAACTTATCTAAAACTGAATTATTATTAGCATCCAAATGCAATAATGAAGAGTTGTAACTATTGAAGTGAAAAGAGTGTGACTCCCTCAAATTTGTGATATAAAAGGGAGAGCATTTCATCTTTGCTTTCATTTGAAGGGTCCCATTGAGGATAGAACCTTAAGTAATTAGGTTTGCAAAGATAGTGAAGATGTGTGAAAACATGAAAAGTTGTGACCCTTCAAACATGAAGACTATGACTCCCTCAACAATAAATTATAAAAAGGGGGGACCATCTCCTTAAGAAACCATCAATAGGAAATAAATCTAACAATCAACTTGGAAGTAAAGTATTTTTATCAAGGGTAACTATGAAAGATGGTAATTCCTTCAAGAAATGAATGGACCAATTCATTAACATTCAATAAGCACTCATCACTCATCTATCCCTCAAGAAATCAAGTAATCATCACTCATCAAGAAATCAAACAATCAAAATTATCAAGGCAACAACACAATTATTCTAAGAAAGAGTAGTTTGTGCAATCAAGTCCATACCACCTTGTAACCTCCAAAATGGATCTAGTGAGCTCTACCTTGTGGACCAAAATTACTCCTATATGTAATATCTAGAATAGATCACTCCATCTAAGGGTCTTTTTCTCTTGAACTTTTTCTTGAGTAGCTATACATTCATAAAACTTGATACAAATCAAGCTACATGAGCCTATGTTGAGTTACATTATGGGCCCATAACACACAAATCCCAGGATCATTCTCACCTTTCAAACTTTGGGATAAATTGATATTGTAAGATAAAATAGTACCTTTTCCAAGATGTGAAGATAAATTTAGCACCAAACATGGAGATATGACAAAGAAGAGTGATAACCTCCAATTGAATTAAAGGATAGAACACGAATGGAATAATAGGGTAAACCGTAAAACTATAAATTTAAGCCCTATTACTTACTAGAAATACTAAACTATTGTGCATCTTTTGAATTGACTTGATCAATCCCATAAAATTGTACTTAAGTACTTATAGGAATAACAAATGTTTGACTAAAACACTATAGGTTCCTCATTATAAACAAACTTGCCTCAAAACTTGTTTGAAAAAAAACATACCTTGCCTAAGGGAAGTTATCATTCAAAACACCCAAAACCTTTACACAAATACAAAAGGGACTCGACACAAAGGAGTAAGATTTTAATATTCACGCAATCCATAATGATCTTAGATTTCAACAAAGAGAAATGAAGAGTTTGTATCTTTGCGGTAATAAAATGAGAGAAACTTATCGTAAGTAACAAATTTTGTCAATTCCCAACTCTTGGTTTGTTGTTGAGAGTTGCTCCGATACTTAAAAGGTGGAATTAACCCTATTTGTAGACAAATATACTAATAACTACTCATTCAGGGACATCATTGTAGCAAGGCACCGCAACAGAAACCAATTACACCACAAGGAGCAATACCAAAAGATTACAAGTCCTAGTTGTGATTGCTTGAGTGCAAGCAATCTCAGGTGGGGTGGAATGTCATGTCCCCGGAATTTGAAATGTAAATAAACTTATAAATACAATAAATTACAATATGAATATAAAATAAATGTTAACAATAAATTAAATTTATAAATATAATAGTAAATAATAATATATTAACAGAAAATATATAGACAAAATGATATACATGTTAAAGGCAGCAATTAACCAAAAGTCAATAAAAGACAAAGGCAATGCTGGGTGGGGAATAGGACAAATTAAGAATAAGGACAAAATACCAATCAGCGATTAATCTCAGACCAAGAAAAGCAGCGATCACATTGAAAAAGGCAGCAATTAACCAAATAAAAGGTGGCAATTCATATTGGTTGAAATATTAAGGAAACGATTCATAAAGGGCAGTGAATACCATAAGTAAAGAAGAAATTGTATTACTCAGCAAGTAATAATTATGCATTGATTCATAAGTGAGGAAATATTATGTTAAAGTCAGCAATTAATTATAAAGAGGAAAAGGTTATAATTAGTCAAGAGAAGCAATTAATAAAGGGGTGCATCCCTTGTAAGTGATGCAAATAAAATAAAGGGATGTGTCCCTTGCTAAATAAATAGATATAAAAGAACAGAAAAATAGAGATCAAAAAGGGGGAAGAATCAGGTGCACTCAGAATAAGCAAGGAAATAAATGGAGATAAAGGAACAACAAACAGAGACATAGAAATAAGTAAAGTCTGATGTATGTGAAGGGATGAATTAGATCTGCAATCAAGGAATGATATACAGGAATACATTTGCATATATATTTATATATAGTATAACCCATACATGTGAAGAGCACAAAGATATACTGAGAGGGGGCGGGCCGAGGGGAGGATGTGAATCAGTATATCAACAAACTTTTACCCTCTCAACTTTATCAACTTTTAAACTTCAACACAATATCAACTATGCAATAAGACACAATATGATCAAGTTGACACCAATAATTGTACTTTATGTTTTTATATGAAATTACAAAGATTCTAGGCACCAACCTACTTGAATCATCAATTTTGTGCTTTGGTAGGCACCAACCTACAAGGACCACCAACCCCTAATGTTCGTAGGCACCAACCTACTGGAGGCACCAACCCCCACTTGCCAAGCACCAACTTAGCAAAATGATAAGCTTCAAGAATAATACTCCACCTTCAATGTTGCTTCTTCAACGGATGATGGACATTATAATCTTCTTGAAATTATCCTCCTTGAATGATATCAAAATGTATCTTGTTCACAACTCTCCTTTTTTACATTAATGATTTACTTCATGATGATACCATCTACTTCACCAAATCTGCATCATATTCTTCTTCCCAAATCTTTATTTATTCTTATTCACCAATATGCTTTTAAATGATGCACCATATATGTTCTCTTTCACAAATCACTTTATAGCATTACACTAATGTCTTCCTTCAATTCCACTTTAATTCTGCCTCAAGTCTGCTTGTAAATCAGTATTGAAGTCTCACATCTGCTTATAGATCTTTTCTGCTCATAGACTTCTTTTAAGTCTGCTTGTATTATTATTCAACACATATATTCACCCTTCACACAATCTGCAACAATAACCCTTGGTGTAGATCTGTTCTAGGTTTAATTTAATACTTAAAGATAATACATAAACTTATTCACTTTATTGCCCTTTTTAAATCTGCTCAAATTCAACTGATTTTATATTGTACTTAAATCTCTACTCATTACTTTATCACTGCAGCCTTAACCTTTACTAATTAATTTGTCATTGTTGTCTTAACCTTTATTGCTGCTCATATCTGCTTATACATCTGCTGTTAAAACTGATTAATGTTCATTTTCATGTCCTCCTGCTCGAACTCTGATTACTTCCTTTTTCTATCACAGATGATATTCATTAAAATACATAATTCTTTACACATAAATGATACGTTTTTCCTTCTTTTCACCTGCTCATGTTTGGGTGATATAAACGTTTCTTCCCATGTACACATTGCACACACAGCCACTTCTCTTTCACACTCTTTTTTATGTTCTCATACCTCCACGTTAAGGGTGGCATCCCTTATTCATATCCTTTGAAGTGAAACGTTGCTTTCTTTAATACATGGATGCCTTTTAAACACTTTGTCTTTTCTGACATGTCTTTTTCTTTTTTTGTCTTTTTCATTTTGTCTTTATTCAACTCTAATTGTCTTTTTCCTTTTGTCTTTATTCAACTCACTCTAATTGCTATGTTTAATCTGAAGAATCGAGTTTTGTCTTTAAATGATTTTGTTCTATTTTATTAAATCTGAAATTGCATCATCTCATAAAAGTCGTGCTTCTTCAAACATTAGCAATCAGTTCATGCTGCTTTATCACTTGTTTAGTAACATTATTGTATCTTCCATCACAGTCACATCTCTTCATGATTAATTAATCTTTCTCTTAGGAAATGCCATGAGTTGCACTGAAGATGCTTAAGTAAGTCCTTTTTTAACTCCCAATAGTGATCTGCTTGTTTAACTCTATGACTTCCATCCATTATGGCATTGTGCCTTTTGCACTCTATTTATGTTCCATATGCGGCAAGTCATCCAACATTACACTGCAGCTTATCTGGATTACATTTATATAGACTTTATGCCTGCTATATACAAACCAAAGTAATCTTGGATAGCTTTGACTATGGACTAGAAAGCCAGGGGTTTAGATGCTGCAACAAAGCATCTGCAAACATGTTCCCAGAGGAGACTGCATCATCTATACATTACTGATAATATGCTGAAACCCTTCTTGACATGATTTTTACATGAATGACATCTTTGTCTTTTCAACTTTGACATCAATGAAAACATTTCCAACAACATGTTCATTTGAAGTATTGAAATTAATTAGAACTAGTTATATATCTATATAAGTATATTCTATACGATAATGCACTAATGATGCTTGCAGCAATTATTGAACCTTACAAGTAATTATGATGCCTTGGTATAAGTATGGATAATAGATTCTTAATTGTTTGATCTACAATAACGATATCTTCTGAGTGTTAAGAACAGATCGATTAAGGAGAAAAAGATACATACCAAGAGTAAGAGAGAATCAGTCCAGTTCATCACCACCACTTACTATTATCCATAGTTGGAAAACTCGGACTCGCCGCGGACTCGGCAACCCAAAAATATGACTCGGACTCGGGACTCGGCACGGACTCGGGAAAAGACTCGGCTAGGACTCGGCAAAAAAAAAAACCGTAGTTTTACAAAAAAACAAGAACAAATTAATGCATTTAGAGAACATAAGAGCCTAATTTGATTATCAAACACTCATAATTCAAAGATTACATATGTCATATGATCATCAAACACTCAATAATTGAAATTTAATCATTCATAGTCATCAAATACTCATAGTTTCAATGTATAACATCATAAGATTATAAATGTTTACTTATAATCTTGGCTTCTTTCAACCGCAATTCAATTTGCAGACCTCTATTTCACAAACTTGAGTGTTAAAATGAAAGAAAAAGTTAAAAAAAACATGGGTTTTTAACCCCTTTTGACTCCCAGCCACACAGGAGAGTTTTGGGTTGGGACTCCCGAGTCCAACCTCAGGACTCTTTTTAACCCCTTTTGACTCCCAGCCACATAGGAGAGTCCTGAGTTGGGACTCCCGAGTCTGACCTCAGGACTCTCCGAGTTCTGAGGTTGGACTCCCGAGTCCCAACCCAGGACTCTCCTAGACTCGACTCTCGAGTTCGTGGCGAGTCGACTCGGCTGGCCTATGTACTCCCGAGTCCGCGGCGAGTCCGCCGAGTCCGCAAACTATGCTATTATCAAATCAATTGATAGATTCAAGTGTATTTCTGCTATTTGTTATCTTACATCTATATAGATATGATCCTACATAATAAAGGAATATTGAGAGTGTAATTTCTGCAAGTAATTGTTTACCTATATATGCATATTGCTTATAAGTTAATACAAAAGGATTTCTTATGATTGGATCAGAATTATGTTGACTATCTAAAACCCACCCTGTGGGAAGGGCCAGGGGTGAAGTGGTAGGGGCCAAAAGCCCATTTGCAACCTCCACCCAATTCCTCAAGAAGGAAGGGCCTGGGGTGAAGTGGTAGGAGCCCAAAAAGCCCACTTGCAACCTCCGCCCAATCCCACAGGATGGCAAGTGTCTTATGATTGGATCAAAATTACTATGGGAAGGGCCAAGGGTGAAGTGGTAGGGGCTAGAAGCCCACTTGTGACCTCCATCCAATTCCTCAAGAAGGAAGGGCATTGGGTGAAGTGGTAGGAGCCCAAAAAGCCCACTTGCAACCTCCGCCCAATCCCACGAGATGGAAAGTGTCTTTAGGGGTTGAGTCATTGATGGGGAAAGCAGGTACATGTCGCCAAGGGGGAGGGTTGTGGTATACACCCTTAGGCTTGGCATATGGCTTCTAGCGAACCATGTCCCTTCTCCCAATTTCCTAGTATGTTGCAATATTGATAATTTATGAATGTGATGCAATTGACTAATCCTAACAAGCATATATACATATTTATGAATGTTGTTCATGTGGTGAATGCATAGTTGAAAAACTCGGACTCGGCAATAACTCGGCAGACTCAAAAATTTTAAAAACTCGGGACTCGGCAAAAACTCGGGGAAAAACTCGGCAATAACTCGGCAAATTTATCGAACATTTGATATTGAAGTCTTTATATTGAATATTACAAATAAAATTGATATTGAAGTCTTTATATTTAATATTACAAAATACAAATAAAATTAATATTACTGAAATCTTTATATTAAATATATTACATAAAATTATTACTAATATTACTAAATTATATCAAACCTTTATTTTATAAAATTACAAATATTACTAAATCTTTATATTAAATATTGCAAAAAAAATTGATATTAAATTTTTAAGTTTATATTACAAATAAAATAAATTTGATGCAATATAAAATAAATTTGATATTGAAGTCTCTATACAATATAAAATAAATTTGATACTAAATAAAATAAAATTGACATTAAATTCTTTTAAGTTTATATTACAAATAAAATAAATTTGATGTAAATGAAATAAATTTGATGCAATATAATATTATATACTAAAGTCTTTATATTGCAAACATAAAATATTCATAGAAATATTAATATAAATACTCATATAAATATTAATATTAATATAAACTATAAAGAATAATCAATAAATTAATGTTTGCAAATTAATTTAAATTCCCAGTATGGAGTCTGCGAATTAATAAAAGATTATTATAAACTTAAAAAAAAACAATTCCAGTTTGCATTCGTCGGGCTGAGTGTTTTGTTTGTTAAAACTTAAAATATAATTTTTTTAATAAAATCATTCTTGATTCCCCCGTGAATGCAGAAGACTCAGGCGGAAATCGCATATGAAGAACTCATGAAATTACAAAACGTGAATTCGCAGAGAATAAAAACCGAAAAATACATGTGAAAAATATCAAATTGTGCCCTTCCTCGTCCGTTTTCTTTTGCTGTCGTTTTCTTTCCTACAATACGCGCGTTTTTTGGAGTTTGTAACCCAAAAAAATTAGGGTAAAAAATATAAAGACTGCGTCCTTGAAATTTTGACCGCGTTTTTCCTTCAATACCTGCGTTTTTTCGCGATTTTTTAACCACTAATCGCCGCGCGTTTTTAGGATTACTCGGCTGCGAGTAATCACGCGATTAACTCGCCTCCCTGTCTGCAATGCGATTACTCGCGAGTTTTGCGAGTTTTGAGCGAGTTTTTCAACTATGGGTGAATGCAAGATTCAATTCAAGATTACATCATTAAAGAGATATTTATTGATAAGGTGAAAACCTTAACACTAATTTGTTATAATTTGTGATCAATAGGTGAATTCTAGGGAAAATTAGGATAAGGGACATTACACGTGCTCATACCCCCCTAGCCCCAAGTGGCAGGAACATCCAACAAAGACAATTCCATCCAACTTAGGGTGGTGTACTTACATTGAGAGAACCTATATCACCCTTCATGTTTCCTTGCCAACCCTACACATGATTGATTAAATAAAAGGATGTATGTAATGTCCCTTCCATAGACAGCTCAGTTCGTAGCGAAGGTGGGCCTACTATTAGGGTTCTTGTACGTCAGCAGACTGGTTAGAGGACCCAACCAAGGGTTGTGTAGTTGGGAGCCTTATGAGCCTTTCAATTTGGAGTTCGGTTGTGAATCTAGGGCTAAAGTGAAAATATTAAGAATGGAATAGTAAAAGGTGAATAGTAACTGAAAATCATAAGGTGAATAGTGAAAAGTGCCCCCATCCTAGCAACTCAAGTTGTTTTTAAAAAATGGCCCCTTCTTTTGATGAGGAAAGACCTTCAAGGAGGATTATTTTATTGCTTTTTATTAAAAAAAACTCATGGAGGTTATAAAGCAATGTGTTGGACTCTTTTTTGAGCATTCTATTCTCATTTTGACAAAGGCAATTTGCAAGTTGAGCTTTAGAGAAGGGTTTCAGCATTGTTTCAGCCTTTTGGGAACGAAAACTCTCAAGGGCTATTGTGAATTGGACGAGAACCCAGTTCACCTTTGGGGAGGGCCTGCCTTAGGTCTTCATTTGGGCTTTATTGGATGAGTTTCAAGTATATATCTTTCAGATCTAAGTTTGCAGCAGTATTATATCAGCATATTGCAACAAATCAGGGGCAGCCATAAGCAGTATAGGCCTTCTCAAGGCCTTGGCAACTCATTTTATACCATACCTCAGCTTGCTGCATTATTTCAAAACCACAAGCTTCAAACCCTAAGTGCTACGAAGTGTTTCATACCAATTAGTGGCTCTGATTTGCATATTCAATTAGCTAGAAATTCATATCAGACCCTGGGGCAGATTTGTGAAGCTAGGAAGAAGTTGAAAAAAGTTTGTCTTTGCTGTTCAAGTTTATATCAGATTGTTATATGCAGATTTGTGGTATGTACAATAACATTTGAGCCAATAAATTCATCATTATTGCTTTCTATTTAAATTGTATGATTTATTTAAGTTTTAGCAGCAATTTCCTTCCTTCTTGTTTGCAATATTGTCACATAATTCAACATTCAACAAAAACACACAAAAAAATCAGAAAAACGCAAAACCAAAACCTTCCTATTCGCTAGTCAAAGACTTTGAAAAGACAAAACTTAGAAAATCATATCAGCTTTGGGTTGGGGATCTTTCAATGTAGATTATAATAATATAAATAAATTCACTATTTCCCTTATTTACTAATTTAGACATAACATATCTCTCCTTATTGCATATTAGTCATTATGAGATTAGCTATAACTATATATTTATATGCTATCAAGATTATACATTAAATGCATATACAATCAAATGCATACCAATCACTTATTGTATTAATAGCTACTGCTTTTTTGAATGCAGATTTCTATTTTTTGATCTTCTTCATCTCATATTCATCTCAATTGATACCTTCCCCCAAATGTCCCCACATTCCTATATATCCACACATTTCAATGATGGGGCACATCTCTTTATCTCTTTGAAAAGAGATGTCCTTTTGTTAAGGAAAGAGTGCTTCTTTAAAGACTAATTATAGTTGCTACTCCTTAGTAAATGAATCACTGCCTAAAGTCTTGATTGTTGCCTTTATTAAATCGCTGCATATTATCAAAGATAATCGCTGCCCTTCTTTTAGTTTTAACATTACCGCTGCACCTTATTCACATTAATCGCTGCTCTTTAATTCTTCATACCACTCTTACTCATTTTTATTTCATTCTTGGTCGATTAATACATACATATATTTTCCTTTTACTTAGGTGCCAAGATATGGTCGGCTAGCATGAAAGTATGGGTTGGCTGGATTAATACATATTTATATAGTACTAAGAGGGGGCCAAAGTATGGGTCATCCAGTAAACAATATATAATACTCTTTCATAGTCGACCATCTTGAGTAAATGTATGAATGTAATAAATGTCTCATTTCTGAAATAGACCCAGTGCTGCCAAATGGGCATTTTAGTGTTGCAATTTGATCATGGCAGGGGCATGACACCTTCCTGCATGATTTGATGTATACCTTATCAACAAGGATGAAAAGACTTTAATCAAAGTTGATAAGGTCTTCTACTTCAAGCTCAGCTTGTTGTATCTTATTCCCTAGTATAGTCGTCAAAAGCTATTACCATTTTTATTTGTCTCTTGAGAGACAATTACACAAACAGAACAGCACATATAGTAGAACTGTTCTTCAAATTGTAGGGGAAAACTCCTTGAGATCTAACTATAGACAATGTTCACAAGTTTGCAAATTCTACAAGATTTCAATTGGGGATTTTGCATAAATGTAAATTACTAAGTGGCAATGTTTTGCCCCAAATGCAAGCGTCAAACTATTAACAATCAAACCCTGCAACAAGATTTTTATATATAAGCTAAAATAATTCGAGCATAAATGAATAAATTCAACCTCCTATTGGCTAAAGCAAAGACCACTATTTGGCTACAGCACAGATATATTGGACAGAATGTTTACTACTAGCTAAAGAAGAGACTAGTATTCAATAGTGACAAAAATATATTGGACAAAAAACAAAAGAATGCTTACTACTGGCTAAAGAAAAGATCAATACTCATATCAATAGGAGACATTAAAGAAATTAAACATTAAATGGCTTCATATTAAAAAAAAAAACTAAATTGCATTCAAAGCTACAATTTAGAAAGAATAATCTCACCAATACAAGCTCAACTAAATGCAGTCTCCTTTCAATTTACTTGATGAAATTACAAACATGCAATCATTGGATAACACAATAACTTCAACTAAATAATACAATAGCAATATCTACAACGTAAGTCTGGCTTCAACTATCGTTCACAATTTATGTGTTCCAAGCACTTATTTATAAGCTCATAAAGGTCGCTTTCAGGGATTTAAAAATAATAATTAAATATTCCTAAAAAGTATCATTGTAAAATTATCCTATCTCTATCTGCAAAAAAGTGAAAATAAAACCACTTTAAAACAAACTAATCCTAACACAATTACTATAAAATAAAATCCTTAAATAGGCTCTTTTCCATCACCTGGAAATAGCCACTGCTGAAGTTGGCATCTACCTAATATATCCACCATTAAAAATAGTCATCTGCACTTGAAAGAACTTTGTGAAAAACTAAAGCAACTTTTGACTTGAAACTACTGAACCCTCTGGATCTTCTGAAGAAAACCCAAAACCCTAACCATGTTGAGTTTTTTGATATCCCAGCATGTTGACATGCCAATACTCTAATTTGAAATCCTGTGACTCTGAAGCACTGAAAAGCTTCCTTTGACCTTGCCATTCACATTCTTCATAAGGTGGGGTATTCGTGTGGCTAAGTAGAGTAACTTATGCAACTTCACTATTGGCAGTTCTCTGTTGTAGGTATTTAGAAATGAAAATAAATGATGTGCTACACCTGAAAACTTCTTGATATTCCTCTATGATTCTGTCATCTCCTTCTGGAGTATTCATGTGGCTAGGTAGAGTAACTTATACAACTTCACTATTGACAGTTCTCTGTTGTAGGTATCTAGAAATGAAAATAAATGATGTGCTACACCTGAAAATTTCTTGCTATTCCTCTACAAATCTGTCATCTCCTTCTGGATGGACTGAGAACTATCTTTTGGAAATTCTAGGGTTTTAGGGCACTGGATTTGATCAATCAGTCTGCTTAGACAAAGATGACAGCTGCTAAGAAAAGACAAGTAAGAAGGATTTGGAAGGAATCCTGCCAAAGACTCTTCAAAATTTATTGCAAACCTTGCCAACCCTTAAACATGGCCCTCAAAATATCCTCAAATACCTGCAAAAATAAGAAGAATCAGCCTTGTTTTTGCTGTGAACAGCACATGTGAACTTGCCTTGATTTTTGGGAGAAAAACAGCCCACTTTCTAGCTGCTAGGGGGGACGTTTAGTGGCTTTTGCCACTTAAAATTGCATCATACATGTTTTTGATGTCCCTTTGACAGGCTGGCAGAAATCACTTAACAATTGGCCTATTTATGACTTTCTGGGCAGAATTTTGGATGGCTGGAACCATCATAAGATGCACCACATTTTAAGTCCATTTTTTACCTTCATATCAAGCATGCTTTCATAACCACGTTGCCATGTTGTGAGCCCAGAAGAAGATTAGACAGGCTTTGCCACCGTAAAAGTGTAAACTTTTTGTGTGCAAACCGGATTCACCTAACTTACTGCAAATTTGTTTGGCTACAACCACACAAAAATTTGTAAAGAACCACGTACTGATAGAGAATAATAACAGAAATCTGCTAATCACGAATCTGGAACTGAGCCAATAGACGACTATAAACAATGAGAGAGAGTAGTGAATAGTAACAGGTATGGAATGAACACAGTTCTGCATACAAACAGCAAGTCAATAACCATGACTAACAGACCTTTATTCAGCACCAAGTTACAGGAAAACAATTGCTAACAGCGATGCACTATAATAGTCGGGCACCCAAAGATACTCCGGTTACAGATCTCGTGAACACAAATATCCAGGTGCATGCAAGGAGGGTCTGATCGTCTGAGTACACGAATGCAAGATCCGCACCAATGACAATACAAAAAATGATCCCACTGTCACAACACCATTACAGACCCGTTGCTATACATTGATAGTTTCAAGGGTGTATGAATCGCCAAACAAGTACCAACTGTCATCGCTAGATTAAGGACTTCTGATTTCACTCCCAATGATGATGCTTATGCCACTTCGCAGCCTGTAGACACTCAGGATGTTAAAAGGAAATGAGTGTGTGGCCATAGCCTGGGGCTCGGCCACCAAACGTTTATCGCACCCCTCTTTGACCAATGCCTGTCGATCTGGTGCAACCTGAAACAATGGAAATGTGTAATGTTTCATTTTCCTAGGCAGTGGTCAGATGCAGTGGTTAGTCTACCAACTGGTCCCCGTAGGCTAATAGGGTGTTTAGGGGACCCTTTCGTGGGTAATCTTTGGCTCTTCAGCAGACTCTTTGGTGCTTATTTTAGTATTCTTCAACTCAATGTTCCAGTTTATTTGCGGTGCGCCTTCCAAAGGCCATTCAGGAGACTTTGATGCACACTTACTATTTTTAGTAAGTCACTCAAATGTGTTGCTCATACTTTCTATTTTTGGCATTCAGAAGACTTTGATGCACACTTACTATTTTTAGTAAGTCACTCAGATGCGTTGCTCATACTTTCTATTTTTGGCATCGTGGCATAACTATATCCTGAAGTTATATTGGTTAATATTGGTCCTATGCATTTAATATTAATAACGTCAAATAATAAAGTTAAATTAAATAATTTAACTTTATGCGTTATTAGCATATTTTAAAAGGGGTCTTTATTATAAAGGGGATTTAAGTGATTTTAAAGTGTATAATATAAGTTAAAGTGTCATTTTAAAAGGGGAGATATAAGTGACATTTAAAGCATACTTTATAATTTATATTATAAACTTGTGCACTGAAATTAAAAGTAAATTGAATGAAATAAAAGTTAAATGTGAATTTGAAGTGAAGTTGAGAATTATAAAAGGGCATTTGAAGCTCATTTTATTCATTCGTGATTATTATTCTTGTTTTGAGAGAATTTGGTGAAGAGTTTCAGCTAGGGTTTGCTGGTAGTGAACATCTCAAGCTTTTTGAGGACAAAATCCCTCCGGAAGAATAGCTCAATTCAGGAGTGAGAGATCTCCCAAGCCAACTTGCAGACAATTTCATTTCAGGGATTGTGCTTGTGCTTCATCGATTTATAGGAAAGGATTCAAAATAAAGGTTTAAAAATTTAATCAAAAAATTTGAGTTTAATTCATCATTGACAAAGGAGATTACAGAGTTTTCCAAGAAATTATGTAAGAGACCAAGTGTCTCTCAACCCAAAACTTCTGACTGTGAATGCGTTTTTTTGTTTGTTTTGTGATTTTTGATTTTTTTTTGGTGGTTTTTTGCAATAAAAGACAAATTGCAATTTTGCAAGGAAATGCTTGAAAAATTAAATAAAAATACCAGATGATTGAAACTACAAAATACAGTTTAGATTCCAATGCTAGATGATTTACTGACCTTCTAGAATAAATACAACTGCTAGTTTCAGACATACAATAAAAAGGCAAGCTATTTATTAAGGAACCTGAATAAGCTTGCAGTCACCTGTGAAAGAGCCTGAAATGGTACGGCTGAATAAGATGAGCAATCCTTTGACCCAAAAATCAATGCAGATGCTCCAGAAACCCTAGGCGCCCAAAGTGATGAAACCAGAAGATGAAAAAGCAAGGCGTTTTGGTATGGGAATGAAGTACGGCCTTTGCTGCAGCAGAAGTACGGCCTGTACCAGCAAGTGTGAAATCCGTACTTTCTTGGTAAGTGTGCCAAATGATCAAGAAAGAGTCGCCCCTGAATATGAAACCCTTCTGAAGAAGTTCGACCCAAAATCTTGATGAAAAATCTTCACAATAAGCTCTGTATGACTTCTGAATGAAGTCACCCTGTTGACAATCTTCAACTGATATTGCACAGTCTCAGTATGCCTGATTCTAAAGAGGGAACGTTCTTGAAAACCTGATGATCTACAGAAACCCTTGTTTCTCAAACCCCGATGCTCTCAGAGAGAAATAACGACAAATTAGAATAATCAACATAATAAGTTCGATTTGCCTTGAGGAATTATATAACTTCTCTCAAAAAGTCGACCCTTTACAAAAATCAACTCATTTGCATTTAATAACATAATAATTCGCCCTTTTGAAATACTTAGGCCAAATCATTAATAAATGGCATCCTTTTTATTAATGAGTATTAAACTCATTAAATATTAAAATTTCCCTTTTTATTATAAAGTATTAAAATACTTTATAATTCGCCATTTTAATAATAACTTTAATATTTCATTGAAATGACTTTATATTATAAAGTCAAATTAATAATCTCTTTAATTATTATTAAATGCTATAACAATCCCTGCTTGTTCATCAAATTATCAAACCGGGTCAAAGCTGAACTGACCAATTAAATCAAGTGCCCTGCCAAAAATAGCAACTCCTGCCTTCCTGACTTACTATAAATAGTAAGTACCTCAAAATCACTCTGTAAGTGTCCGCAAAGGCCCAAACCTGAATCAACTGCTGGAGTGATGTTCCCAAACGCTGGATAACTGCCTCAAGTGATCCTCTAAACACTTCTGCCAGCCTACGAGGATCTGAATGATAGGCTAACCTCATAAATAACTGTACTGCCTAGGAAGGGGACATTACAAATTATCAAGTGTTTGCCAAGCAAGGGTTTTGAATAATATTTTTATTTATGCCTGAGTTTATTATTGCAAAATCAGAAGTATTAATCTGCTACTACAGTGACATGAACAGTGTCGCTACAATATTATTCTGTTATGTGAAGCTATATTGGCATTTTGTGTCTTCATTTACACCTTTTCACAAGGGGCTGTGGTCTTCTAAGCTGGGATTACTGGTAATGCTTTGTTCTGTGTGTTGTTGCAACTGATATACTATTGTTCTGGGCTTAGTTGAAGCTGTTCAGACAGTATTGGTGTTGCTATTTTCACTCCCAGGTCTGAGCACTGTTTCCTCTTGTATTTCATTGCATGTAAATCACTCAGAAAGCAACAAACAGTGCTCTGTTAGCTTCAGGCTGAGTATTATATCTGATTGTCAAACTGCTGTCCAACCTTGTATTCCTTCCCTCTGTAATACTGTTGTTTCTGAGTATTATCAGTCTGAAATCTGAATGTAGTTTATTGCTGTTTATTTCTGAGTCTCATTACCATATAACAGTTGTAAATAATAATTCCAAACAGTCTTCAAGGACCTGAAAATGCAATCCTAGTTGTGCTTAGTCTGTTCAAACCAATATGAATGTAATGCATATTTATTAGCATGAAGCAATGGAAGTATAATGTAACTATTTCTGAGTTTATCATTTGAGAAATGCAAACATCAAACATTTGAAATATTCAGTTCAGTTTTCATGCCATCTATTTGACAAAATGACAATGTGTCAAATTGCTAAGATCGCTTAAAATATCAAGCAAAATCGCAATAGAGATCATTCCATTTGGGGTGGGACACTTCAAAATGCTATCAAAGCATGCCATTCCTCCACCCCTCCCCCACTCTACTTTTCTTTGTGTTAGAATATTATTATTATTGTTAATGGTCAATGTTATTTTGTTTTGTTTGCTTGTTTACTACTGTTTCTACAGTAGTCTGTAGGTAGGTAGCTATTTAATATCTACAATATTATATGTAACCTCTTTATTATGTAACATTTTTTCATGTTAATAGTAGAATGTTTATTTCTCTACCATTCACACTTTGATTTGTATCCGAAAGTGTAGTGCGTAGAGTTAGGCTATGATGAATTGCGAAGAAGAGCTGAAATCACAAAAGGATGGTGTTTTCGTCCCAAACCTGATGAGGATCTGTAGGGGTTGAAATCCCTAGCAAATCGCCATGACCGTTTGTCCAAATTTTGTGATGATAATTCAGCAAAATAGAACTAATATTAATATCAAACAATAAGCCTCCCAAAACAAGTCGACTCATACCAATATTAAATTTAAATATTATTTTTAATAATTCAAATTTTTATTATTATTTAATTTTTATTTAAGCCTTTTGAAATTTAGAACTAGTGTTGAGAAACTCTCTTCCCGCCAAAGAGAGGAGACCTATTTTGGGATGGGGACATGACAATCCTCCCCACCTGGATGTTGCTTGCCCTCAAGCAACTTTAGATTCGGATGCTCAAAGATCTCAACCCCCTCCCATGTTGTGTCTTCAATCGGAAGGTTCTTCCATTTCACCAAGTATTCTGGAATGAGCTTGTTTCGCAGCCCTTTCTCCCTCACATGCAACACCCTCTTGGGCTCAAGTATCAATTTTCCTTCGTCATCAATAGGAGGCAACTCTACTGAAGGTGCAATCTGTTGTCCAAGTGCCCTTTTTAGGCATGACACATGAAAAATGTTATGAATTTTGTTGCCCTGGGGTAATTCGAGCTCATATGCAACCTCCCCAATCCTCCTCACGAACCGGTAGGGGCCATAGAATCTTGTCTTCAACTTTTTTGCACCATTTCCCTTGAGGGTAGATTGTCTATAAGGCCGCAACCATATCATCAATCTCAAAAACTCTCTCTATCATGTGCCGATCTACATACATCTTCTGCTGGTTCTGAGCTTACTACAAGTTTTTCTTAAGAGAATGCAAGATATCCATACTTTGTTGTACCACATCCTTAGCTCTAGGAACTCTACTATCAGTAAGAATCAAATCCATCAATGAAGTAGCATCATAACCCTAAAGAGCCTTGAAGGGTGACATACCAATAGACATATGATGCATGGTGTTGTAGCAAAACTCCCCCAAATGCAACCATTTTGTCCAAGCTGTTTGCTGCCCCATGATATAGTTCCTTAGGTATCCCTCAATCCACTTGTTCATGATTTTCGTTTGCCCATCTATTTGTGGATGGTAGCTAGTGCTTGGAGTCAATTTCGTGTGAGTTAGACAAAAAAATTCTTGCCAAAATAAACAAATAAACCTATTGTCCCTATCAGTCACAATGTTCTTGGGCAACCCATGAAGTCTAAATATTTCTCTAAAGAACAGATCAGCAACTTGTGGGGCCTTAAATTCTAAAGAAATGGCATGAAAGTGAGCATATTTTGTAAGCCTGTCAACCACCACATAAAATAAGTCCATGGAGATGCTTTCCCATTTCCGATTTGGAATGGGTAGGGGCTGCAACAAACCAGCTAGAAAGACATGCTCAGTCTTGTTTTGTTGGCACACCAAACACTCTCTAACATGTTGCAATACATCATTCTTCAGCCCTTTCCATGAGAAATGCTCCCTTATTTGTCTGTATGTCTTGTAGAACCCCAGATGACCAGCAAGAGGTGTGTCATGACAAGCTCTCATTATCCTCTCCTTAACCTTGGATTTTGGTACAAGATATACACGGTCTTTGTAGAGGATGAGATCTTCAACTACCTTGTATCTATCATCAAGCATCTTCCCATCTAAAATATCGGAAGCAATAGAATCTTTGGCATATTCAGCTATTATGGCAACCTTCCAATCAACAGATATATCAGACATAGAGCAAAAATAAGGCTTCCTAGAGAGTGCATTAGCCACCACATTGCTCTTTCCCTTCACATACTCAATATCAAAATCATAGGCTTGGAGTTTGCTTACCCATTTTTGCTATCTATCATTCAAATCACGCTGATTGAGAAAGAACTTGAGGCTGTTATGATCTGTTTTCACCACAAATTTGCCACAAACCAAGTACTGTCTGAATTTGGCAAGGGCATGCATGATAGCTAGCATCTCCTTGTCATAAATAGAGAAGACCTTCTCTGAATTCTTGAGCTTCCTACTCTCATATGCTATAGGATGTTTGTTCTGCATCAAGACTGCTCCAATGCCCTCTCTTGAAGCATCACACTCAAGTAGAAAAGGAAGTGAAAAATCTGGAATAGCCAAAATAGGACATGAGCTCATTACCTCCTTAAGCTTATCAAAAGCTTGCTGCGTTGTAGGGCTCCAAGAGAAAGCTCCTTTCTTCATTAAGTTGGTCAATGGAGTTGCAAGTTGTGAAAACCCTCTCACGAACCTCCTATAATAGCTACATAGGCCCACAAATCCTCTCAACTGTGACAAGTTCTTGGGTCTAGACCAATCATGAATTGTCTTGATCTTCTCCTCATCGATGCTAACCCCTTGAGCACTAATCTTATGCCCCAAATACAAAATCTTAGTCATCCCAAACTCACATTTTGACATCTTGGCGTAAAATGAATGATGCATGTCAAGCACCTCCTCTATATGCTTCAAGTGATCCTCCCATGTCCTACTATAGATCAAGATGTCATCAAAGAAAACCAAAACAAATTTCCTCAATTGTAGAATGAATACATGATTCATACAAGATTGGAAGGTGGCGGGTGCATTGGTCAACCCAAACGGCAAGACCAAGAACTCATAGTGCCCATAGTGACACCTAAAAGTTGTCTTATGCAAATCAATCTTGGAGAAATATACTGCACCATGGAGCTCATCTATCAACTCATCAATCCTAGGAATGGGGTAGTGGTTCTTGATTGTCTTCTTGTTGAATGCTCTATAGTCAATGCACATCCTCAACGTCCCATCCTTCTTCTTGACCAACACTACAGATGAAGCAAAAGGGCTAGAGCTCGGACAGATGTGCCCTATGTCTAATAGATCATTGATTGCCTTCTCAATTTCCTCCTTGTACATCCTAGGATGCCGATAGGGAGTGGTAATGACAGGCTTGGCTCCCTCCTCAAGCTCAATCACATGTTGGAATCCTCTATCAAGTGGTAATCCAAAAGGGGTCTCTCGAAACACCTTACACTTCTTGATAGTTTCAGGGGTGTATGAATAGCCAAACAAGTACCAACTACCATCGCTAGATTAAGGACTTCTGATTTCACTTGCGATGATGATGGTTATACTCCTTCACGGCCTATAGACGCTCAAGATGTTAAAAGGAAATGAGTGTGTGGCCAGAGCTTGGGGCTTGGCCACCAAACGTTGATCACACCCCTCTTTGACCAACACCCGTCAATCTGGTGCAACCTGAAACAATGGAAATGCTATCGCAGCACCCCCGACTATGCTCTTCTTTGATTCGTATCTGAAAATGCAGTGCGTAGAGTTAGGTTCTGATCAATTGCGAAGAATAGCTGAAATCTTGAAAGAAGCAAGATGAGGTATTCATTCCAAACCTGATGAGGATCTATAGGGGTTGACGTCCCTAGCAAATCGCCATGACCGTTTGTCCAAATTCCGTAATGATAATTCAGCAAAACAAAACTAGTATTAATATCATACAATAAGCCTTCCAAAACAGGGTCGGCTCAGACCAATATTAAATTTAAATATTATTTTTAATAATTAAAATTTATATTAGGATTTAATTTTTATTTAAGTTTTTTGAAATTCAGAACTAGTGTTGAAAAACACTCTTCCCACCAAAGAGAGAGGAGACCTATTTTGGGACGGGGACATGACGGTGCCTCTACCTTGACCACCTTTTATCGCCTTCCTTACCACTTTCATGACCATTTTTCCATGTTATGAGTTGGGTGCACATCACTAATACAAAAGCCCTATTTGTTGATGTTTGGTGGGAATTTGATTGGCTAAAACCATTACAAAGTGTGTTTCATAAAACTTGAAAGCTCTCCCTTCAATGTTGGTGCACTTTCATAAGTTGATTTCCATCATTTATAAGATGTGGTGGATTTTCATCATGATTCAACCCTCTCATAAGTGTGCTTAACTCAAAAAACTGCCCTTAAAACCTAGGCGTAGATTACCTAAGTCTTTGCCAACTTTACCTTAAGTTCTAGTGTGCTTTTTAGTGGCAGAACCAAGAGGAATGTGTGCCTCACTTGTTTTTCTTGCTTGACCAAAGTTTACTATACTCTTTGCCATGTTACTAAGTCTTTGGTGGAGTTTATAGGTGGCATTGCTACTTCAAAAGTATGCCTTGTTTCAATTTAAGTCCTTCAAAAATAGGTGTAGATTACACTTGTCTTAAGACCCTTTGTATGCCTTGGCATGCTTTTACAATCTATTTGCTATTTTTCCTTGAGGACTAAAGCACCTTTTCTTAATCTTCTTTCTGAAAGATGACTTAAATAGTTTCTAACCTCTACATAATTTGAACAAGTCCTCTATAGGGGACCTTTCAGAGACGTAGGGATGGGTAGGAAACCTCCCCACCCACACCTACTTTCAAATTAAAAGGAAGAAAGGAAACATCGCTAACCATCCCCTACAACACAATCAACATTAAATGCAATTTAAGAAAGAACACACAAAACTAAAAAACATAGGGATAGAGAGCCCACAAGCACTCCCACACCCCTTTACACCAACCTTAAACCTAAAAAGCCAAACTAACAACTAAAAAAAAAACTCATTTTTCCATTTTCAATATTGTGAAGAAGAAGACAAAGAAGGAGAACAGCTATGAGAAGAGAAGATCAAAACTACATTATTATCTTAAAAGTGATAAAATTACAAAAAAATGGCATATGCCTTGAAGGTTTGTGTGGTCTCAAAGGCTTTAATTTGGGCTTGGTGGCAAGGGCTCCATCCCTTGACCCTGCCCTATATCGCAATAGGGAGCATGCCAAGGGAAGTACCCCCGTAATCCCACAACGGGGCACTACCCCTCAACCCCACTAGGGTTTCTGCCCACAAACTCCTAGCTTTGCCCCCTTGACCCCTCTTACAACTTCATAGAGTAAATCAAAAGGAATAGGCTTACCTCTTGACAATTGGATAAGTTGGTGATTGTGCATAGTGCCTTGTGATTTCAAGATCGACAAAGTCCTAAGTATCTTCAAACTCCAACCACACATTTGGATGTTGATACCAAAGATGCCACATAGGTTGATGAGGAGGAGACACAAGAGGGATTGGGGTTCCATTGGATGAGGTAGTCCCTCATAGCAGCAATGACTTATACTTAGACTTAGACTCCCATTTTGATGCAATTATAGCAAATGTTTATTAGAGGCAGCAGCATATTTTCTATGTTTTTATCATTTTGTAATTGAGACTTGCAGCTTTTGGGCACTTTGTTGTATTTTTTAAACAATATATATACATGTCGACAATAAAAGCAATTGAATTTTTTTAGTTCATTTGTCAACTCTCATGTGAAATCTCAATTCAACTCTAATGTCATATATTAATGTTCTATAATGTATATGATGAATGCCTTTCCAATGTTATCATATGAATATTTGAAATTCCCTATTTTTTTAATAGTCATTCCCTAAAAATGACCTCTACCATCCCCATCCCAAAAACTTGGTGGAACATAGGAATTTCCTTCTTCTTCGATCCATTCTTGAACATCATCATTCTTTATTCCTTACTTGAGCTCGAGGTGATCATGTTTTCCTTGAAAATCATTAATAGAAAAGAGTATGACAAGACAAACTTCTGAAAACTAATTGGAAGGACCATGAGTTTGAACAAATTGGCTGATAAATTTGAGGATCGATTAACAAAACACTAACAAGAAGAGGCACGAACACTGAGTTTCATAGGGGTACAACACACTCTAGGATTTGGATAGCTTAACCTTCGATAAAACCTGCAATTATGGGTGCTTTAACATACATAAACAAACTTAAAAGTACAAAAAAATAATACAATAAAACTGAAATCAGAATTCTGTAGTTGTTGAAAAACTAATTTTTATTATTCTGGAAAAATTATAAATACAAATGATGGACATCACAAGGTTACATATAACCCAGAAACTTGGCACCTAAATTTAGGGAAACTAGCACTAAATATAGTATCCTAAATTTTAGAAAGCTAAATATAGCATTCTAAGTTTAGAAAAGCTAATATAGTATCCTAAATTTAGGAAAACTAACTATAGTATCCATGTTTCTACCAATTTTTTGTACCTAGAAAAAACAACTGAGCAACCAAAAATTCTAACAAAGTGATCATCTAAACCATCATGAAATCCACTATCAATTTGCATCCTCTCACTTGAAATTGTTATCCTCATAACATTCTCTCCATTTACACATTCAACTACTTGTTGACGGTGCCAAATATTTTGCAAGTCAGAATATCAGAAAGAAATCTTGTCAAGTTTAACACCAAACATTATATAGATTCATTCCACACCATGTTGCCCACTTGTTTTGGTCTAACTTGTTTGTCCTCTACATCTTCTTGCATAATTGTTGATGTCAATTTCCATAAGGAAACTAACTACTTTTCATGAATTATTTTCACCTTTGTTGGTGTAACTTGTTTGTCCCCTACATCATCTTGCATAATTGTTGATGTCAATTTCTAGAAGGAAACTAGCTACTTTTCATGCATTTTATTCACCTTCGCTTGGTCAACGCCTTCCACTCTAACAAACTTTTGGGTTTTCATATCCTACAATAACTTCAAACTAAAAATGACTACCCTATGAGTTCATAGCTTCGACATTTTCCACCCAAATGAAAGGCAATAATATATCATGGTGAATCAACAAAAGAAACATTTTTTAAAATAAGTGAACAAAGGATTTTATTAGAGGCACTCACCCAGGAATCAAAAAAGATTATAGTGAACCTATTAGTAGCAACCTAGACATATGGCAAATGGATCTAAAATTGTTAAATGTATTGTAATCATCTTTTTTGGAATCAAAGCAAGGAAGTTGCAATTTAAGTCTTTCAATATCTTTTTAGCTTTTGAAGATGCAAATGGATCTAAAATTGTTAAATATGTTGTAATCATCTATTTTGGAATCAAAGCAAGGAAGTTATAGTTTAATTCTCTCAATATCTTTTTAGATTTTGAAGACACATTGACCACAATAATCACCTCTTTCCCAAGGATGCTCCAAAACGCTTGGTCAAACCCTGAGGAGAAGCCATTGGGGATTAGGGCTTTGTCTTTTTGTGTTTTGAAGCCAAACTTCTTTATCTCTTCCTCTCAAAAAATAAATATGAGCTGGCCATTTTGGACACAATCAAAATGGTCCCAGGAATGCATCTTGTGATGGATTCTTGCTAGGCACATACATCTTAATAATCCTTCTCAAAAACATTTTCATAGAATCTTTTTCTTTATCACAATTAGGTTAGTGAGAATAACCCCACTCAAAGGTTTGAGCATGGTAGTTGTATTGGACTTCTTGTGAGCTTTCGTTTGTCCAACAATTAGAACACAGAATGAACATAGGATTTATGTGAAAACCCTTGCGGGAGAAAACCACGGAAAAATGTTGCTTATATATATATTGATCTTCTTGTAGGCACCAACCTACTTCTTTCACAATCTTCTTTTGTAGGCACCAACCCACTAGAGACACCAATCCCCACTTACAGAATTTGTAGGCACCAATCCCCACAAATGAGCACCAACTCAACAAGAGACACCAATCTCTTCTTTGATAGTCACCAACCTTCAAATTCTTCAATGGATGATAATGTCTTCACAAAGATCACAAAGATCTGATTGTAGATACTCTTTCTTTCACAACTCTGAATGCAATGCTTTCCTTCTCAAATCTGATTTCAAACAATACCCTCTACAAATCTGATTTCTAACATTGCTCTTTACGAATCTGATTTCAAACCTGACTTCGAACAATACAAGACTTTCTATCACAAACCTGATCACTAACCAAGCAATATCCTTCCTCCAAAAATCTGATCCAAACCATGCACAAATCTGATTTCTAACAATGCTCTTTACAAATCTGATTTCAAACCTCACTTTGAATAATGCAAGACTTTCTATCACAAATCTAATAACTAACCAAGCAATATCCTTCCTCCAAATATCTGATCCAAATCATGCACAATCTTCTTTCACAAAACTGATCATAAATATGGCAATATCTTCACATGAATTTCTGTCTTATGATCAGTTCTAACTTCCCTTACAAATCTGCTCTCAAGTTATCCATCAAATAACATTAACAATCTATTCATATATTCAAATATAAATCTGAATTACGCTTCATATTCTCTGCTGTGGATCTGCTTGAATACTTGACTGATTTACATTATTTTTTCTTCTTACAAAACTGCCCTCCACATCTTCCTTTTATACCACTATGTATCCCTTCAAAGGGAGGCGAACTCTTTCCAAGGGAGATGTCTTTTACTAAAGGAAACAACTCTTATAAATCACACAGCTCTTCATTTACATGCCTTTTGATTTATTTTTGTCTTTACATGGGAGCACTTCCATATAAGGGGTCAGCCCCTTACAAATTTTAAATTTGATTTATTTAAACCTTTAATAGAGGCGCTCACACTTCATAGAGTCGGCTGCATCCAAGAGAGGCAACTTTCCTTCAGGTCAGCCTCTTCAATATTTATTTCTCTTTTAAAACTGTTTTTATTTCCTTTTAAAGTCGGCTTTCATTCCCAGTCATTTCAAACTGATCACTCTATTTCTCTCTTAGTCAACCTTGATAAAATGAGCATTGTTTATATTTTAAAAACAATCTTGAACCTTGGTGCTTAAAGAATAAGTCGGCCACCTCTTGTAACATAAAATCTTTGAACACTTTCATCCAAAAATCTTTGAACACTTTCATCCAAGGATAAATTGGGCTTTTAGGAATATGTTGGCCCAAACAAACTAATGTTTAAATCTTTAATTTAAACATTCTCTTGGCACTATCTCATGAGTAGTTGGCCATGATAGAGATTGGCCCAAAATTACAACTCCAATGTGATCCTGCAAACAGCTGATCCAACTTGTCTTTATAAAACTGATCTAACTAGCCTTGGATATGCCACTAAATGTAACTCAACGATATCAATTCCATCTTTCATACTTTGGTGTTAATTACATAACTTGTTTTGACATTCATGGGAAGATTTACACCTTGCGTACAATGATATTGCTACTTTGACATCAATGACAACCATTTCCTATATTCTCCCTTTGACATCAATGACAATATTTCCAACATTTTCCCCATCTTGCAGCCATAGCTCTCAAGTTTTGTTTCCTATACAACTCTTCCTGATAAATTTCTTCTAGAGTTGTCATGGTGCCCTATGCCTTTTTGAGGACTTTATATGTTGACCTATTTCTTCAATCTTCTTATTGCTCATTTCAAATTTCTCTTTGAAAGTTTCATTCTCCTTAAAGATATTCTTGAAGATCAATGCATTCCATTCTTTGTAGCAACATTTTACACATTTCAGTTTTTGCATAAATTTGAACATTCAAGATTCTTGGATGTTTAGGTACTCATTCACCCAATTCCTAACATTTTCCTAAATATCAAGGTCCTTGGGCCACATTAATTCTAATTTGAATGGATTGCAAGCTTGGCTTGATCTGTAGTAACCTCAAGCCAGATAGGCATATGGTCAAAACTAAATACATTGAGGATCCAAGATTCGTATATTCAGTTTTTCTCTACCAAAATCAATCCATGAAACAATCCAAGCACTGATCCATGTCACAAAATCTAGTTCTATGGCTTGTCCAAGGGTAACTTCTTTTGAGGCACTAGCATAAAGATTGTTTTGGGCTATGAAATCCATGAAGTCCTTCTAAGATTTGCAGTTCCAACTCTATTTTCCAACAAGGAGAGGATGGCATTGAAATCACCTCCCAAGAGTAAATACTAAAGAATTGAGTCAACTTGGTCCAAGTTCTCTTCTTCAAAAGATGTGTTTTGAGTTGTAAACATTGATAATTTTTATAGATAGAATTTATCCATGACAACTTACTTCACAACATATCCACTCAGATCCAACTTCCAAGAAGGAGCATTTGATAGATCTTGGGTTCAAAAGAGGCCAAGAACCCCACCCACGTCAATTGCATGCACACCCAGAACATCCCAAGTTATTCATTGTGCATCGAGCTCTTCCTATTTATCTTTATCTCTTGGAGTAGAATGGCATCCAATCTTTTGAGAAGTAGTTGGTGTAATCTTTGTTTGTCAAGGGTGTTTAAGCACCTAACTTTCCTAAGAGATGCATTTCATTTAGAAACTAGAGGGTCCTACCTCCTCTACAAAGATGAAATGCATTGATTTTGGCTTAATTATTCATATCTAATAAATCTTGTTCCTTGAATTTGTCCAGGTCTAATTCCTTACCTCTTTCCCCTTTCTAGCATTCAAGAGACTCTTGGTGCTTTGAATCTAACTAATTCAAATTGACAAGTTCTCAAAGATTTTCTTCACTTTGGTCAAAAGAGTCATCTAGGGATCTTCATTTTCAATCTATGAATCTTCTAGATATTGATTCAAAATCAATAATCATCAAATAATGATTTCGGCTTGCAGCCCTATTTTCATTTCACTTCACTTTTTATTTCATGGCAACTAGGGAGTTAGAGAGCATTATTAAGGCTTCTTCTAGCATAGATCCCTATCAAGAAGAATGTGTGTCTAACTCACTTTGACTCAAAAGACCAACCTTGTCTTATTTATATTAGAGTCTCGGATAATAACCAATGAAGATCATGGAGGAATGCCAAATTCAAAATATTCGGGTTATAAAATCTTGCTTTGAAGCCAACACCACCAATTGCTCCTAGGCCACAAGTTCAAGGGTAGGGGAGATGATTGTCAAAAAGATTAGAACCAACATTTAAAAGTTTTTGGTCTCCAAACAAGCTTTGTAGGCAAATGTTTCCATATAGCATTATTGAGACAATGATTGTTGGTATGACACATTTTTTGGCACTTAAAATACCAAAAAGGAAATTTTTGTAATCCAATCTCTAATTCCATGTCCCAAGCTTCAAGTTTAGACACAATGAAGCTAATAGGGGTTAAAAAAGATCCATTATTACACAAATATAGGCATATGTTATGATAAGATCTTGTTTTCACTTACTTTAAAGCTTATCAAGTCAAAGATCCAACCTTTACTAAGATTTCAAGGCTCTAGTAAATTAGCAATGTCCCATATATCTAGGCCTAGACCAACATTGGAATGACATTTTGGTAGGTTCAAAATGGGATCCCAGCTATAGAGATTTAACCTAGTGTTTGAAAAAAACCAAAGTCCACCATTCACAATTCTGCCTCTATTTGACAATGAATCAAACCATTCCATAAAAATTCCCCAAGGTAAGAAACAAATGCCCTTGAAGCTATTGTCAAATCAGTATTCTTCAATTTGAGGAGGGGCATGAATGACTTGGGCCATAATTGTAAATCTTCCAATGATAGTCTCTCAAGAAAATAAGTCAAGGTCATCCACAATTAGGGCACCATCAATGTCCATTTTCACAAGCTAGTAGTTTGCCTTCGAAGTGATTCCCTAGCCTCAAGCCATTTTCCTCCATTTCCTAATTTCACAAGTGGGTTGTCAGTTGAGTTTCTCTTAGATCTGGTCTCCTCAAACATGTATTTGGGGCCTTCCCTATTCAAATTGCAAGTGATGGGGAGGATCCCTTCACTTGGGCTAGGGTCATAATAACCACTCCTACATCCTAGCTTCACCTAATTTGCACCATTGGGACCTTCCCTATATTTGCACCCTTAATGAATCCATTTTTTCTCATGAATTTATCCTCGCTAATGACTGGCTCAATTGACTCTATGCTCGCTATTCTTCTCTCGTTTGCTCCAATTTTTAACAAAAAAAATATTAGACACCAAAGTATAGAATTCATGATAACTCCATTCAAATCAATAGCACAAAGTCAAATCAATAATTATCTAGAAATGGCATTATTCTTCATTACAAACATTTTTAATGGTTATATTCTAAAACACATGGGCAATTGAAAACATAGATAATCAAAGGGAGCTCCTTCAATAGATGCCAAAAGATGAACATATAGAATTGGCCACAATGGATATGTTAGTTACCAACAAGCACCCAAACATTTTGTAGACAACCACCAATAATAACTCAACACAAAGTAATCCCATGCACATTATATAAAAATTAAAAATAGAATCAAAACAATGCCATGTGTCTTTTATTCATTTATTTATCTATTCATCCATCACAATGAAGTATGCCATTGTCTACTTTGAAGCTATAAGCAAACATTTTTTTCAATGTTGTCTACTAAAACTAGAGATACCAATATCAACAAATAGTTGGCATCTTTACAATTGATCACAATTTTCAACTTGGCTTGTAAATTCCATAGTTCCACCAGCATGCATCCCCCCCCCCTCAAAATTCCACCAACCCCACCTTGTATCGTGACAGGCAACGCAATAGGGGCACTGCCACCAAATACCACAAGAGGTGCTGCTCTCAGACCCCTGCAAGCTGCATTTCCCCTAAACACACACCCCCTCTCCCCAACCGAGTCCTACATCCCAAAGTCCTATATTTGTGCCACCAAGCACCATCCCCAATTTGGGTCCATAGTTCCTCTATCCCTCAAAACTTGTACCTGACAGCCATCCATCCACCATCACCGAAACTCCATGGAACAACAAACTAAATCCTAAAAAATCAACAAATTTTGAGAACAATGGTTGCCTTTCCAAAACTTGTATTCTTTCAAAAAGAAATCATTCTTGGGGTAAAGATCAAGAAGAATATCAGAAATTCTTATAAAATTGATTTGTTTTAATTGTTATCACTCCTTTCATTTTCTCAATTTCTCTACATTTTGTCTAATTGCAACTGCATATCAGCCCAAACCAAATGGCACACTTTTGACTTCATTATGTACACCAAAGCCAACACTAATCGAGTGATAACGGTGCTATTTGGTTTTGATCATGTACAATGTTACACCCCGAGCGATATTACCTATTTACTATCACCTATTTTGGTTAAATTACTTGAATAAATGAATGTGTTTTATGAATCTTTATATGAATATGTTTTATGAATGTTGAATGGAAAAATGATGAATAAGTGATTGATGCAATTTGACATTTTATAATGATTCTAACTATGAAATGAATGATGCATATGATTATGTTGTCTTCAACTAACTACTATTACGATGTGCCAAGTTGAGTGCGGGAACAAGTTCCAACCTCCAGAAGAAAGGAGAAGTATAACTCAAGAGAAGAACTTGGTCTGGTAACTCTTAATGAGCCTAACTGAGCATTCACACACTCACATCCTAGTTGGTCTTAGTGAGTCAATTCAATTTTGGGAAAAAGGTAAGTAATATTTGGGTTAGATGTGAAAGTTGTGATTGAGGATTGTGAATAAGTCTTGATGTCATGTGGCAGTCTTTCCTTGTGTGCGTATTGTTGTATCGATGTGATATATGCATAAAATGTATATATATGTATTATACATGTGAGTGAATACATACCTGAGTATACATAGGTAGACGTACGTATGCATGCTCATGGATGGATTATTGGACTAAAGGTAACAAGTATATATATATATATATATATATATATTACATGAATATGTCAATCGATGGTTATGATTATGAGTGTTTTTATAATGATATCGGAAGTGGTATTATGTATGTGTGTATATATGTGTGTGTGTGTGTTAAGTAATATAGTCACACACACACACACACACACACATATATACGTAGTTGAAGAGCACAAAAGATTTACTGAGAGGGGGGGGTGAATGAGTAAATCAATCATAAACTTTTATTTCTTAATTTTTTTCAAACTTATTACAATCAACTTTTTGATATGAATCAATTTCCCCAAGTTGACACACCTTTATTGAAATAATTTTTTTTTTTCAAAGTAGGCACCAACCTACAGATTTACAAAAGGATGATTTAGTAGAGTGTAACCTACAAGGAACACCTAGACCTTTACAAATTTAGTAGGCTCCTACCTACAAGGAGCACCAACCCCTAGTGCAAGGCACCAAACCTTGTCTTGATGGATGTATGACAGCCTTCAATCTGATCTGCGCATTCCCAACTCTCCAATCTGCTCTATGTGATAAATGATATCACCCTAAGCCCACACAAGGAGATGGGTTTTTAGACTGAACTGCTTATCCTTTAACAACCACACTTTAAAAATACAATTTGAATGACATGTATATAAGTTGCCCAAGGATTGCATCTCTTAATGAAAGGACATATCCACAATGCATGCTTCTTCACTAAATCTGGTTTTGTGATGCTTAATCGAATCCTTTTTTATTAACTCTGCTCTTAGCATAAGTTGCATCTTTTCAGAAAATGAAAAATAAAATGTACCATTCAAAAAGGCACGTCTCTTGAACCTAATTTGATTCACATCTGTCAAGGAGATCAAAAAGACGTCCTTACTTTCAAACGCATCTTTTCAGTGGAATATGACTCTACAAAAATCTGATTCGACTTTGTTTACTTCTGTCTTTATAAATTTGATTTTATTTTGATTACTTCAGCAATGTTTAGCGCATATGAAAAAGAACAAAACAGATTGCGTCCTTTTGAAGACATCCTTTAATTTTTAAATCGATGTTTAGTTAGAACAAAACAGATTGCGTCCTTTAGTCACACCAATCTCTTTAGAGAAGACGTGTCTCCTAATCAAAGACGTGGCTGTTGGTAAACAACAGATTAACAAAATAAATTTGTTATCTTAGCCGCACTTGTAGTCTTCTCCTTTATTTTATTTTAATACCGCCGCACTTTTCAAATTTGTTAGTTTATATATTGTTTAGAACTTGTTCCATTATTTAGTTTCGATCTGTATTCAATTTGTAGATGATATGCAATCAAGTGATCATATTCATTCGAGTTTTGCTCCTTGCTCCATACGGATTTGATCTGGACTTTGATATAATCTCCTAAGTGCTGCTAGATAGAAACTTTTGAGAGCTGGATATAATTTCCTAAGTGTTGTATAAGACTGGGTGCTGAGTGGCGTTTTATTTTCAATATTTTCATCAACCATTGTACCAATAATGATATACCAATAATGATAGTATCAAAGAGACTTTATTTCAACATATCTTTGTCATCTACGATTTGCCCTGACATCAATGACAATACTTCTAACAGTAGTAATATTATTTATATATTTATACATGTGGTTATTATTCAACAATTAAATGTATTTGATAAACTTTATAAGATAAATATATATTAATATGTATTGATATAGATATATGTATATATATAAATATATATACATACATATATATATATATATATATATATATATATATACACACATACATACAAACATACATGCATACATACATACATATAAGATAAACTTTATAAGATAAATATATATTAATATGTATTGATATAGATATATGTATATATATAAAATATATATACATACATACATATATATATATATAAATATATATACATACATACATATATATATATATACACATACATACAAACATACATGCATACATACATACATACATATGTGTTTGTGTGTGTGTGATAATGCTAAGCGCAGTAAATAGCGCTATCTTAAAGTAAATAGTGCTGGTAAAGTGAAGCGCATATATTATGCAAGGCGCAGCCTTAAGTTATATATATCTTCTAGTGCATAAAGTGTTTTGAAGACTTAGTCAACCCAAAACAAAAGCAGGTATGAGTATGCTATTGTGTTAAGCATTCAAAGGGAAGTTAAAAACAGTTTGCAAACTGTTTGAAAGAGTCAATCTAGAGCTGGAATATGTGGCGCCAACTTTGGAAGGTGGAGCCAATCTGTAGAGTATGCATTGCTTAAGAAGTTTGTTGAATTCACATAAGCTTGATATTAGTTTGTGAGACTCAATCAAGTGGAAACTTGGCATCAATTTGTGAAGGAATTCGAAATAGGAAACTTGTTTTGAGCTTATTGTTCCATCTATCAAGTCGACTCAGCCATTTAACGGTGAGGACTATGATGTGTTGCAAACCTATGAGCTAGACTAATGAGTCGTTGCATGAGGTTAGAAAGGTGGCAGAAATACTAACTTGTTTGTAGCCTTCGGTTGCTCACAAATTAGTATAAATAGAGGTGCTCATTCTACCAATTGCTACACTTGTCATTCTGATTATCTGGATGTTATTTTGCTGTGATTTCTGAGTTAGTGAGTTGGGAGCTTGTGAGTTGAGAATTGTTTTGCTATTTCGTATTTGTGATTATTGTGAGAATTAGAGAGAAGTTAGAAGAGGGTAATCAAGTTGATCTTGAAGGAGGTATCGAGCAAGCTTGAGGATTCGAACTAGGAAGGAGTTTAATCAATTGGAGCATTATACAAGCATGCTAGTTTCTATACCTTTGTCATTTATGTTGGAAAAGAAAATTAGATTTGTTATTATGTTGGAAAAGAGTGCTTTCAAATATGTTGAGGAGATTGTTTGTGATTGCATGTTTCTTGGTTGTGCATTATGTTGTAGGATCTATATTAGTAGTTATGTTTTTATGTACCCTATATATGGGAGTTTATATGAGTGCAACATATTTATACTATACATAGTTGTCATCAATATATGTAGGATGTCTAAAATAGATGTATTTAGCAAGAGTAAGAAGTTGCTAGAATCACCTTGGTAGTTAAGTCATTTTGTTTATGAGTTGTTACGTGAGTTATTCCTGGGGTTTGTCTGATCCATGGAAAAGGGGGTAACCTAGGTATAGAGTATGAATGGTCATTAACCAAATTGAGCTAGGAAGGTGTATGAATAAGAAACGTCCATTCTAAGTTTTGAGTGATGAATACTTTGGCCAAAGTAGTGTAAGTTGCCACTGTTTACACTGTCAGTTTCACTATGATCCGTGATTACATACTAGGTCAGGATGTATATACACGTAGGGGGTTGGCCATTGTATGTCTAGAAGCCTATAGGACACAACACCAAGCTCAAAAAAGGCTATTGTTATGAGGTTACCAAACCAATTTCTTCGTCAAAGGGTAGGGCCATCTTACCAATTAGGTAAATGTGCGGGGGACCGCAGTAAGTCCATGGTTGGCAGAAAAGCGTTTGAGTGATGCTTCTCCTCATCAATTGGCGGCCAAGATTTGAGGGGGACTTCCTGGACCATTTGTACTTTATATATTTTGTAAGCTTGTTTAAGCTATGTTTGTAACTATATTCATCTCTGTGAGAATTGTAAATATGAAATTTCATATGGAAATTATGTATCATCATTATTTCAATTAATGAGAGGAATTCTATTGTATGCAATGGAAAAGTTTGAAATATGTTTCAAATGTGCATTTATTATTCAAAGGAAAAGAAAAAATTTATTGCTCTTAAGGGTTAGATGCATAAACTATTCACTTGTGGGTAAAACATAGAAAATTTTACTGTGTAGAACAATGGGCATGTTACATACAATAACTGAATTTGTTTGTTCAAATTTTCAAATTGACATCTCTCATCATCCATTTGTTATGATTAATCCTCTCTTGTAATGTAACTGTTCCAATTAACATTAAGGGTCCTAGAAGAAACATTTTCTAGTAATGATTTTTTTCAGACCAGCAAATGAAAATATCTATAACAATTTGATTTATGATGCTTCAATTTTGTTTATTGTCAAAAGCTTATTCTCACCATATATTAATACACATATTAGTTGGTTGCTATTTCTACAGGGGAGCTTCACAAAAGTGCTGAATAGAGTGGTTGACTGTAATAGTTCTACTTTGTAGAACAACATTAGAAAAGGTAAGCTTAGATATCATGTAAATATAAGAACATATAGAATATAAATTTAAATATTTGGAAGTGGATCCCAAGGAAAAACTTCTCAATAATACTACCATAAAATGTGTGCATGAAAATATTTGTTACACATATCCATATAATATCTAGCCAGCTACACAGATAGCATTAAGAATTAACTCCATCATAGTAACTGGGATTGAAAATGAAATATAGAGGACTACGTCCTGAGAAAATAGTCACTGGGGAAATTTTGGACATGCTTTAGAATCCTGAGACTTATCAAGTCAAGTCAAGCTCCAGACGTGCAATTTAGCAAAAGCTGACATGCCATTTGCATTATAACCACCCACAAACAACAGTTATTTTGGGCAACCAAAAACATTCTATAACAAACCAATTTTGAGAAGCAATCAACCTCCCATTTTTATTCTGGACATCCCATTGCCATGTCCCTATCCTACAATGAAGTGCTACTTCTGGAAGAAGAAAAAATTGACCAGCTACACAGATAGCATTAAGAATTAACAGCATCATAGTAACTGGGATTGAAAATGAAATATAAAAGACTACATACTGAGAAAATAGTCACTGGGGAAATTTTGGACATGCTTTAGAATCCTGAGACTCATCAACTCAAAGTCAAGCTCCAGACACATGCAATTTAGCAAAATCTGACATGCCATTTGCATTATAACCACCCACAAACAACAGTTATTTTGGGCAACCGAAAACATTCTATAACAAACTAATTTTGAGAAGCAATCAACCTCCCAATTATATTCTGGACAGCCCATTGCCAAGTCCCTATCCTACAATGAAGTGCTACTTCTGGAAGAAGAAAAAATTGACCAAACCTACAACCAGCAGCTAAAAGTATTAAGGCACCCAGTCATGCACCAGAGTAAACCCCCTCAAGTGTGTTTTGAAACTAGCGGCTAAGACTGTGATGCACATGATGCCAACTATTTCATTTCCCTTACTAAAGTTTTGAAAAACAACAATCCCATTTAGTGACTCCCATCCTTTCAGGCATAAGTAAAAGACAAATCATACCTCCAAGCATGTCGTATCAATGGGATTTATGCTCACATCTGGTATACCACGCACAACAGAAGGCTGTCGGTTTTCCTGGTAAGCTCTCCAACTAGCTGCAAGATCAACTGGAGAAACTCGATCCGCATTAATGTACACACGATACCCTAATTTCTCATCTCTTTCTGTGAATCGGAATGATGCCAATCGAGCATCACCTTGAAGAGCTCCTCCAGTAAGGAGACGATTTGAACCCTCTTCAATAATGCATGGAACACCACTATGCTTTGGCTTGAGCAGAAACTTGAATTCTAGGGTTTCTACAAAATAAACACTAACCAGATAATCAGTATCTGTAGGATTAAAATGTTACAACTTTCTCACTTTATTTTCCACAATTAATGTATAAATGAAGAGAAATGCAACACAGATCATGATCTACCACATTACAATCAAATACATAGAATTACTGTTAATTGCTATGTTAATAGAAATATTATCAGAGCACTCTTGAAAAAAATACTATTAGTTCAACAGTAAAAACCAGTATCATGTTAAGAGTATAAAAAGAAATGAAGCTAGCTTGCCTCTTACTCAAAGATAAAACAACACCGTTTCAAATCTATAATTTTTATTTACTTCTGCTTTTAAATGGAATTATTTTCACAATCTTTTTAATTCAACATAAAACCAACCAGTGCCTCGTGGCCTTCATTATTCTTTACCACATGATCAAATTCATTGCAACAAATAGAGTATTTTAAAGAAATGCAACACAGATCATGATCTACCACATTACAATCAAATACATAGAATTACTGCTAATTGCTATGTTAATAGAAATATTATCCGAACACTCTTCAAAAAAAATACTATTAGTTCAACAGTAAAAAACAGTATCATGTTAAGAGTATAAAAAGAAATGAAGCTAGCTTGCCTCTTACTCAAAGATAAAACAACACTGGTTCAAATCTATAATTTTTATTTACTTCTGCTTTTAAATGGAATTATTTTCACAATCTTTTTAATTCAACATAAAACCAACCAGTGCCTTGTGGCTTTCATTACTCTTTACCACATGATCAAATTCATTGCAACAAATAGAGTATTTTAATTACACTACATACACAAAAAATACCAAGACAGTTTTAGCACCACTGCTATGCTCACAAAAGGACATGTCAGATGCATTTTTTCTGTGAATTTCCACAATTTTTAGGTAATAGAAGTTACTCTTTTTTTGTTATATAATATAATGTAAAACACCAAGTGCAATTTTATTACCATGATTTGGAGGAACCACAAAACTGATTTCCCATCTAGATGTTGCTTCCCTCTCCATAGCTAGCTATTGGGCAAAACACCGAAGACCAAAACAACCAATTCCCTCATTAGAAGCATTACACCAAAATTAAAATATGCATATTGATTAGTAAAATATAGACATGAAATGTCATAAGCTAGCATTAATGGAACAGGTTGATACTATAGGAGGAATAAGAGAATGCAAAAAGGAAAGAAAGAAATTATATAAATGTACATAAATCATGAAAAGGTGATTCCTCAAACATGCTTTTTTTTAATAACGAAAAAATATTATATTAGATTGTTACAGGTACAATACAAAAACCCTGTCCAAGTAGCAACGTGTGGGGGCTGAATACAAAGCCCTGAATGAGGCAACCAAGACAACAAAAGATCACCAAAAGATGTGCCAAAGCAAGCAAAGGGTGACTAAAGACATTTTAAACTTTTTCCTGAAGCAAAAGATTATATCAAAGATAGAAATGTTTATAAGCAAAAAAGACTTGGATGAAGAGTCCTCAGCTAGTGTTTCAAGAATTGCTGCAATGTATTTTACCAGTAGCTTGAGCAGCAGGCAAACAGCTCTGCTGATTCTGCATCTATGTATATGGAATGTTCCCATGGCTGCCATGAATCATGCTCCATTGATTAGTGAATGTTGAAACTTATTTAGAGATGGAGTACACTGAACTATGTTGTCATTGGTGTTGTTTCTGAAAGATATTTTCTCTATTAATTCGATCAGTATTCAGAATATGCTATTCAGCATCAGATCCATTGTGGACAATCTAATAGCAATGTCTCAAAATACATAAAACTTCCTCTTGTTTATGCAAGCAAATGATTATGCCCCTCTAATTATTTTTAATTTCTTGCAATTTTGGATCAGTAACTTGCAATTGTCCTAATTTGTGAGCTTGGTACTTGTGCCAGGCCTTCATTAATCTCGTTAAGCTTGTGAATATGTTACTACTGTTAATAAGGGCCAGATGGATAGTTGTCTCAGAAGAGAAGATGGGCTAACAGGCTGCTTATCATGGTGTTTTGTTAGTGCCCCTTTGCAAAGAGTAGGAGAAATGCATCAGCGGGTAAGGACGATTCACAAGATTTCACTTTGGGCCAATCCTCATGAGAGGATGGAAAAGTATAGAAATAGGGTCCATCCTTTGAGGGCTGGAAATTCTGGAAGTCATGCAATGAGATAAGAGCAAGGGGATAGTAGGCTGATTTGGTGATCAAAATCAGCAGAATTGAATTTTTGAAACCCTAAGAAGCTGCACTTTCAGAGATCTTAGTCTGTTGGAAAGATGATGGAACACATAGTGGCCATGGAGAGTAATCATACAGTTTTTGCACCATCAACAGTGTTGTTCACATCCTCTTGAGAAGGAGCAGCAATACATAGTAATAAGGGGATGTCAGTATCCCTGGTTTCCTCATCCAATATAACAGTCACCTCCTTATCATTTTCAGGCATCTGAATGTTTAGTTCAGCAAAAACATTGTGGGAGAAGAATTAAAACCTAAGCTATTCCTCTTCCAGATATAAGTTCTTATGGGATCTGTGTTGGAAGACAAACACTTGCAATTACAAAATGGTAAGGTTGTATTTATAGACTTCTCCAGCAGGCTTGGACTCCTTCCATCCTCCACATGAGAATTTACTTTGCAATGTCAAATTGCAACATCAAATCTATAACCTCTTTTAAATTTCCTGCATTTGCAATGTAAGGATGAGGCAATATTTTCTCCCAACACTTTTAGAAGTGCTCATAGGTTGTCAGAACCTTATTAATTGGCCTATTTGAGGTTGAAAGCATCAGCTAATTATAAATGTCAGTCATATAGGCTTGTATACTGACATAAGCAGAAAAGGTATAGCTCATCATCAGGGTCAAACACAATCCAGATTTCCTTGAGTTCCATGGTGGAAGAGAACATGTGGAGTTGGCTCACCCAAACAGAGTGACAGCAACCACAGGAGAGAGAATGATTAGTGGATTGACTGCAATGCACAACCTCCTTGTCATTAAAAGTACCTTATAAGAGCTTGATCTCGTTTTTGAAGCGGATCATTTTGACAGAAAAAATCCACATTATCACACCATCTTGGAGAGAAGAGAATGCTTGGATAGTTGCAGTCAGATGTTGATGCCACAGTCAAATGTCAATGTCGATTCATAATGTTTTAGATTTGTTTCGGTTTGAAAGATGTTCCCCTTGAAGTACTTTGTTGTCATGCTTGTGTCTTCGGGTATACAGCAAATCATGGGCATATACAAGCCCAATACAGCTTTAAGAATATGTAACTCGCATGTATATACATGCAATAATTTATCATAGTAATTATCTGCAATTGGGAAGAACAAATTTGTCAGCTTGTAATAATGGCCCAGCCAACATAGAGGATTCCATGTTGTATGTTTTTTGTCCATGTGTGAACACTTGTAGCCAACTCTTTGATCAGCAGTCCACATCCACTATGGAAAAGTTATGAGTTCAAAACAGAACAAAGTGAGTGCATATGTACCTCTTGTTCATGTCACTTTCTTTCAATCCTTGGGGTGTGCATGTGATGTCCTACCCTTGATGGAACAATAATTTTCCCAAAGCACCAAGTTGACGTAATTCATGTGCCAATTAAGAGGTTATAAAAAGCATACAATATAGAGATTTCTGAGTGATAGACATATTGACACCATTTGAACTTCAACATGTAAATACTAACAACACTATGACATGCCCTTGATACTTGAACAGCAGTGCACCTACAAATTTCTGAGAATGAATAATGACTGATTATGCAATTAGAACTGCCCAGAACACTTATTAGACATGTACCAACTCAGCTAATGACTCAGTGATGAACAACAATTAAGTATAAGGTTTGCAACCTATGACAGTTGACTAAACAGCAATACATTCATTACATTCTTCTACTCGGTCTAGAGTCAATGCTATCAAGGGTTCCCAAATCGTAGCCAAAGCAAATATGGTATTACAGTCTTTAAACAAACATTTTCTAAGTAATATATTGACTGATTTGCATGTACAGATTTCTCAGAATAAATAATCAGCAAGATGATATCTTCAGACTTCTCAGCAGATTTTACAAGAAACAGCTAATGTTCATGCATGTTAATATGTATACTACAATCAGACCTGGTGAAAGCGCCCAGAACGGAGAATAGTGGCCAAAATGAGACTTTCAGCCTTACTAGCAAACACGTCCAGACCTGATTTGATGCCCAGAACTGATCAGACTTCAATAGCAATAGATATAATGTCTTGGTTTCATGACTAACAGCTTCCTCATAGATATTTGATATTCTTTAAACCCTTGCAAATCAGAATTATACTGTAGCGGCACTGTAGCGCGGGCACTGTTCCCGAGGTACTGTAGCGGATTACTGTTCACATGCACTATAGCGGGTACTGTAGCAGCCAACAAACCCTTTCAAACTGCTCAAGAAACTTGAATAAAACTTCTCAAATATGCTCTATAATGACTCCTATGTGAAGCCACTCAACTGACAATCTTCAACTGGTATTTCACAGCCTCAGTATGTCTGATTCTGAAGAGTTGACGTTCTCCAAAACCTAATTGCAGAAACCCTTGTTTCTCCAACTCCAAATGTTCTCAGAGAGAAAAGACAAATTCAAATGATCATCAATAATAATAAGTTCGATTTGTCTTGAAGAGAAATATATATCTTTTTCCTCAAAAGTTCGACCCTTTTCAAAAAATCAACTTAATTGCATTTAATAATATAATAATTTGCCCTTTTTGAGACTTAGGAAAATTATTAATAAATGGCGTCCATATTAAATGAGTAACAAATACTCATTTAATAATAATTCTCCTTTATTATAAAGTATTAAATACTTTATAATTTGCCATTAATAATTAATATTTTAATATTTCACTTAAAGTGACTTTATAATATAAAGTCATAATAATAATCATTTAATTATTATTAAATGCTCCGTAATTCTTCGTTTGCTCAACAAACTGTCAAACTGGGTCGAAACTGAGATGACCAACTGAACCAGGTGCCCTGCCAGAAATAGTAACCTCTGTCTGCCTGACTTACTATAAATAGTAAGTGTCTAAAAATCACTCTGTGAGAGTCTGCCAAGGCCCAAACCTGAATCAACGGTTGGAGTGATGTCTCAAAACTCTGGATAACTGCCATGGACAACCCTCAAATCAAAACTGTCAGCCTACGAGGGTCAAATGATAGGCTAATCCTTACGAACTCTGATGCTCGCAAAATGGGGACATTACAGTGCAAATGTTATACCATTATTTTTCCATGGCACTGTTGGGATCTGAACTTCATTATGGATCATTCTAGTATCAGAGCAGTTAGTTAATCTTTGCAAAATTGTGGAAAGAAGTATTGTATGACATGACCTGTAATGTTACCAAAATTTCCAATTGAGCAGTGGCAAGAGAATTTTGAAAAAAATAGTGTTTTTCAACACTAAATGAATAAATTTAAAAAATGTGTTGGGCCGACTCTTGGAGGCGCCATTTAGGATTTGATTTTCATTTTTTATTTATTTTGTTTCAGGCCAACTTCTTTGGTTGGCAGTTAGACTTAGTATAAATATAAGTTCTAGCTTCTCCTTTCGGTATTACAAATTTGGACTCGGTTTGGCCTTCAGAACAAGGAGGACGTAGTTCGCTCTAGGAGGATCATTCAGGTGGGCATAGCTGCACCTAGATAAATTCATGTTATAATCTCATCCATCGTCATTCTCCATTTCATCATAGCCTTTTATCGATGCTCACTTAGAATCAATTCATACAGGTTATTCGGGCATCGACATTTGGTTCAGACTTTGCTATCGATCATCTAGTGTTCGCTCGGGATTACAAAGGAGGCGACTTCCATTGTTGTGGCCGAGCCTCACGACTCTGGCCAAGCGATCCTCACAAGAGCTTGGGCATCTACTGTGGACAGACAATCTGGGCATATCTCCAACGCCGGACCAAGAGGATACGAGTGCCAAGATCATCAGCAAGTAACGCCGACGCCATTCGCCACGACCCCTCTACCAAAGACGGGACTCAGTCGGAAGCGACATTCATCCAGCAAGTAGAGGCAGATCTATGAGCGACGCTAGAGCTCCTTCATTCTTTTTGCATCACCAAACTTTCATTGTTCCACTGCCGGAGTTCACAAGGAGTTGGCAATGTTGATTGTTGATACGACACCACTGAAAGGGTGACACATCTCTTGCTTCAGGTTTCATTTTATCTTATAGCGAATGTACTGCCAATCACTCTAATAAGCATTGTTTGTAACGGTGGAACTGAATGAAATATTCCAAATCTGATATTATATTTCTAGGAAAAGCTACCTGTGTTATTTCAGTATTCTTGGTTATTTTTTTCTATCAGACTGTGTTTAAATTCTTACAGTGGTATCAAAGCAATAAGGCCTGCCAGCCTGTGGACGAATTCGTATGCAATTGAGCCAACGAGACCTACGTGCTATAGAGTGTGAAAGAAAGAAGTCTGAAGCTACTCAGGGGATAGGAGGCAGAGGTAAGGAGAAAATGGGAGACAAAGACCAGAATGATAAATTGGAAAATTTCATGAAACAACAAGACCAAACAAATCAGGCATTGTTGCAAGCAATAGAATCACTCACTGCTGCAGTCAACAACATCAAATCAAGATCCAACAATGATGAAAGAGGGCATTCAGAATGTTCAGGAGGGGAACAAAGCAGAGCTTCAAATGGCCACACCTACAAGCATCCTCAACCAAGATTTTTTCCTAAAACAGAGGGCCGGCAAGAAGGAGAAGAGCAACGCAACTATGCCAGCATTGTGCGTGAACACTTGGATTTGGATGAGAATGCACAAGCTGCAATCTCTTTTGATTAGTTTTATAGTGCTAGACGGAGTGATGAGAGACAACATCGTGGAAATAGGGATCTCCAACATAAGATTAGCAAGCTCTCACTGTCGACTTTCAATGGCTCAGGGAAGATGGCAGCACAATCATGGATACAAAAGTTAGACACATACTTTGCCCTCAACCCCATGACTGAAGAAGAAGCTATCAAATTTGCCATTCTGCACTTGGAGGATTTAGCACATGAATGGCGGTACCATGGTATCGTGACCCAAGGATTTGGGCAAGTCAATTCATATGCAGACTTCACGCAAAAATTGGTGGAGAGGTTTGACAGAAAAGATCTGGAAGCCTACTTTCAAGAACTAACCAGATTAAAGCAAACAGGCACTATGGATGAATATGTTTCAGAATTTCAGAGACTTGCAGTAATGGTGTCTAATGTATCAGATAAGAGGCTCACTTTCTTCTTCATCGAAGGCCTATCTGACTCCTTTCGTGGCTTGGTGAGGGCTTTGGATCCAACAACTTTGGAAGATGCCATTTGGAAAGCCTTGAATCTTGAAGACTCCACTAAGAAAGGGAAGGCCACTATCAAGAACGCACCAGTAGGGAAGCCAAATAAGCCTTTCATTAAGGCAAATCCACCACCTAAGACCCCTCCTACAGGTCCACATGGTATGTCAAGGAATAAATTACACAAAAAGGGCTTGTGCTACTATTGCAATGAAAAGTGGAATAATCAACACAGGTGTCAAGGGAGAGGACAAGTCTATTATATCGAAGTAGTATCCGATGACGAAGCAAACACTGAAGAAGGGATCAATGAAGAGGACATTCCTAGGGATCCACAAGAGCTCGTAATAGAAGAAAGACCAGCAGGAAGCGCCTTGGCAACACTTTTAGGAACACCTCGATATCATTCTCTACGGGTGAGGGGAGTTCTTCGGGGGCAAAGAGTGACAGTACTAGTTGATAGTGGGGCTACACATAACTTCATCAACAAGAGAACAGTGGCTAAGTTGCATTTAGCAACAGAGGACTTCGAAGGGTTTGATGTCTTGGCAACTGGAGGAAACGTCCTTCCTTGCACAAAACGAATTCAACAAATGGAGCTAACATTGGGTGGACACAAGATGAAAGAGGATTTCTATGCAGTTGATGTCGGTGACACGGACATGGTCCTAGGGGTACAATGGCTTCATTCACTAGGAGAATACACCACCAACTACCAAACCATGGAGCTGAAATTCAAGCATGAGGATAAGGAGGTTGTGCTTAAGGGCCTTTCCAGGAACAGGCCTATGGTGGTTTCAGCCAAAAGAATGGAGTGATCTTTCTGTAGGGATCAGGTGGCATGGGCAGCAGAATGCCTCATTACAGATACCAGCATCCCAAAGGAGGAAAGAGCTTTTCCCAGTGACATTCAAGCTATCTTGGATAAGAAGTGCAAGGTTTTTCGAGTGATTCCAGCAAGATTGCCACCAGATAGAGGTTTTCAACATGTGATCGAACTTGAAGAAGGGGCCAAACCAATGATCACCACTCCTTATTGTCATCCATGGATATAAAAGGAGGAAATTGAGAAGGCAATCAAGGAACTATTGGAAATGGGGTTAATACGTCCAAGCTCGAGCCTCTTTGCTTCATCGGTGGTGTTGATCAAAAAGAAGGATGGAACACTCAGGATGTGTATAGACTATAGAGCTCTCAACAAGAAGACAATCAAGAACCACTATCCTATTCCCAGGATTGATGAACTAATAGATGAACTACATGGAGCCGTGTACTTCTCCAAGATTGATTTGCGTTCAGGCTACCATCAGATTAGAGTTAGAGATGAGGATGTTCAAAATACAGCTTTCAGGTGCCACTATGGACATTATGAATTCTTGGTGATGCCATTTAGGTTAACCAATGCCCTCGCGACTTTCCAATCATGCATGAATCAGGTATTCATTCTTCAATTAAGGAAACTTGTATTGGTTTTCTTTGATGACATCTTGATTTACAGTAGGACATGAGAAGAACATTTGAAGCATATAGAGGAGGTGCTCAACATCCTTGAGAAGAACTCATTCTATGCCAAGATGTCGATATGTGAATTTGGGTTGACAGAGATCCTATATTTGGGCCACAAGATCAGCACCCAAGGGGTGAGTGTGGATGAAGAGAAGATCAAGGCAATACAGGAGTGGGCTATCCCCAAGAACTTAACACAGTTAAGAGGATTTGTGGGTCTTTGTAGCTACTACAGAAGGTTTGTGAAGGGCTTCTCTCAACTTGCAGCACCGTTAACCAACTTGACAAAGAAAGGAGCTTTCTCGTGGAGCCCCACAGCCCAATAGGCATTTGACAAACTCAAGGAGGTAATGAGTTCGTGTCCCGTTTTGGCCATTCCCGATTTTCCATCTCCTTTTGTGCTTGAGTAATGCGTCAGGTGAAGGTATTGGAGTTGTTTTAATGCAAAATAGACATCCCATTGCTTACAAGAGTAGAAAACTCACCAAACCGGAGAGGGCTTTCTCTATTTATGACAAGGAGATGTTAGCTATCATGCATGCTCTTGTGAAATTCAGACAATATTTGGTCTGTGGGAAATTTGTGGTGAAGACAGATCATAACAGCTTGATGTACTTCCTAAATCAGCGAGACTTGAACAATAGACAGCAGAAATGGGTAAGCAAACTTCAAGCTTATGATTTTGATATTGAGTATGTAAAGGGAAAGAATAATGTGATAGTTGATGCTCTTTCTAGGAAGCCCTATCTTTGTGCTATGACTGATATATCAGCTGATTGGAGAATCGATATTACAGCGGAATATGCTAAGGATTCATTTGCTAATGACATTTTGGAGGGAAAAATAGTTGATGACAGGTACTGGGTGGTTGAGGAGCTCATTCTCTACAAAGATCGGGTCTACCTTGCACCTCACTCTAGAGTCAAGGACAAGATTGTTAAAGCCTATCATGATACTCCACTTGCTGGTTATCTAGGATTCTACCTTCGATGGCACCATAGAGAAGTAGGAACGAATGGTGATTTGAATGCACAAGTAGCTACCTTCGATGGCACCATAGAGAAGTAGGAACGAATGGTGATTTGAATGCACATAGAGAGAGTAAAGAAAGATCAGGGTTGGATTAGCCAACAACAAGAACATGTGACACAGAAACAAGGAGAAACAGCCCAAGAACAGTCATCCACCAGCTTCTTAGCATGAGCTTTGGCCAAGAAATTTGGTATTGGAGACAATGGAGAAGATGACTTATCCATCTCATCCATCTTATCCTATATAAACATTAGTAAGCCTATACCAACAAAATGGAGTATGAACACCAAGATGCCAAAACCAATATGTGCAAATTGCAACAATCTTTCACTAATCACAACACTAGCAAGTCACCAAGGAGACATTGTTGGAGTTGATGATTGAACCCCACATCTCCCAAAAATCCCTACAACCAAAACGCCTATCACATCTAAAAGATCTAAGCAATGATTATTCCATGCAACCAAGAGAGAAAAGATTGATCCACAAAAGCATCTGATATGCGTTATGTATTGAATAATGAATACCTAGATTACATTTGGATTAAAATTACAATGAAAGTGAATGCTTATAAAAGCATAAAAAAACAAACCCTAGATGAGGATTGCATTAGATTGTGACAAGTGTCTTAATCTCATGCAATGAGACAACTTGAACTATATTAAGTTCAATCTAATCAATAAAAAAGCACTCCTAAGTTTAGCTTAAGTGAAAAAAGTAATAAGGGACTTAATAATTAATTAATTATCAAGTGATGTCCTAATTACTCCAACAAAAATTAATGTCAGCCTTTGTATAAAAAAACATTATGCCTCACTAACACTAATAGCAAGTTCCAACTTGTCAAAACACCAAGGTCCCACAAAAAACAAACACACACTTGCCAACTAAATAATAACATTCACAAGGGCCATTCCAAAACTAGCATTCCAACATGCACAAACAGGAAAGGTTTTGTACCAAAAGTGCACAAGGAAAGCAGAAAAAACATACCAACTCATAAATACCCGTTTGAAGATCGATTTTACATCAAGGAACCAACTCTCATCAAGGCTTAGGAGACAACATTGTGATCCAATGAATTTGTTTGGTGCCATACTCAAAACCATAAGGGAATCAAGAAGTCCTACACCAAAACTAACAAGCCTTGGTGGTTTATGCACCAAGGCCACACTTAGTAGTGCATCAATTGCTCTATGACAACAATTTCATCCCAAGACCAAAGGTGTCATCTCTTGGTTTTCCTCATTTTCTGCCAAGAAATTGTTATAGCACATACTATTAAAGTAATATTGTTATATTTAATGGTCATCTTAGTCATTTAGTTTACTTTCAGTTAGCTTAGATTGCTTTCAATTAGTTTTTAGTAACTTTTTGTTTATTGCTTTAGTTCACGATTGTTTCTAATTTAGAAACATCATTCTTATAATTTATTATTTAAAGGAGTATTCCTCTCCTTGCTTTTAATAAATCAATTACCATTTCATGGTATCAGAGCAGAGGCAATTTTTTGGAAAATTTTTATGATAAAATTCATGGCTTTTTGCCTAAAAATTTTGAAAAAGTTTTTGCTCAATTTTTTAATAAAAATCATAGGTTTTCTCCTGCAAATTGCAACTTAGGTTTTTCTACAAATTCGCGCTAGGGTTTTTTGCTGAGAATCGTGGGACTTATTTTTAAAAATTGCAACTGAAGCATTTTCATGGGAACCAGTGACCTGTTTTTAGGCATACTATACAAAATCGCATCGACTTTTGTTTTTGTGCATATTTTTTGTCTCACAAATAAGTGGATCGTGGGTCTACAAAAAGATTTGCACAATTTTTTTGAAATCGTGGCTCCGGCTAGCTGTGTTTTTTCTTGTGTGACTAGTTTTTTAGTAGGACATGAGTGCTGAAAACCCTAGCCATGACCTATGGAAAATCGTGGGGTTTTTGCAGAATTTTCTTTTACGGATCTTTTGAAAATTGTGATAGCTACACCAAGGGTTTCAAATCTGGGTGTTTTCAATATTGCAGAATTTCTATTTTTGAAAAAAAAATATGGGTTTTCCTCCTTTGTTTTTTAACGATTTTCTAAAAAAATTATGGGATTTTTGCCAACTGATTGCCCCAAGATTCGTGCCAACTAATCACCTATGGTTTTTGACCTCATTTTTTGTGCCTTTGGAAAATGGGAGGGATGGCATCTTTGACCAATATTATGTTGGAAAGTAGCCAAAGATTCAACGATAAAAACTACAATACCTGGAAGTAGAGGATGCTCACCATTTTTTAGTACCAGTGTCTAGATTCGATTGTTCTGGGTACAGAAAGATGTCCCACAGTTGCAGGAAAAGACCAAGACAAATTTGATGGGAAGTAATTGAGAGGCAGTTATGCTTCTCAAGTTATTTGTCACCGATGAGATGCTTCCAAAAATACCATTTGGCAAGACTGCTACAAAGATCTAGAAACACATGAAAGATTTTCATGAAACCTCAAAACAAGACAAAGCATTCTTCCTTAAAAATATGGTGTTTGCTATTATGATGGATGACAAGATGTCTTTGCAAGATCATCTCATGAAGATCAAAGACATTCACGATCAACTAGAGGCCATTGGTTGCAAGATGGAAGAAGAGGATATGGTGGTCATCATGCTGAAAAGCTTACCACGATCCTATGAGCACTTCATCGAAACTCTCAACATTAACTCCACCAGTGTTGACCTGTGCAACAAGTTTTTGCAGCACGACAAGTGGAAGTAGTTTAGGAGCAGCAGTGACATACTTAGTGTGGAACGGGCTTTTGCTGCCAAAGACAAAGGCAAAGGCAAGTTCTCTCAATAGAAAGGACAAGGCAAATGTGAGGATAGCTCCAAGAAGAATATCACGTCACTATTGTGGTAAGCTTGGACAAATGAAGAAACACTACAGGAAGTGATTGGCCGATAAAAAATCCAACCAAGGAGGGTCTCAGCAGAAGGCCCATGTTGCATAGCATTCTAAGCAGGAGTCTGCCTTTTATGCATTCATAGCCAAAAGACTAATAGATCATGTCAAATCATCTGCATGGTATATTGATTCTAGAGCATCTCGGCATTTCACACGCAAGAGAGATTGGTACACGGAGTATAAGGCTTGCTCTGATTCCGTCATCTTTGGAGGTGGTGAAGAGTATACAATTGTCAGCAAAGGCAACGTTCAAATTACATCCGGTAGGAGAAATCTCATATTTCTCAATGTATACTATGTTTTGGGCACAGAGCTCAAATTGCTCTCTATGAGTCCAGATTATGCGACACTGTCCGAAGTTGGATATCATCTTCAATTCACACAAGTGCCACATTGTTGACAAGGAGTCCAAGAAAATAGTTGCAGTTGGGCTCGAAGATCATGGCTTGTCTCAGTTGGTTGATACTGGAGAATCTTAGGGGCATGCAATGGCTGCGAAGAGTTCATCCATCAATACTCTTTGGCATCAGCAGGATGGGCATCTCAACATAACCTACCTCCCTCAGCTGGCTCGAGAGAATTTGGTAGAAGGTTTACCTAAGATTCAGCAGCAACCATGTGGTGCATGCAAAGCTTGCCAAGCAAGGAAGTAGCATCGAACTCTGTAATGTCCCCAATCTAGCCCTACACTCTTCAGTGAGAATTAGCCTACTTCCGGAAACCTGTACGCTAATCAAAAGTGCAAATTAGGGTTTTGTTGTGACCTTTTCACACATCACCCCATTCAAAATGGGGACCCCTAATTGTTGCTTCATTTGGGTCTTTTGGCTTGATTTTGGTTGGTTTTCCTGTTGTCTCTCTCTTGTTCTGTTTGTCTTTCCAGGGACGTGCCCATCTTTGAGCTTAAATTTGAAGTTTTGGCTAAGTCTATACAAATTAGGGTTTGCTTTCTTCATGCCAGTTTGAGGTTAATTTCAGTTGGCTAACTGAATTCTGACTGGTACATCACGTTTAGAACACTTCAAACTGCTTGCGTGTAAATTTTGAGTTGAAACAAACAACTTGCTATTTTTAGCAGTCTAGGCTTCAGGAGTCAATTTTAGGGTTTGCATGTTGGAGTTTTCAATGCATGTCTAGAGAATCTTTCTGGGTTTTTCAAGACCTTCGTGATGATATAACATGCAAGCTAAGATATTGATTTTCAACAACTCAGGCTTCAGAGGCTATTTTTAGGGTTTGCATGCAAAGTTTTTCGGTGCATGTCTAGAGAATATTTTTGGGTTTTTCGAGACCTACGCAATGATATAACATGCAAGATGAGATGAAAACTTTCAGCAGTCTTGACTTTGGAGGCTATTTTTAGGGTTTGCATGTTGGAGTCTTCAACGCATGTCTCGATATTCTTTGTGGGTTTTTCAGGAGCTTCGCAGTGATGTAACATGCAAACCAGGATCAGGCCCTTTTTGCAGAGTTGTCTTTGAGAGCAAATTTTAGGGTTTGCATGCAGGATTTGTCAGTGCATGTCAGCATATTCTTCATGGGTTTTTCAAGAGCTACACAACAAGGTAACATGCAAGCAGAGTTGGTCACTTTTTCAGACACTTACTATTTTTAGTAGGATCACTATGGCAGCTACCCAGCACTTCAGCATCACGAACAAAGCGACATGCAACAGAAACGGGGTCAAACGAAGATCTTTTGAGCAAACATGCAAGTCAGATTAGGGTTTCCAGCTTCGGGACTCAAAACGAAGGGTCAAACGTCAAAATCTCCAAAAACTGAAGTATCCCATTACGATCAATATCTTTCAATGAATCCACTAGTAAAATTTGAACGCAATCTGAGTACTTACTATTTATAGTAAATCACCTTCACAAACAGGCTATAAATAGCAGGTCAGCACGAAGCACTGGTGTGAACAAGACAAACAGGTTACGAGGACCCCATGGAGCAAATTTCACGTCAAACAAAGTTGTTGAAGTTCTAAAATCAAGCAGTTACTTTAAATAGCAGGTCAACGCAGGTGACAAGTGTGAACCCAACAATTACATCATGAAGGTCAAGTCGAGCAGAAATCAGGTATCCATGGAAATCACAGGAGCTCCAAAATTTACTAAAAATAGGAAGCTAGGCAGGAGGCATAAAAAAATTCTAAGTATCTGAAACTTGAAGCCCTAGCCTCCAAATGCAGCCAGGGTTTAAGAGGTTGGTGAAAATCTTTCAAAATCTAAAACTTGAAGCTCACCCACCAATATGCGCCCAGGCTGAGAATTGAGGAGTCAAAATTCATCTAAGTCTAGCAAAATGGAAGTTCATCTTGCTAAATGCACCTTAAGAAGCTTGAAGGGCCATGAAAAATTTGCTAAGTCTGAGAAATTGGAAGATCAAGGCATCAAATGCGCCCTATCCTAAAGTGGAGGAGGTGAAAATTTGGCTAAGTACTTGAAACTGGAAGCTAGCCTAGTAGAATGCTAAAATATTCCGAGCCAATTTTTTTCGATTTTTCAAATTACAAATTACAAAGCAATGCACCCGTTAAGGTTAGCCGTTAAACCAAAACATGCTGAAGCAACTCTAACCAGAATATACACCAGGATCCCGATGTGGGCAAGGTGTGAGCATTGGTCAGAGGATCTAAATCAAATTGCTTATGCAGGAACTCTAACCAAGAATGGCGCCGATGATGGCAAGCATATGGTCAGAGGATCTTCTACACTAAATGCTGAAAGGGAACTCGACACCAAGTATGTGCTACCCAATCCAGTATGGAGTGAGGGGCGACCATATGGCGGAGTGTTACAAAGTACAATGCTTGAAAGAAATACTGAAAAGCTGAAAGTACTCAACACCCAGAATGTGCTTGCTAACCCAGAGTGGGAAAGTAGCTACCATAGGGCGGAGGTAAATTAAATACAATATCAAATGCTGAAAGTAAAGATGAGCATTACAATTTGATAAAGCAAGACTCTAAATTGCTGTCAGTACTACTGCCAGCTTACAATACAAAAGAGAATTCGCCTGCCAAGAGCATAGAGTTAGAACAATTCAACGAGCATTTAGATATAGAATTCTCCTTGCTTAATGGAAATACCAAACTGATTTCTTCTCTCAAAAACCAGATTTAAGATTCTGATCAAATCAGATCTGCACCTTTAAATGCAAAACCAGCAACCCTAAAATCCACTAAAATGCTCACAACTCACTCAATACTTGTCAGAATGACATGAGACTTGATGCAAACGAATGCTAGGATGATGACAATGAAGACTAGACAAAGAAACAGCTGACAAATTGAAGTATTTTTTTTTCTAAACACTTGCCAGGCGGAACAGAATGGTACAGCCTCTAGAAATGTTCTACCAACAAGATAAAATCAGATTCTTCATTATAAATCACCAAAATTTGCACAAATGGGCGCCTAGGGCATAGAAATGGTTCTAGCCAATACCCAGAACGAATATATTTTTATTTTTTGACTTATGAGCAAATACAACATGCAGCTATACTAAATCAGCAACTCCAAAACTTCATTAACATGCTAGAAATTGAACTACAAATGCAAGATAACTACTACAATGCAAAAATCTCACTACAAAATCCACTCAACTACAAACTAACTCTCCACTAGTTGCTATCTTTCAAGCAAGAAGTCGAGCCAAGGCTAGGAGGCATTCATTCCTCGAAGCAATCCCAATACCATCTCGGCAGCATAACATTACTCAAGTCATAAGATAATCTCAATGATAACCAATGGCCTCCTTTTATAATTTTCAGATGATCTTTCTCGAAACCCTAAACTTCCTTTTCGAACCAAACCCTAATCCTCCAATAGAAGGCGTCCCACTTTTCCAAGCAAACTGACTTTTAATAATACTCTATTTCCTTCTTGAAATTGGCGTCCAATTTGAGCTTGGGTTAATCTTTACTTTATAAGAAATATAATTAATTTCTTTCAATGAGGCGCCCACCCATAAAGACATCTTTTAAAACAACTTAAAGTGACGAGCTAGGCCAAGGGGGTCAATGTTAAAATATAACATTAAAACATGACTTTAATTAAATAATTCGACTTATCTCTCCAATTGTGCCCCGAAGCCATAAATGAGCAAGCCAACTGATCAGTCTGAAGTAGAAAGTCAACCATGCCGAAACCAACAGGAACACTGCCAGAAATAGAATTTACTAAAAATAGTAAATTCCTGAAGATGCTCAGAATGCCAAGAAGAACATATCACTGCGAAGCTCTCTGAAAACCCAGAAAGAATCCGCCATTGAATCAACCAACCTCGAGCAAGAGCATCCTTCAAAACAAGAAACCCTAATTTTACCTTCCAAGTAGCCTACGGGTCTCCAGAATAGGCCAACGGTCACATGAAAGATCATGCTCGAGAAGGGGACATTACAAATGCACCCAACTTGCATGGAGAGCTTGAGGATTTTTTTCTAAGTGTCTGAAATTGGAAGTAGGACCCCTGAGATGCGCCTTGACCTTGAGAAGGGGTAAGAAAAGTTTCTAAGGCGTTGAAACTTGAAGCTTGACCCTTGAATTGCGCCTAGGATGGGAGATGAAGTGGAAATTTTACTAAGTGTTTGGAAATTGGAAGTAAGCACCCCCAAATGCGCCCAAGTTGAGGGGGGAAGCTTAAGAATTGACTAAGTCTTGAAAACTTGAAGCCTAGTCATATGCGCCCAAACTTGAAGAAGTGTTGAAAATTTTCTAAGGTAAGAAAACTTGAAGTAGCTACCCTTGAATGCGCCTAGCTTGAAGAGGGGGATAGTAAAATATTCTAAGTTTGAGAAAATGAAAGTTGGACCCCTTGAATGCGCCCTAGTGGAGAGTTAGCCTTGAAAGATATTCTAAGTCTGGAGAAATGAAAGGTCAAGGCTTCAAAGCGCCCATGAAGAATCAGGTGGCATAAAGTTTCTAAGTGTTAAGAAATTGAAGCAGGACCCCCCCAGAATGCGCCCACCAAGGAAGAATACAAGTTGAAATTTTTCTAAGTGTTTTGAAACTGGAAGAAGGACCCCCTATATGCGCCCAAGGAAAGCATGAAGTTTGGAAAAGTTTCTAAGGAAAAATGGAAGTAGACACTCCCAAATGCGCCCATGATGAATAGGTGGCAAGAAAATTCTCCAAATCATGAAAATGGAAGATGGTTTTATCAAATGCGCCTATCCTATGCAAGAGGCCTGAGAAAATTTCTAAGAGTTTGCAAATGGCAGGAGACCTACCTAAATGCGCCCCCAAGATATGCAAATAATTTCTAAGGCATAAAAAAAATAGAAGTACACCCATCAAAATGCCCCCAAGTTAGAAACATGAAGGAGAAATTTCCAAGGCATGGCATGAGCCCCTTTCATTTGCGCCCAAGGAAGAGATAGGCTAAAAACGCCTACAAAGAAGTTTGATTGTTTTCTAAGTCAGGCAAAATGGCATCTTCAAGTACGCCTAGCACAAGGAGAAGTAAGAATAAACTTTGATGATGAAATATTTTTCAAATGTTGAAAATAAAAAATTAAATGTACCCCTTCGTCTGTATACACATGAATTTTGCATTTTCTGAGCGAATTTTCTTCTGGGTATTGAATATCTCCAACGAAGAGATGATTTTGAAGTTTTCCACACCTCACTGGACATTTTAAAGTGAGGATTTTCACTAGGCGCCCAGATGATGAAATTTTCTAGGCAGACAAAGTAAAAAAAAATTCTAAGGAATAAAATATAAAAACGCCTAAGTCTGTTGAAATGAAAGGTAAATTCTATAAGGTGAAATACACTAAGGCACGAAGAATTTGAAGATGAAGTGAAACTTAAACATCAGACTTTCAAGTACGTCCTCAAGGTGGAGAAATCTCTAAGGCACAAACTCCAAGCACAAGTCTCTAAATGCGCCAGTGATGAAAAGTTATGAAGAAGGCAAAAGTTGTGCTATGGTGAACTTTATCTAGAGATCGACCTTGGAAATCAGAGCATGGAGATTAGGTAAGTGAAGTGAATTTTTTATTATAAGTGTTTTGATGCTCTTGTTTTTATTTGTTTTGCAAGGTGAACACCTAGGCTAAAGCATGATGATTTGAGACGATGGAGTAAATACTCCAAGGCAACATTACAACCTCGAAAGAAGAAAGTTGCATGTTGGAAGAAATGGCTAAGTGTTGGAATAACCTAATATGCACTCAATTCAAAGAGGTAGATTGCGTGGAAGAAATGCGCGAGTCCGAGATAAGAAAATCCTTCAAGATTAGGGGTGGAGAAATAATAAAGGCTCAGGCGTCGAAGAATTGAAGAATGACGGCTAAGAAGAAGATCATCCTCAAGCATTGAAATGCCCTCAAGACTAAGGAAGAAGTTGAAGCCATGATGATCAAACTCATCCAGTTTGCAATCAAGAACAAGAACAAGAACAATGCAAACGCGTTTCCAGACAGGAATCTTCTAGAAGATGGTGGACATTAATTGCTCATTTATTACTCCACTCTTCTTGGTGGCAGTTTTTAGGGTTAGGGCTTATGTGGCCCGATCTGAACCATCCGTCTGATTGTAATCTGGGTCGTCCATTGGACTTGGCCAGCTATAAAAGGGGCATCCCCCTCATTTGTAAATCATTAGATTAGAGTAGAGATTAGAATAGAGAGACAGCTAGGTGATAGCATAGTATAGAGCATAGTTTGATTGTATAGCGTAGATTGAAGAGGAAGGAAAACTTTCTCATTGAATGTTTTGTAAGAAGTTGTTGTGAACACTCTCAATAAAAAGAGTTTTCATTGATGATGATTTCATCTTTTGTTGTGAGCAGCTAGCAACATTTCTTCGTCCTTTCCATTCAAGTAGAATCTTAAAGTAGAATAAATTTCATTTCATGCAAGTAGATGATAGTTGTGGAATGTGGTGTTTGATTCAAGCAAGCTTCGTTTATCCATACCACTAGCGGGCCTGTTGATGGTGGGTTTGCTTTGCGTGGTCAACTGGAACATCGAGGACTTAACTTCGATTATGATCTTCACGTTGGTATGCATCGTTGTGACGGTGTCTTCATTGTTGAATTGTAATCTAAACATTTTCCTGTTACTCCCCTTGAAGATTGCACCGGTTTTGTGGAAGTTGTCCGAAGCGAGGCAAAGCATAGCCTAGTTGAAGTTTGCGGAGAGTTGATTACCATATACCACGCCTTAAAGTAGAGTAGAGCCTTCTTATCCCTGCAACCATTTATATTCAGTATTTTCTGGTTAGTATTAGGAAACCTGAACTTCATTGAAATTTTTCAGAATCTTGTTAAAATCCCTTTCTCCTCGAGCTCTAGCTGAACAATCGTGTAAGTCCCCCTTGAGATACCAACAAATCACAACGAGCCAACTGAGACTATATCCGCTACATGAAGGAACCTTGGAGTTAAATGCATGATCTTTCTCGCAATCTTAGCATGCAAGAGACTTTGTTCAAGAGAGGATAGAGTGATCGTTGGGAAACTTTATTCTGTGTTGGTGCGGCATAAAAAAACACATCAACAGGTTTCCTATTTTGTAGGAGGTTTCAGATGAGCTTTTGAAGGCTTGCATGCAAGAGTTTGGAAGTGAGCTTTTGTGGAGCTTTCTGGGTTTTTGGAGAGCTTCAGGATGTGGTAACATGCATGACATGAAAATGACATGCATTTCTATCTGGTATTTTGCATGCAGGAAAGGTTTCTAGATTTTCAGAGATCTCCAGAGGGGTGTAACATGCATTTGATTTTGTCAACCTTTCTAGGCACTTACTAATTTTAGTAAGTCATGTCAGCTGCCTGGTTTGTGTTCAAATGGAGTTTGCAAACACTTACTATTTTTAGCAATTTGCTATTTTTGGTAAGTTCTATTTATGGCAGTGTCATCTTAGCAGCAACTCAGTCATTTCAGTCCATCATTCTATTTCTGGCAATAAGGCAGTTCAGCTTTGGGCATTGGCTTCTTCATCCTTTATGGAGCTATGCTTAATAACTTAGTCATTCTTTCTCAGTGTTGCTTTTTGGACCCCGTGCCTAGGCAAATGACTTCAAGTTGTTTTAAAAGAGGGGACTTGTCTTGGACGCCTTAAGTGGAGTTTAATATTTTTAAAAATTGTATTAATTACCTCTTATCTTGGACGCCTAGGGAGTTGTGTTAAAAAGGTAATTTAATATTATAATTGCATTTGGAGATGGGCATCCCTTTTGGAAACTGAAGTGTTTCGTGTTCTTTCTTGGAGGTTTCAAAGTGATTCGTTTTCCAAGTGAAGTCTTTTTATTCAAGCCTTGCTCATTCATTCTCATCTTTGGAAAATTATTATGTTGAATTGTTGCTGAAATATTTTCAGAGCTCGCTTTGAGGAACGCATACCTCTTAGCTTCTTCCAGTCTTCGTGCTTGAAAGATAGTACCTAGCTGGTCTACTGAAGACCGTGCTTCATTCAGGGGTGCAGATAGAGCTTAATTTTCTGATTATTATAAGCAAATTGCTGATTTATAATCTGTTTATACTGCTGCTAATTTGAATGGCTGAAGCATATTTCTGACTATAGCTTCACCTCTATCTTTGTTTGGTTCTGGGTATTGGCGCAAGTTGTGCAACTATGGAAGGTGACCAAGTTCTCCAGAGCACGAAATTTATTACTTGAGTCTTGAATTTTCTAGAAGAGGTCGACCTCTCTTGGAGGCAGCCCCCTCTTTGGATGCATTGGGATTGATGCCATTGTTATGGTGCGAGATTGTAGGTGTCTTACTGCAGCTATTTGGGCGCCCAGCTTCTAGCTTCATCCTACTTTCAGTCTCATGTCAAACGGACTCCGTTTGACGAAGCTACGAACATTTTGGTGAAGTTTTACACTGCTGATATAATTTTTTGTACATTACTGTTTCTTGTCAAATCTGATTTATTGTTGTTATGAGCTTATTTGCTGATCATTCTCATGTTATATCAATTAGAGAACGTCTCTAACATTCTGACATAATTAGTCTCAAAAAACTGAATTGTTGTGCAGCTAATTATCTATTTTGTAAAGCCGGTTTAGTAGTACTAACAGCTATTTATAATCTGCAATTTATATTCTTGTTTATACTCCCACTGAAGAAGTGGTTGAGTCTGATTTTTACTTTCAGCACTTGTATTTTAATTCCCCCCGCTGAATAAGTGGTAGTGTGGATTCATGGCTGGCTTACCACCTTATTAATTGTTAATATCTCCACTCCTGCTGCATAAGTGGTTGAGTTTGTAATTTTCTTTCATTCTATGGCCGGCTCACCACCTATGTTCAATTGTAATTACATTCCAGTTTGCTAACGATCCTCGGCACCGTATGCTCTCACCTTGCCCACATTGGGATCTTGGTGATCAAAAGGTGAAGGGTTACTATTCTTGCTGGTTTATATTTGGAGCTAACGCTAACAGTGTTGAAATTGTGCTGATATTTTCAAAAAAATACTTAAGGGGATATTATAAACTCCATTTTTAGATAGAAAATCTTGGAGAGCATCCAATGTCCTTCAGCTGGTTCATGTAGATGTTTGTGGACCAATAAATATTGCATCGGTCATTGGTGCTAGGTATTTTTTGTTATTTGTTGATGATTTCAGTAGAAAAATGTGGGTGTTTTTCCTCAAAGAAAAATCAAAAATGTCTAATGAATTCTAAAGTTTAAAGCATTAGTTGAAAAAGAGTTAGGATGTTCAATCATCACTCTTAGGTCAAATAATGGGGGTGAGTTCTATTCCAACAAATTTACTAACTTTTGTGCTAAACATGGTATCAAACGTCAACTTACCACACCCTACAACCCTCAACAGAACGGAGTTGTTGAGCGGAGAAACCGTACTATCACAGAAATGGCCCTTTATATGCTAGAGAACAGAACTGTTCCAAAGAAATTTTGGGTTAAAGCAGTGTATACTGCAATATACCTTCTTAACAGGTCTCCCCAACAAGCTGTCAAGAAGATGACCCCAAAGGAAGCATGGAGAATCAGCCATCTCAGGATTTTTGGTTCTAATGCATATGTGTGGATTCCAGATGCAAAGAGGACCAAACTAGATTCCAAAAGCCAAAAGTTGATGCTTACAGGATACAATGACAATCATAAGGCCTATCGGTTGACTAATGTGGACACTGATCATCTAACATTCACTAGGGATATTTTTGATGAAGGTGGGCCCTTTTAGCTCTCTTCTCCCATCAATAGTCTTGAGAATCAGCCTCTGAAGACTAAAGATTTGGGTGTTAGGCTTCCATTAGCTCCACCTAAAGGGAGGGATTCTGATGATTTTGAACTTGTGGAATCTCCAAGGCACAACCCTATACCAGCAAATTTCCCTCAATACAACTTGGATCAACATCCAGATGACTTCATTCCAGGCAGCCCGTCATGATGATTATCCTCATTTGGAAGAAGATGCATCTACTCTCCAACCTAAGTGGTGGGGGAAGCTCGTTGGTGATGTTCAAGATATGAGCTTGTTGAGGGTAGATCGTCTAGAGGCAAGGGCACGTAGAATACAGTAAATTTTTCTCTTATGGCCAACATTCAGAGTGTTTATGAGCCCCAAGACTATTCAAAGACGAAAGGTAAACCTAAATGGGAAAAGACTATGGAATCTTAACATCATAGTCTTTTGAAGAACAATACTTGGGTTCTGTCAAATCTTCCACCAAGGAAGCAACCCATTGGCTCAAATGGGTCTACAAAGTGAAATACAACGTTGATGGAACACTTGATAAATACAAGGCTCGGTTGGTGGCTAAAGGGTTCTCACAGAGAGAGGGCATTAACTATGAAGAGACACACCATCCAGCTTGTCCTAACCATTACAGCATAGTTTGGCTGGAAGGTCCATCAAATGGATGTGAAAAGTGTCTTCCTCAATGAAGATTTGGAGGAAGAGGTCTACATGATGCAACCTCCTGGTTTCAAAGTTGCAAGCAAGGAGCACCAGGTATGCCAATTGTTGAAGGCTCTTTATGGCCTAAAGCAAGCTCCCAAGGCATGGTACCTGAAGATTGACATGTATTTGGTTGCACAAGGGTTTCAGAGGAGTCCCTCAAATGCCAATTTATATGTCAAGAACACTAGTAGTGATATCATTCTTCTTGTCATCTATGTGGATGATATCATCATTACTAGCAGTGGGTTACATTTGCTTGAGCAAATCAAGTTGAATTTGTGCCAGGCGTTTGATATGATGATTTGGGTCTTCTGCACTATTGTCTTGGTGTAGAAGTTTGGCAAATAGGTTGCAGTATTTTCATTTCTTAGTCTAAATATGCCAGGAGTTTCCTGGAGAAGTTTAGGATGACAGATTGTAAGATCTCATCTACTCCCATGGAGAAGGGACTGAAACTTTCAGCCAAATCAGACTCACCAATGGTTAATGAGTCAGCTTTCAAGCAACTAGTTGGCAGCCTCATCTATATTACATCCACTAGACTTGATCTAAGTTATGTCATGAGCTACATCTCTCATTTCATGACTGCCCCTACGGCTGAACATTAGGTTATAGCGAAGCGAGTGCTGAGATATGTGAAAGGTACATCTGACTTTGGCATTATGTATAGCAAGAGCAAAGATTCGAGGCTGGTTGGTTTTGCAAATTCAGATTGGGCAAGTTTTGTTGATGACAGGAAGTCTACTTCTGTATATGTTTTCAATCTTGGTAGGTGCAGTCAATGGACCAGTATGAAGCAGCAGGCAATAGCTCTTTCCTCGACAGAAGCAAAGTATCAGGAACTGTTAAAGCAGCATGTGAGGCAGTATGGCTTCGGAGGATGCGTTCTGACATGAAATTGTCTCAAGCAAGGCCTTCACCCTTGTTTTGTGACAACCAAGGGGTGCTAAAGCTTGCCAAAAATTCAGTCTTCTACAAGCGCACAAAACATGCAGAGCTTCATTGTCACTTCATACAATAGCTTGTTGAAGATGGATCAATAATGTTGCAGTATGTTCCAATTGAGGATCAAACTACAAACATTCTTACCAAGTCCCTAAGTCGGGACAAACTTGTAAAATTTAGGGGTTTGTAAACTTGGTGTAGTTAGTAGAATGACCATTAAGGTAGGGTATTAAAGTAATATTGATATATTTAATGGTCATCTTAGTCGTTAAGTTTACTTTCAGTTAGCTTCGATTGCTTTCAACTAGTTCTTAGTAACTTTTTGTTTATTGCTTTAGTTCACGATTGTTTCTGATTTAGAAACATCATTCTTGTAATTTATTATTTAAAACAGTATTCCTCTCCTTGTTTTTAATAAATCAATTACCATTTCACATACCCTATGGTGTAGCCAAGGACTTAAATGAATGCCACAAACACCTCAATGCTTAATCAACACCAAATCTACCATCTACAAGCACACAACTTCACTACAAGATGAAACTCAATGACATTATCAAACTTGCAAATCAAACATAAAAAATTTAATACACCATTTTATGTAGTGGGGTCCATATGTCTAAAGAGATGTTGAATGAACAAGACTATTTTAATGAAATTGATCAAACTACTAAACTATGGTGTTCAACCCATAGTTGAAAAACTCAAACTCAACAATAACTTAGCAAGCCCAAAAAAATTTAAAACTTGGGACACAGCAAAAACTTGACAATTTTGTCAAACATTTGAAAATACATAATTTTTTTTAAATATTCTTCAAAAACACTTATATTAGTAAATTTGTATAACATATTACTGATTTCCATCATATGTTAATCAAAATTAGAGTTTAATACATAGCATAGACCGAAAAACAAGTTCAACCTTTGAATACATATGAACTTCTATGCTGAAAGTGTTGATTCAAAGATCAATAGAATGTCCGATGTGGAAATTATGTGAATTTTTGAAATTTTGTTAAACTTGCAATATGTATTATGAACAAAATTTGAAAAATTCATATAGTTTCCACATCCAACATTCTATTGATCTCTGAATCAACACTTTCAAGCTTCAGCATAGAAAGGAATCAAAGGATATTAAATTGTGAGAATTACAGCTTGCAAATCATTTAAAATTTCACCATGTATCAATGTATCAACACTTTCAGTATAGAGAGGATTTCTCCATTATTGTATCTTGTCTTGACTAGTTGTTTAACTTAAACTTTAAATGAAATGGATATTATAATGTGAAAATTACAGCCTGCAGGTCATTTAAACTTTCAACAGGTATCAATGTAGCAGCACTTTCAGCATAGAAAGGATTTAGGTTGGCTGATGAATACTGCATTCTTTTGGAGTAATGAAGTGTGTAGAATTGCCTTGTGGAATGTGATTTGTTAGAATTGGCATAAATTCATTAGATTGTGGTGTAAGCATGCACCCAAAGATAAGATGCATCCTTAGATCCCAACTTAGTATCTACAACAAACAAAAATATGCATCCTTAGAGCCCAACTTAATGTAAATTCAGTGGGAAGTTCCCTCCTAGTAATTCAATTCTAGTTTATTTATTTCCTGCTTTTATAAAGCCCAAATAATAACATTTCACAGATCTTGTTTCAATTCATCTCACATAAAAAAAAAAAAAATCTTTCTATGCCTATAAAAGATCACAAGCTCTATCTTTGCTAGTCTCCATGTTCTTTTGCATGTACGGGTTGAATAATGAGAAATGGAGTAGAGCACTTAGCAATGCACATTTTCTCTTCCTTCATGTCCACAAGTAGTTTGTAAAGCAAAATAACACGGATTCTAAAGAGGAGAAATATTAAAACTACATATGGTCCTAAGTTCTAACACTCTCAAGAACATACTTGATATTTGTTGGCATTTTCATTTCTCTCTTCGAACACAACTCAAACTAGAATAGTATGTGAGGTAAAACCTCTCTTCAAATTGTAAGGAGAAGCTCTTTGAGATCTAAACTAACCCTAGAAACTAAGATATAGACAAAAATATAGTTACTCACACTATAGATTGTTTCTCTTGAGGGATTTTGAATAAAAGAAATAACTATAAGCCTATCTTTTTGCATTCAGTACAAGCATAAGACTAGAACAGCTCTTGTCTCACAAGTGAGATTTTATGGATTTTAAATGAAAGCAACTAATCTAAATACACAAACAACAACACCTTCTTACTAGCTAATGTAAAGACTAGCAATTTGATACCAACAAGATTTGAAAAGAATAATGAGTTCAACATAGGATGTTATGTGATGTCAAGAGCTAAACATCTAAGTTGCATGCAAAGCTACCACTTAGATGAACAAACAACATCAATACAAAGCTTCACACTATCGTTCAGCTTCAACTTAACCAATGAAATCACAAACATAATAACACAAACACAATAATAGATGGAACAATATTTCAATAGTATAATCCTAGCATCAACTATCATTATTCATGTCTTGTGCTCACAGCACTTAAGTTACAAGATGCCCAACTTTTGGGGTTAGAATAATGAATATTCTAAAGGATCCTTTAGACCTTCAACTACAAAAGGTGGTTTATTTGGTCCCATGCTCTTGCCAAAGAAGCATATACGTAAACTACAAAATTCAATTCAAGTTAGGGCTAAAGCAGCATCATCACATTTCCATATCTCACAATTGTTTGGAAAAGTTGGAACTCATAGAGCATTCACATAAACCATCATTTTTCTCATTAGTGGCACTAAGGTTATTGCTGAAGAAGACCACTACACCACACATTGGGTAGGTTTAGTTCTCAAGATTGAAAAATATTCAAACAATATTGAAAAAGATGCCTATCTAAACTAATCAAGTATGGAAATCCATTATTCATTTGTTTATGATAACGATAAATCATAAACAAGTAATCAAAACTTCAAGCACTCTCTTTCTTTCCAATAGATGGATCCTTTTGTTACACTCAAAACATCAAGATCAAAACTTTGAGTACAACCAGCCAAAAATATTTTATTGCAGTTACCTTATTTTGTAGATTTGTCGCATCAATTGTTACACTCAAAACATCATGATGATGCCACTACTTAGCCCATCCAAGCAATATAGCCATGAAGAATGACACGCCAAACGTCTATCACATTATCTACCAATCATTACTTGTGACAAACACGGTGATGACCTCTCCTTGTGCCAAACGGAAACCCATCATGCCATGCACCACCAAGAAAATTAATACTCAAATAACCCATTTACAAAATTTTCCAACCATGCTCTCACAATTCAAAACAAGGGTTTATTCTTTCTTCTATGGTTGACTCGTTTAAATTCAAGAAAATCAATATACTTGATGTCCCAAATGACCCATGGCACTTGTTAATTTTATGATCAGATGTAAAGCACAGAATTTAATTCAAAAATCAGACACAATAACACAGCAGATACCCTGGGAAAACCCTCCTCTTGAGGGAGGAAAACCCAACAACAATATATCTCTTATATATTGAATTACAAAGAATGTCTCCTTTACAATAGAGGCCAATAATGAGGCCAAGAGTATGCACCACAATCTGATGCAATTCAAAGTAGCACAATGATGCAAATTCACTCATGATAAAGACTCAGCCTTCAACATATCGATCTGCACTTGAAGATGAATTCGCACTTGAGAAACTCGAACTTGTGATGGATATGAATGAATGAATAATGGATGATCACCAATGAAGAACCATCGATCATATATACAAAATGAGAGGGAAAGACGTGCCACTTCAAATCCATAAGTCAGCCTCCTTGAAAAGATGTGTTTCAAATAAACATAAAGTTGGCCTTCTTGAAGTTCGTGCCTCCTCATAAATTTGATTCTCTTTAATAAATAAATATCATTTAATTATCGGTCTCATATAAATTTGATAGCCGTTTAGGCTCCATCAAATTTATCCTTGATGTCATGGCTGGAAGAATTCGCCCGACGCTGCTATGAACATCAACACTCCCTCTCAGCTAGGGAGGATACTTCCAGCTACATAAGACATATCACCTCATCGTGATGTCAACCGCAATGGCTACACCCATATGTGGAAAGGAAAGATATCACCTCATCATGATATCAACCATCACAGCTACACCCATCTATGGAAAGGAAAGATATCACCTCATCGTGATATCAACCATCATGGCTACACCCATGTATGGTATGTACAAGTGTTGATCACTCAATGTGATGTTGTCACCTCATCGTGACGTTCACCATGGCTCTCCCAGAGGGTGAAACACAAGTACAAGAAAATCATCACAGACTCTCTCACGTGATGTTGTCATGGAGTCACACACATGACATCCATCATGGCTCTCCCAGAGGGTGGAAACAAGGGCTTTCACCTCAAATCTCAAAAAGAAATGCATTAACAAGGGCTTGCACCTCAAATCTCTCTCAAAGAGAAATGCATTAAAGAGGATCATAGGAACTGAGACTCCTTCTCAGCTAGGGCTTGATTCTCCACCATACCAAGCTTGTCTCGAAAGTACACAAACTTTATCCTAGAGAGAGGCTTGGTGAGAATGTCTGTCGTTTGCTCATCAGTGCTGATATACCTCAACTGAATTGCTTTCCTCAATACCATATCTCTGATATAGTGGTATTTGATCTCAACATGCTTAGTTTTGTCATGGAACAGTTTTGTCATGGAACACAGGGTTGACAAAAAGCTTCACACAGCTCTGGTTATCACAATGAATGATAGTAGGCTCCATTGATTGTCCAAACAATCCTGCAAGGAGCTTTTGAAGCCACACTGCTTCTCGAGCTGCCACACAAGTTGCAATATACTCGGTCTCTGTTGTACTCAGTGCCACTGAAGACTGCTTCCTACTACACCAGGATATCATCGTAGACCCCAAACTGAAACATCCAGAGGTACTCTTCCGATCAGTAACACACCCTTCCCAATCAGAATCAGTATAAGTTTATAACCATGCAACTTCAAATCCACACCTGAAGAATATCTCAACCCATATCCAACTGTGCCACGCAAGTATCTCAGAATATGTTTTGTTGCAACTAGATGTATTTGCCTGGGTTCACACATGAACTGACTAAGTGCACTCACTGCATAGCAAATATCTAGTCTAGTATTGACTAGATACATCAACGATCCAACCAACTACCTGTACATCGTTGGATCCACCAGATCTGAACTAGCTGCAGCCTCTTTCAACTTATGCAAGTTGGTCTCCATAGGCATAGACATGGATTTGCAATCCATCATACCAAATCTCTTCAGAATATCAATGGTATACTTCCCTTGACTTAGAATCATCTCATCTGGCTTCTGCCATACTTCTAAGCCAAGGAAGTAATGCATGAGACCAAGATACTTCATTTCAAATTCAGAAGCTAACTCCTTCTTGCATTTGATAATGAGGTGATCTTCTCCAGTAAGAATCAAATCATCAACATACAGAACCAAAATCAATGCTTCGCCATCAATTACCTTGAAATACAGGTTAGAATCAGCATCGTTCTTGGAGAAGCCCAAGCTTGACAGGTAACGATCAATTCTTTCCTACCAAGCACAAGGAGCCTACTTAAGACCATACAAGTCCTTCAACCTGCAAACATGAGACTCCTTCCCATGTACCTCAAATCCATCAAGTTGCTCAATATATACCTCTTCCTCGATTACACCATTCAAAAAAGTTGTCTTCACATCCATTTGGTGAATCTTCCATCCTCTAGATGCAGCAATAGCAATGATTGTCCTGACAAAAGTATAACAAGCAACAGGAGCAAATGTTTCTTCATAGTCAACTCCCTCTTTTTGTGAAAACCCTCTAGCCACGAATCTAGCCTTGTACTTCTCAATGCTCCCATCAGCCGCATGCTTGATCTTGAAGAGCCATTTAGAAGATACCACAGATTTTCCTTCGGGTCTAGGAACAATGTCCCAAACATCATTCTTGAGAATGGACTGATACTCTTCTGACATAGCATCTCTCCAAACCTGCTGACTAGTAGCTTCCTCAACACTGGAAGGCTCAGATTCAATGATTTGACTCATCAATGCAACATAGCTGGAAAACTTGTGAGGTCTCTTGCTTTCTCTGAAGATTCCTCTTGGTGTTGCAAACCTTTCTGCCTCCTGAATTGTTTGTCTAGCCCAAAGAGGTCTCTTACAACTAATCACAATATTTGTAGGCCCATCAGTAGGTTCCAAGCTAAGTCACCGTATTCGCCGAATATGAAGCTTGAAGTTCGAATTTAGGCGAATTTCATGTTTTTCCATTAAATTCGTTGATGTTTGCCTAATTCGCCCGTACGGAAAATGCGTCATTTTTTTCCATTCAAATATGCTTTTAAAAAACGCGTTTAGGTTTTCTGAAAAACAATTTAGGTTTTTAGATTTTTTTTTTTATAAAACTCGGATTTATACTAAGTCTGGGCGCAACACTCCTTGCACTCGGGTTCTTGGTTCTCTGCATAAGAACGACTATCTCCTCCCTGCAAGCGATTTCCATTTCCTCACACCGTCGCACTTTTCCCAGTTTCGCTTCTGCGTTTTTTTTGGCGTAAATTTTTTGTTTTATAATAATGTTTAAAATCTGTTTGTTTAGTGTTTTTGTTTTAGCATTTTTGTTTATAATAAATTGTTTTTTAGCGTTTCTGTTTTAGTGTAAATTTACATTATGTTTGTTTAATTATAATGTTTTTAGGGTTTGTAATATATATTTTATTATTTTTATATTTACATTAAATAATACAGATTTCTAATATAAATAATAAAATACATATAATATAATAAAATCTCATATTTAATATATTATATGTATTTTATTATTTATATTAAAATCTCTATTATTTAATGTAAGTATATTTATATGAAAATATTTAACACAAGTATATTTATATGAAAATATTATATGTATTTTATTATTTATGTTATAAATCTGTATTATTTAATGTAAATATATTTATATGATATATATACATTAAATAATACAGATTTATAAATTACAACGTATTATTTAATGGAAATATATTTATATTTAGAAAATATAAATAATATTATAATATAATATAAAGTTTATTATATTATAATAAAATATAAGGTTTATTATTATTTTATTATTACTTATATTTATAAAAAAAAATTACATAAGACGAATCCAAATTTTATACTTTTCGAATTTTTTCCTTGTCGAATTTCATCCAAATTTCAATGTTGCCGAACTCGAATTCGAGTTCGAACCTGGTGACTTAGGTTCCAAGGGCTCAACTGGATCATCATCTTCTTTAGGTTCAGGAGCCTCTCTCTAAATCTCAGGAGCATGGTCAACTTCCATATCCTGAGGAGACTCTTCATTATCTATCTCCATGTGAGTGCCCTTGGATTTTCTGAATGCAACATCCTCTTCAAATGTGACATCAATTTCTGACATGGAATGTAGATTATGTAGGCTTTTGATGTCTCACTGTAACCTACAAATATTCCCTTCCTGACAGAAGGTTCCAACTTTGTCCTTTTGTCCTTAGGCACATGAACATATACAGGACAACCAAAAATCCTTAAATGACTTACTTCCGGCTTCACCCCTGTGAATCCTTCTTCGGGAGTCATGTTCTCCAGAATGCGATGAGGACTTCTATTCTAAACGTAGACTGGTGTCCTAGATGCTTCTGCCCAAAGGAAGGTTTGCAAATCTTGGTCATGAATCATAGCTTTGGTTGCTTCCACAATAGATTTGTTCTTCCTTTCAGCAACACCATTCTGTTGAGGATTATAAGGGACACTGAACTCCCTCTTAATCCCAGCTACAATGCAAAAGTTACAAAAGCTGCCGGAAGTGTACTCTCCACCGCTATCGGATCTCAGGACTTTGATTTTCTTCCCGGACAGGTTCTCTACCTGAACTTTGAACTCTTTGAACCTCTCTAATACCTCCTCAGATTCTTTAGATTTCAAGAAATAAATCCAAGTCTTTCTAGAGTAGTCATCAATAAAAACAATGTAATACAAGAAACCACTCGAAGAAGCAACAGACATTGGACCACATAAATCAGAATGAATAAGATCTAGAATACATTTGGATCTACTTTCACTACTATGAAATGGATCTTTTGTATTCTTACCCAAAGCACAACCTTTGCAAGTACCTTCCTACTCCTGGTTGAATTTCGGAAGGCCGGTGACCATCTTCTCCATGATAGGTAGAGCTCGAAAGTGAAGGTGAGCCAATCTTCGATGCCAAAGTTCACACGAACTTGAAGAATCATGCAATAGAGCCTGAAGTGGACGAGTGCATAGTCTGTAGAGGCTCTCATGTCTAACTCCAATCACTCGAGCAGTCTTGAAATTTGAGTTCTTCGTCCATACAAGAACTTTTCCTTCTGAAAATGCAACTTGGTACCCCTTGTCTTCCAAGGCTGAAATGGAAACAAGGTTTCACTTGATGCTTGGAACAAATAGCACATCACTCAACTGCAAAGAAATGTCGGAATCCAAGTGAAGAGAGGAGGTCCCAACTCCTTTCACAGAGTAGCAAGCATCATCTCCAATAATGACTTGTTCACTAGAATCTCTCTCCACCAAATCAACCAAGTGTTGGTGTCGGTAGGTACATTGCTTGACAAGGCCGAATAGAATAGGTATTCACTTGAATCCTTCTGCGGAGAGACTTCATCAACATCTGCAATGGAAGCCTGCTGCTTAGGCCTGGTAGGACAGTCCTTTGCATAGTGACCATACTTGTCACATATAAAACATTGGACTTTGGAGAGGTCCCTCTTCTTCTTGAATGTAGGAGCACCATTAGCTTCTTTATCTCTATTCCTCTTGAAATATCCTTTCTTTCCACCTTTCCCTTTCTTCTTGGAGGATTGAGTGGCAAGAACATGAATGTCTTCATTAGTGGAGCTTTGACCAATACCTCTCGCAGCCAATCTAGACTCTTCTTGAATGCAATCCGCCCTCAAACGATCAAACTTGGGAAGTTTCGATCTTGCACTAATTCCTTGAATATAAGACTCCCAAGATGAAGAAAGACCATTAAGAGCCAACATGGTCAAATCCTTGTCATCAACAATATGACCAATAGTAGAGAGCTGATCTCTCAATTCAGAAATCTTCATGAAGTAGGCGATGACAGATTCTCCTTTCGCCATCTTAACATGATGGCGTTGTTGCTTTAGTGCAAGTGCACAGCTTGTGTTGTTGATTTCATACATCTCCTCCAAGGTTTTAAACATCTCTCTTGCCGTCTTCAACTTGGAGACGATAGGAACAATATGGTCCTTCACGGAATCAACTAACATCTTTTTTGCCTTAATATCTTTCTTCTTCCATTGAACCTTCTCTTCCTCATCTGTAGGCTCAGGGACTTTGCTCTCCACAAACTCAGCCAATTTATTTTCCTCCAAGGTGAGCATAATTCTAAATTTCCAAGATGTAAAATTTGTTGCTTCCTCAAGTCTGTCCTCGATCTTGAGACCGTTCACCATCTTGGTGAAGAGATGGAAGAGATCAAAGATGAGAAAGAGAATAAAGAGTATCGCTGCAAGACTAAATCTGATCAATATCTTCTTCAAACCCTCTCTGATACCATGTTAATTTGATGATCAGATGTAAAGCACAGAATTTAATTCAAAAATCAGACACAATAACACAGCAGATACCCTGGGAAAACCCTCCTCTTGAGGGAGAAAAAACCAGCAGCAATATATCTCTTATATATTGAATTACAAAGAATGTCTCCTTTACAATAGAGGCCGATAATGAGGCCAAGAGTATGCACCACAATCTGATGCAATTCACAGTAGCACAATGATGCAAATTCACTAATGATAAAGACTCAGCCTTCAACAATATTGATTTGTACTTGAAGATGAATTCGCACTTGAGAAACTCGAACTTGTGATGGATATGAATGAATGAATAATGGATGATCACCAATGAAGAACCATCGATCATATATACAAGATGAGTGGGAAAGATGTGCCACTTCAAATCCATAAATCGGCCTCCTTGAAAAGACGTGTTCCAAATAAACATAAAGTCGGCCTTCTTGAAGTTTGCGCCTCATAAATTTGATTCTCTTTAATAAATAAATATCATTTAATTATCAATCTCATATAAATTTGATAGCCATTTAGGCTCCATCAAATTTATCCTTGATGTCGTGGCTGGAAGAATTCGCCCGATGTTGCTATGAACATCAACACCACCAACACCTAACTTCACATGCACATAAACCGAAAATACATCAAAGGATATTCATCTAGGAAAAAATGTCAAATCAAACTTACATGTGCATGAAATATCAAGTAACTTCATTCTCAATGAAATGTATAGATGAATAGAATACATGCTACAAGCACCAATGACAAAATCTGCTCAAAGTTGCAATACTAAGCTTGTATCACATATCTATTTCAAAATGCCACAACACTTGCCAAATATGCCAAAATATGGAATTTTCACATCATACGCTTTACAAAATAGGATAGTCTATCACTCAAAGCATCAATCACAATTTTTGCTCCAAAAGTTGCAAAAGTCACATAAGTTGTATTAATGAGTAAGCCTTCAAAAGTTTCACCAAGCCTACATCCAAGATTAGTTTTGCTCCAAAGCACCAAATGCATATCTTATGCCAGAGCAATAAGCACACAATGTCATGACCCCAAAATTGCAACACTAAAGTATAAAAACAACCAAGCATGGAAATACAAATAAAGAAAAAAATAACAAAAATAAAAAAAATAAAAGAAATATTAGCAATTTAAATAATTATAATTTTAATTATCATAAGATAATATTATAATTATAATTTTCAAATATAATTATAATATCAAATATTTATTTTGTTTTATACAAATAAACACACACACACACACACACACATATATATGTTTTATATTATCATAATAAAAATAATAATAATTATAATATCAAATATTTATTTTGTTAATATTTATATTTTTTATATAAAATAGGAAAAACATAATATATAAATGGCAGCAATTAAGGCAGTGATCCATTATAATTAGAAAAAAGACTTTACGAGGGAGCGCTGCCTTTACAAATAATAGTGATTCATTTAAGACATGATTTGCAAAGGCAGCAACAAGGGTTTGAGGGCAGATTCTGTGCTCAGTTTTGTTAAAGGAAAAAGCAGCGATCAATTTGGCAAACAAAGGGGTATGTCACCTCATAAGGGCATCATAGTGAAGAAGTATGTCTCCCCATTGGGACATGAAGATATAAATAATAATTGTGTTTTGGATAAGAGAGGGGGGAAGGATAAGGAATTCAGAATAAGAAATAAGGCATCGAATGATATCTGCATGTTCAGGGAAACTGGACACAATCAGGTTTAAAGGCAGACATATGAACAGCAACTGATGACAGAAATACAAGTATGATTTTAGGAGGATCAACGAGAGAGATATAATATGTGATTTAAAGATAACATATACAGATCTAGAAGAGATATATGCATCCAGGAAGGAATATAATATAATTGGGAAAGCAGATTGAAGGTATCAGTAATTATATATTGAAAAGTAAGTTTGAATATGATTATAAATATATAGATGTATATGTATATAAATAAATATGTACCTACATATGTATATATTCAGGCAAATGTAATTATTGTAAATCAATTAGGAATAATCATATGCATATAGATCTTTATATAGATGTAATAATGATGCTTGCAGCAATTATTGAGCCTTATAAATAATTATGATGCTTTAATATAATTATGGATAATAGATTCTTATCTGTTGAGCTACACTAATGATATCTTTTCAGTGCAAAGAAATAAGAACAATCGAATCCTAGGAAGATACATCATTGATCAAAGAGAAGAAACATACAGATCAGAAAGACAAGAGAATCGGACCCGTATATCACAACAGATTACTATTGTCAGATATATATACATAATCAGGAGCATATCAGATCTATCCTATATTCAGGTGTATTTCTGCTATGTATTATCTTACATCTATATAGATATGATCCTGCATAATAAAAGAATATTAGATGTGTAAATCCTGCAAGTAATTGTTTATCTATATATGCATATTGCCTATAAGTTAATAAAGAAGGGAATTATTATGATTGAATCAGAATTATGTTGACTGTCTGAAACCCACCCTGTGGCAAGGGCCAGGGGTGGAGTGGTAGGGGCCAGAAGCCCACTTGCGGCCTCCACCCAATTCCTCAAGAAGAAAGGGCTAGGGGTGAAGTGGTAGGAGCCCAGAAAACCCATTTGCAACCTCCACCCAATCCCACAAGATGGCAAGTGTCTTTAGGGGTTGAGACATTGATGGGGAAAGCAGGTACAAGTCGCCAAGGGGGAGGGTTGTGGTATACACCCTCTTAGGCTTGGCACATGGCTTCGGGCAGACCCATCATGTCCCTTCTCCCAATTTCCTAATATGTTGCATTATTGATAATCTATGAATGTGATGTAATTGTCTAACCCTAATAAGCATACATACATATTTGAGAATGTTGTTTGTGTGGTGAATGCAGGATTCAATCCAAGATTACATCATTAAAGAGATATTTATTGAATAAGGTGAAAATCCTAACCTTAATTTGTTGCAATTTGTGATCAATAGGCGAATTCTAGGGCAAGTTAGGATAGGGGACAGTACAGTGGTATCAGAGTGCCTTTCTTGCCATCCTGTGCATACTTCATGTATTATGTGTATTCACGTGTATGCTTCATGCTTCCTATGTATGCTTCATGTATTACATGTATTCACGTGTATGCTTCATGCTTCATGTGTATGCTTCATGTATTACATGTATTCACGTATTTGCTTCATGCTTCCTATGTATACTTTATGTATTACTTGTATTCATGTGAATACTTTGCATACCTTGTATTCAAGTGTATACTTTGTGGCTTACATGTATACCTTGTGACTTACGTGTATTTAAGTGTATACTTTGTGGCTTACGTGTATTCAAGTGTATAACTTATGACTTACGTGTATTCAAGTGCATACTTTGTGACTTATGTGAATTCAAGTGTATACCTTGTGATTTACGTGTATTCAAGTGCATACTTTGTGACTTATGTGAATTCAAGTGTATACCTTGTGACTTGTGTGTATTCAAGTTGTATACCTTGTGACTTGTGTGTATTCAAGTTGTATACTTTGCAACGTACGTGTATTCATTAAATACTTTGTGACTTACGTGTATCCGTATGTATACTTCATGACTTACGTGTATTCATGACAATACTTTGTAACTTACGTATATCCATGAGTGTGCTCATGACTTACATATATTCAAGTATATACTTTGTGACTTATGTGTATCCAAGTGTATACTTTGTGACTTACATAATTCATATGTATACTTTGTGTATTCATGCGACTATGTGTATACCTTTCATAAACTTTGTGACTTCAAGTGTATACCTTGCAAATTACATGCCTTGTGAATTGTGTGCCCTCATGTGTATATGTGTATTCATGTGACTTACTTATTCAAGTGTATACAACTTACATGTATTCATATGTATGTTTTGTGACTTTGTGTATTCATGCGTACACTTCATGTATTATTCACATATATGCTTCATGCTTCTTGTGTATACTCTATGTATTACATGTTTCATGCTTCGTATTTATACTTTATGTATCACGTGTATCTATGTGTTGTTTCATGTATCTTCAACAAGATGTGTTCTTATGATCACTCTATGCTTAAAATTTATGGAAGTGTTAAAATTTGTCTGTCAAAATGCTTCTAAGTGAGAAGCCCTAACAAATTAACTTATCTAAAATTGAATTAGTATCTAAATGCAATAATGAACAGTCGTAACTATTTGAAGTGAAGAGGCGTGACTCCCTCAAACTTGTGATATAAAAGGGGAGAGCATTTCATCCATATTACCATTTAAAGAATCCAATTGAGAATAGAACATTAAGTAATTTTGCAAGAGAATGAGATTAGAAAAAATGTGGCCCTTCGACTATGAAAGACTATAACTCCCTCAACAATAAGGTAAAAAGGGGAAACCTCCCTGTAAAGAAACTATCAATAGGAAATAAGTCTAACGATAAACTTGGGAGTAAAGTATTGTTATCAAGGGGAATTATGAAGGGTGGTGATTCCCTCAAGAAATGAATATAAGGGATGACTCAATTCGTTAACCTTCAATAAGCACTCATCACTCATCTATCCCTCAAGAAATCAAGCATTAATCAAGAAATCAAGAAATCAAACAATCAAAATTATCAAAAGATTTCTTAAGGCAACAACACAATTATTCTAACAAGAGTAATTGGTGCAATCAAGTCCATACCACTTTGTAACCTACAAAATGGATCTAGTGAGCTTTACCTTGTGGACCAAACTTACTCCTATATATCTAGAATAGATCATTTTCATCTAAGGGTCTTTTCTCCTGAGCTTTTTCTTGAAGTAGCTCTACATTCATAAAACTTGACACAAATCAAGCTACTTGAACCTATGCTAAGTTGCATTATGGGTCCATAACCCACAAATCCCAGGATCATTCCCTCCCTTCAAACTTGGGGATAAATTGATATTGTTTAAAGGAACTAGGCAAAAGAAAACAACACCTTCCCAAGATATGAAAATAAATTTAGTACTAAACAGGGGGATATGTCAAGAGGAGTAATAACGTCCAATTGATTTGGAAGATGTGATTGTTAGTGTAAACCTACGAATTTAAATCCTTCTATGAAATGATTATGGGTGATAATTGCTTACTTATACCTCTTTCACCTTATAACTTGCACTTGAGAACTATCTGGGAAATATATAAGGATATAACATGTCACTAATTACCTATGAATTGTGACAATATGATATATGTGAAAAAATGTTTCGAGTTGTGATTGCTTGAGGGCAAGCAATCTTGGGCGAGGTGGACTGTCATGACCCCGAAATTGCAACACTAAAGTATAAAAACAACCAAACATGGAAATACAAATAAATAACAAAAATTAAAAAAAAGAAATATTAGCAATTTAATATAATTATAATTATAATTATCATAAGATAATATTATAATTATAATCGGGCTTCGGCCCTAGCTCGCACGGTCAGCGGAGGAGGCTTAAGTCTTGGGTTTGCTCCCCAAGGTCTTGGGTTCGACTCCGAGGTCCGGATTCGCCCGATGCGAGTGGCTTGCGAGCGGCTGCTCTCATCCCTAGAGGACTAGTCTCGCCTCAGCTCGCCCCTTCCGGACCCCAACTTGGCAATAAAGTAAGACCAAGGCAAGGATTGGTTGGGCGCTGGGCTGAGTCGCGGGGATACCTCTAGAGTTATAAAAAAAATATATATATATATATATATATATTATAATTATAATTGTCAAATATAAATATACAATTATTAACAAAATAAATATTTGATATTATAATATTATTATAATATAAAACATATATATATAACTAATATAAATCTATAAATATAAAATAGGAAAAACATAATATATAAATGGCAGCAATTAAGGCAGAGATCCATTATAATTAGAAAAAAGACTTTATAAGGGAGCACTGCCTTTACAAATAAAAGTGATTCATTTAAGACATGATTTACAAAGGCGGTGACGAGGGTTTGAGGGCAGATTCTGTGCTCAGTTTTGTTAAAGGAAAAAGCAGCAATCAATTTGGCAAACAAAGGGGTATGTCACCTCATAAGGGCATCATAGTGAAGAAGTATGTATCCCCATTGGAACATGAAGATATAAATGATAATTGTGTTTTGGATAAGAGAGGGGGGAAGGATAAGGAATTCAGAATAAGGAAGAAGGCATCAAATGATATCTACATTTTCAGGGAAACTGGACACAATCAGGTTTAAAGGCAGACATATAAACAGCAACTGATGACAGAAATACAAGTATGATTTTAGGAGGATCAACAACAGAGACATAATATGTGATTTAAAGATAAGATATACAGATCTAGAAGAGATATATGCATCCAAGAAGGAATATTATATAATTGGGAAAGCAGATTGAAGGTATCAGTAATTATATATTGGGAAGTAAGTTTGAATATGATTATAAATCTATAGATGTATATGTATATAAATAAATATGTACCTACATATGTATATATTCAGGCAAATGTAATTATTGTAAATCAATTAGGTAGATGTAATAATGATGCTTGCAGCAATTATTGAGCATTATAAATAATTATGATGCTTTAATATAATTATGGCTAATAGATTCTTATCTGTTGAGCTACACTAACGATATCTTCTGAGTGCGAAGATATAAGAACAATCAAATCCTAGGAAGATACACCATCAATTAAAGAGAAGAAACATACTGTTGGCGTAAAATCTAACACCTCTAGAGTGCAGGTTTGTACGGACAGCTATGTACACTACGCAATGAGTGCTCTTCAAATTAGGAGGGGAAGCTCCCTCGTTGTGCTGGAATGCATGGAAAGAAAAGTAATCTAAGTCCTATCTTTTTGTTCTCAGCTAGAAGAGGCACAAGGTTAAGAAAACCAAGAACGTTGCAGCTAAGGATTTTTTGGTTTCGTAGATCATTAACTACAACTAAGCTATCTACTTTAAATCTATCCAATTTCCTCAAGAAAACAGAGCATGAGGAAATGGAGCAGGGTTTGACTATCGGACGATAAACGAGTTTAGATTCTCTACTTGAAGGCAAGGTGGCGCATCTATCACTCAATCTAGACAAGTTTATTGGGCACAAAACAGATTTAAGAATTTACCATGACAATCTCATGAAACCCTATGTGGCATAACAATTGATCATAATAGTAAAGACTTCACAAAACAGATTTATCATCACAATCTCACGAAACCCTATGTGGCATAACACTTGATCGTAATGATAAAGATTCACAAAACAGATTTACCTAAACTATGGGAAGAATTTACCACGCCAATCTTATGAAACCCTATGTGGCATAACACTTGATCAAAGTAGTAATGACTTCACAAAACGAATTTACCATCAAAATCTCACGAAACCCTATGTGGCATAACACTTGATCGTAATGATAAAAGATTCACAAAACAGAAAGAATTCACCATTACAATTCCATGAAACCCTATGTGGCATAACAATTAATCGTAATAGCAAAGACACATGAACAAATACCAAAAGAGCAATATTGAGGGCAAGGTAGGCGCAGCATATATTTCTCTCTCCAGCAAAAGTTATTTACAAATGAGCAAAAGCTCTTATTTATATACATCAAGGTGTAGGGAACCCTAAAATCACCTTTGTGTTAATCTAGCAAATGCATGCAAGATTAATTATTAAACCCTAATGAAGTAAACTATCTTAACTGGAAAGCTACCATCGTTAACGGTACATTTAACCTAAATGGACCATGTGCAATGCGCCCTTATTTAAAGCAAAGTTAACTGGACACTACCTTCGTTAACTGGAAACCCTAACCCTAACTCTTGTGTTGATAATTCCAAGGATGAGATAAGCATGTGTTAAGTCAGCAAGTAAACTCAAGACTGAAAGTCGAGTTAACTGCTGCTCAGGACTCAACCCTTGAAATTAACTGCAGGTTCCAACTGGCAGATCACTCCATGTCAACTCAGTCTAACACTTCGACCAAGAACTCATCAATCTCTCTGTCATCTGGTACTTTGATGCTGCCCAAAACAATAATCTGTCTCTTCAATTGTTTGTCACTCTCCTGCATGCATTCTCTGACATTTTCAGCTACTTTCTTGAAACTAGCTGAAATTACTGAAAATGTGATCAGAACCTCCATCAAGATATCACAAACATGCTTCTGAAACTCAGTTTGTACAACCTCGAGATCAGCGTAGTTACCATCTTCACGAAGACAATGGCATGGGATTTGAGCGACTTTGGCGGCTCCGTAAATGGAGTAATCTCTGTTCCTTTTGCAGCGTAACGCTTCATTGTCAGCTGCTCTGATGAAAACCTAAATTAAGACCAATTTGGTCTTGAATTCAGTCTAGTTGAATTGCCTTCTGAAAAACTCGCCCATTGACTGTGAACACGGCTATGTTCTGACAACTTTCTGCAGAAAGCAAAAATGGCCCCTGATGAGGCTAAAAATACCCTATCGGAGGATAATTTTTACCAAAAATTCTGAGACATGGGTTTTGTCCGGAAAATGATTCTAAGACAACCCATAACGTCAGAATTGTGAAAACACGTCGTTTAGCTTGACATGCAAAGATTCTTCAGTCGAGAATTGTAGGGGTTTTTAGAGCTTCCCAGGGCAATTTTTCTTGAGAAAATCTGGAACGTGGGTTTTGTGCACAACGGAATTCTGAACAAACCCAGATGATGAGATTTTCAAAAATATGTGATTCAAGCCCACATGCAAAGAAATTCTGAGCTTTAGAATGAAGACTACGGGGCGATTTTCTCGAAAAAATCTAAGACGTGGGTTTTGCTACAAATGCTGAAATACGCGAACCCAGATGATCAGATTCTGAATATGTGTTGAATTTCTTTGACATGCGAAGAAAGTACCTAAGGTGAGAAATAGAAGAAATAAGACAGAAGATAGAAAGTTTTGCTTGTCTGCTTCTGAAAAATCTGCCAATCTCTGTTGTAGAACTCGATGAAACCTGCATGCAAAGTGAAAATAAAGTCTGGAATCTCCTTCCTCTGAACAATTTGAACTCGTTGCTATGAAAACACTAAATTCGGACACCTGTAGCACCTTTAGCTTGCTGGTCGCTCAAGAAGAATAAGAACTTTGAAGCTAAAGATGATGAAATAATGGACGCCATTGCTGAAATATATAGATTTTCATCTTTGAAATTCGCACAAGGCAAGGAATCCATGAAAAGTGCGCTTGGCCTGTGATTGGACCTCATCTCAGTTAACTGAAACTCGAATATGCTAAATAAGTCGCCAAGCATTAGGGTTTCCCTTTTCAGTCTTCAGTTAAGTCAACATGCAACTTTGACTTCAGTTAGCAATCTTTATCAAGTTCGCCATCCTTCACACTTGTTTTAGATTCACAAATTTGAACTAAGGCATCCCTTTTGATAACTAAAGTTAGCCATAAGGAATTCGCCATATTCATGCAATAAACATTCTAAAAATAGCAACCCTTTTCAATCTTCAGTTGGCCTTCAAGAAGTGCACCAACTTCATACTTATGCTTCAATTCAATTCTAAAAATAACAACCCTTTTGGAACTTAAGTTGTCATTCTTTGTAAAAATGCGTAGCTTCACTAATTATGCTTCATTAAAAATATCTAAACATGGCGACCCTTTTGAGAACTGAAGATAACAACTTCATGCGCCATACTTCACACATTAATGCTTCATCACTAATACCTAAATATGGCGACCTTTTTGAACTTCAGTTGACACTCAATGAAGCGCCATCTTTACACAAACTTCACAATTGCAACCAAATTCGCCATGCATGTGAACTCCAATTGACATTCAATGATAATCTTCAGTTAAGTCAACATGCAATCAAGTTAACTCAACATGCAAAGCAGTTAACTGAACATGCAAACGAGTTAACTCGACATGCGAACTGAAAGATCACTCCAAATTTCAATATATGAACTGAAGATGACAACCCAGAAAACGTTTAGTCTAACTGCAGTCAGAACTCCAGTTAAGGCGTCCATTCAACTCTCTTTCGAAAATCCAACTTTGAACTCTTAAGGCGAATTCCAGACTTAGCCAATTTTCATGAAAATAAAGCTAAAACCTCTGTCGGGACCTCTGTTCATCCTCTGACACTGGTTGACTGACTTCTCCGATTGGCTGGCTGACAGGTGCATTGCAGAGCTAAGTAAAAACTGATCAAAAGGTATCTTGAGACTAGAAACCATAAAACTAACATCTAAAGGCTCAAAAATCCAAGTGCCTTTTTCAAAAGCTGCGCTTTTTCTCAAACTTAGTCAAATTTTGACTTCTGCATTTTGTACGAAGGGAAAGATAAATCCTTCATAACTTCTGTTTTACCAACTTTCAAGACTGGATCTCAGGTTCACTGCAGAGCTGACCCCATTCTGCATAACAGCTGCAAAGGCACATTTCCCCAGAAAACATCATCTGAGGGGTGAAAATCAAGGGCGCCTTTTTGAAAAGTTGCTCTTTTCATTCCAGACTTAGTCAAATTTCGACTTCGCCTTGTTTTGCGCTGTATCTTCCGTAACTTACTCGAAACAGGTCCGTTTGACAGGCTTGATAGCTCACTGCGAAGCTGGCGTGATGCCAGACAAATGTCTGCTAGAGGTGACAAACCCTAAAAACAAGATCTGGACCCCTAAAAGATAGGGCGCCCATTTGAGAATGTGCTCCCTTCTCCAGAGATAGAAAATTTTGATATTTTTCGTTCAAATTTTCATTTTCCTTGAATCTCTTCAGTAATAGATTGACATTACACTGACACCAACTCCATATTTGAAAAGCCCAAAAACGACCTTCCGACATCACTTTAACAAGATTAAGACTCAATTAAGCAAAATGCCTTAGTGAAGCAAAAATTTTGGTTTTGGGTACAACACATACAAATCAGAAAGACAAGAGAATCAGACCCATGTACCACAACAGACTGCTATTGTCGGATATATATACACAATCAGGGGTATATCAGATCTATCCTATATTCAGGTGTATTTCTGCTATCTATTATCTTACATCTATATAGATATGATCCTGCATAGTAAAAGAATATTAAATGTGTAAATCCTGCAAGTAATTGTTTATCTATATATGCATATTGCCTATAAGTTAATAAAAAAAGAATTCTTATGATTGAATCAGAATTATGTTGACTGTCTGAAACCCACCCTGTGGGAATGGCCAAGGGTGGAGTGGTAGGGGCCAGAAGCCCACTTGCAACCTCCGCCCAATTCCTCAAGAAGGAAGGGCTAGGGGTGAAGTGGTCGGAGCCCAGAAAGCCCACTTGCAACCTCTGCCCAATCCCACAGGATGGAAAGTGTCTTTAGGGATTGAGACATTGATGGGGAAAGCAGGTACAAGTCACCAAGGGGGAGGGTTGTTGTAATGTCCCCATTTTTAGCCCTACACTTTCCAGTGATTGATAGCCTATTCCCGGTTTGTTGTCGGCTGGTCAGAGGCAGAATTAGGGTTTTCGGCTACTTGATAGTCCCTTTTGAAGATTCAGGGGTTTGCATGTTGGAGTTCGGCTGTTTGGTTTCTGGATTCCTTCAGGGTTTTCAGAGAACTTCGCAGAGGTATGACATGCAACTGCGTCGAGCAACTTTTCTGGACTTACTATTTTTAGTTATGACGGCTACAGCTTGGAGTCGGGGATTGCGGATTGCGGATTCTTTCTGGGTTTTCAAAAAGCTTCGCAATGGTGTCGCATGCACTTTGATCCGAGCAACTTTCCAAATTTACTATTTTTAGTAAATTCTATTTTTAGCAGTGGTCCAGTCAGCATCAGCTCAGCAAGCTTTCCTCTTCTAGCAGTTCAGTTGGTAATATTGATTTTGGCTTTAAGGTGCTCATTTTGGAGAGATAAGTTATTTTAAATTAATAATGTTTTATTTTCATCTTATGACCCCTTGGTCTAGTGTTACAACTTTAAGTTGTTTTAAAAAGGGGGACTTTGAGGGTGGTCATCTCATGGGGAATTATTTTGATATTTCTAAAGTCAAAAATGCACAAGGAGAAAGGTATGCCAACTTTGTTGAGGAGTTAAATTTTAATTAAAAAGTCAAAATTAGCTTTGAAAGTGGGATGCCTATGCTTGGAGGGAAATTGAAGTCAAATTCAAATTGGAATTAGGGCACACTTTCTAGAAGTTTCTGGAGATTCCTTGTTGAGCTTATAAATGGAGACCTCTTCTCTTCATTTCAGTATCTGATATCTTGAGTAATGTTATGCTGCCGAAATGGTGTTGGACTGCTTCGAGGAATGAATGCCTCCTAGCCTTGGCTCAACTTCGTGCTTGAGAGATAGCACCTAGTGGAGAGGTTTGCTAGTTATTGAGTGGATTTTGTAGTGAGGTTGCATTGTTGTTTGAGTTAATGCTTGTAGTTCAATTATTTGCATTTCATATCATTTTATGGAGTTGCTGATATCATAGCTGATTTGTAGTTTTCACTCATATATTGAAAAATAAAAATATCTTCATTCTGGGTAATGCACATTTCATCTTCTTTAGGTTGGGCGCCCCTTTGTGCCAATTTGCAGATTTTAATATTGAGAGCTTGAATTTATAAAGAAAATCGCCCCTATTTGCCAGGCAGGCCCTCTTGGAGTGTATTGGGAAGCGTATTAAATAATGATGGGGGTTTGGGTGTAGTTTCTTGCTTGCAACTTGGTCGCCCTTGTTCTAGGAGTCCTTTGCATTTGGTTTGGGGTCTTTTGGTGGAGTATTGAGGGAGTAGTGAGTGGTTTAATGAATTTTTGTGTTGCTGTTTTAGCTTTTCTGGAGCAGGTCTGTCACAAATCAGAACATTGAGATTGGTCTTTGAGTGGATATTTTGGTCTTGGAGCAGTTGTTAAGCAAGGGAGAATCTTCTATCTTGTTGCAGCACTTTGCAGCTCTAATCTTGTGCTCTTGGCAGACATTCTTCAATATATTGTAAGTTGAAGAGTAGTACTGTCAGCATCTTTCTTATTCTTGCTAATTTCATACTTTGTATTGCCCACTGAATAAGTGGAAGAGGCTGGCTTGCCGCCTATTTACTTGTGTTGCATTATAGTTTAATATCTCCACCATATGGTCACCTCTTTTCCATCCTGGATTGAGTAGCACATACTTGGTGTTGAGTTACTTTCAGCAATATTAGTGATAGGGATCCTCTGACCATATGATTGTCCACCATGGACACATTCTTGGTTAGAGTTACGTTCCAGTTGCAGTTTGAATTAATGTACTGATGATCCTCTAGCCATATGACAGCCTCTCTCTTGTTGAGATTGAGTGCGCATTCTTGGCAACAAGTTAATTGTAACTGCTGGTTTGATTGAACTAACCCTAACGGGTGCTTTCTGCATTGTTGTGTACTTGGCAAAATTTGAAAAAAATTGGTTCGGGATATTTCAGTTGTGGTATACACCCTGTTAGGCTTGGCACATGGCTTCAGGCAGACCCATCATGTCCCTTCTTCCAATTTCCTAATATGTTGCATTATTGATAATCTATGAATGTGATGCAATTGTCTAACCCTAATAAGCATATATACATATTTGTGAATGTCGTTCGTGTGGTGAATGCAGGATTCAATACAAGAACATCATTAAAGAGATTTATTAAATAAGGTGGAAACCCTAACCTTAATTTGTTGCAATTTGTGATCAATAGGTGAATTCTAGGGAAAATTAGGATAGGGGACATTACACACAACTTGCACCACACATTTGTGACAAAGTGCTTGTTCATAAACCTTGCACCATGGTGACAAAGCACCAAAGGTGAGAACCATGCTACCACAATTAATGTCACATATGTCATGTTAATGAGCAAGCCCTCAGGAACTTCACCAAACCTATATCCAAGATCAATTTTGCTTCAAAGCCCCAATTGCATGTCTTATGTCAAAGCATTAAACACAATTTGCACTAGTTGAGGCATTCACTAAAACATGCATCATAACAAAACTTGTAGCAAAGCACTTGTTCACAAAACTTGTGCCATTGTGCCAAAGCGCCAAAAGTGAGGACCATGCTATCACACTTAACATGAGGCTTGCACTATCAAGCCAAAAAATGATGTTTGCATTCATTTGCCATACACAAACCATATAAATTCCCATCACTGTCATGATTGAGATATAGTTACTATTATACAACTAATGCGATTCAAAATTATTTCAAATGTCTTTATTAGTACTACATGGAGCACTACATACTACCCCGTTTAAAGAAAATTCATCTCAAAAATGTTATGTAAAGAGATTTAAATATTCTTGCATCATCTGCTCAACATTCTCCCATGTGATTGAGCCACAACTATATTGACCCATTGGGCCTTAACGAGTTCATGATTTGTTATTTGAGACATAACATTCAACGATCTAGGATTTGCACCAAATTCCCTTATAACACTCCCTAATCCAACTTTTGTAAGTTGTCAATTCCAGAAAATATAATGCCTCCGGTATATAATGTCTCAACATAAAAACATGGAATACATTATGCTTTTTAGATAAACAAAGTTATAAACCAAGACGGTAAGCAAATAGGCTAAAGCTTTCAAAGATATCAAAGGGGAAAGCATAAATACTCCACCATGTCTTATAGAACTCTGTTGTGGCCTAGTACTCAAGGAGACTCTATCTCCTAATTGATTACTATAAATTTTTAATGATCAGATAAATGCACAGAAAATTAATTCAAAATCAGACACAAAGACACAGCAGATACCTTGGGAAAACCCTCCTCTTGAGGGAGAAAAACCCAACACCAATATATCTCTTATATATTAATTCTTGAAGAGAACACTTGTACAATTGAGGCCAATGAGAGAGGCCAGAATAAGTATCACAGATTCTATTACATATAATCTGCTATCTCAGAACTGAATACTTCAACAATGATCGCACTTTACATATGATAAACTCACATTGCTTCTTCTAATGAATTCGCACTTGAGATAAGACAATGATAGAATAAACTGAATGCTGAATGGAAAGAACTCAATGAATATAAATACAAGAGAGAATGAGAGATGCATCCTTTCATTAATCTCAAAATCGGCCTCCAAGAAGAATCACGTCCAATAAGAAGTAGGTCGGCTTCATAAGAACTCGTGCCTTTTAAAATAAAACGTGCCTCTTCATAATGTTAGTTTTAACATATAAATAGCACCTCTTAAATATTCGTGCCTCTTCAAGAATAAACATCTCTTATAAATTAAATAGCATTAAGCTATTATTTAATTTATTGCAAATAAGGAGATCGCTGGAAGAATACTCCTAACGCTGCATCATAAACATCAACATTCCCTCTCAACTAGGGAGGATACTTCCAACTGCACAAGACAAATCACCTCATCGTGATGTCTATCACTATGGCTACAACCATAAGTGAACAAGAAGAATATCACCTCATCGTGATATCAGATATCGCCTCAACACGATATCAACCATAATGGCTACAACCATACTATGGTAAGTACAAGTGTTCATCACTTGCATGATGTTGTCACCTCAACGTGACTTTCACCATGACTCTCTCAGAGGGTGAAACACAAGTACAACATATGTCATGGATTCACACACATGACATCCACCATGACTCTCTCATAGGGTGGAAACAAGGGCTTTCACCTCAAATCTCAAAGAGAAATGCATTAACAAGGGATTTCACCTCGAACTTCTCTCACAGAGAAGAACTCATTAAACAAGGCTCACTGGTATTGAGACTCTTTCTCAGTCAAGGCTGGATTCTCCACCGTACCAAGCTTATCTCGAAAGTACACAAACTTTATCCTAGAGAGAGGCTTGGTGAGAATGTCTGTCATCTGCTCATCAGTGCTGATATACCTCAACTATATAGCCTTCCGCAGTACCATATCTCTACTATAGTGGTACTTGATCTCAACATATTTGGTTTGTCATGAAACACAGGATTGAAATAAGATTCACGCAACTCTGATTATCACAATGAATGATAATAGGCTCCATTGATTGTCCAAACAATCCTGCAAGGAGCTTATTGAAGCCACACTGCTTCTCGAGCTGCCATACAAGCTGCAATATACTATGCCTCTGTTGTACTCAATGCTACAGATGACTGCTTCCTGCTGCACCAGGATATCATAGCAGAACCCAAACTAAAGCAACAACCAGAGGTGCTCTTCCGATCTGTGACACACCCTGCCCAATCAGAATCAGTATAACCATGTAACTCCAAGTCTGCATCTGAAGAATACCTAAACCCATATCCAACTGTGCCACGCAAGTATCTCAGGATATGTTTAGCTGCAACAAGATGTATCTGTCTCGGTTCACACATAAACTGGCTAAGTGCACTCACTACATAACAAATATTAGGTCTAGTGTTAACTAGATACATCAAGGATCCAATCAGCTGTCTGTACAATGTAGGATCCACTAAGTCTAAACTAGCTGCAGCCTCCTTCAATTTATGTAGGTTGGTCTCCATGGGTGTAGACATGGATTTGCACTCCATCATACCAAATCTCTTAAGTATATCAATGGTGTACTTCCCTTGACTTAGAATCATCTCATCTAGATTCTGCCAGACTTCTAAGCCAAGGAAATAATGCATGAGCCCAAGATCCTTCATCTCAAATTCAGAAGTCAACTCCTTACACTCTAGAATCAGGCGATCTTCTCCAGTAAGAATCAAATCATCAACATATAAGACCAAAATTAATGCTTCACCATTGATTACCTTAAAGTAGAGATTAGAGTCAGCATCATTCTTCAAGAAGCCCAAACTTGATAGGTAACGATCAATCCTTTCGTACCATGCACAAGGAGCCTACTTAAGACCATACAAGGCCTTCTTCAGCTTGCAAACATGTGACTCCTTCCCATGAACCTCAAATCCATCAAGTTGCTCGATATAAACTTCTTCCTCAATCACTCCATTGAGAAAAGTTGTCTTCACGTCCATTTGATGAATCTTCCATCCTCTGGATGCAGCAATGGCAATGATGGTTCTGACAAAAGTATAGCGAGCAACAGGAGCAAATGTTTCTTCATAATTAACTCCCTCTTTCTGTGAAAAACCACGAGCCATGAATCTTGCCTTGTACTTCTCAATGCTCCCATCTGCAACATGCTTGATTTTGAAGAGCCATTTTGAAGATACCACTGATTTTCCCTCGAGTCTAGGAACAATGTCCCAAACATCGTTCTTGAGAATTGACTGGTACTCCTCTACCCTAGCATCTCTCCAAACTTGATGACTAGATGCTTCCTCAATACAAGTAGGCTCGGATTCTATAATCTGACTCATTAAGGCAACATAACTGGAGAACTTATGTGGCCTTTTGCTTTCTCTGAATGTGCCTCTAGGAGTTGCAAAACTTTCAGCCTCTTGCATAGTACGCCTGGCCCATAGAGGTCTCTTTCTCCCAATAACAATGTCAGTAGGCCCATCAGTAGGTTCCAAAGGTTCAACAGGATCAATATCTTCTTTTGGTTATGAAGTCTCCCTCTGTATCTCAAGAGTATGGTCAACTTCCATGTCCTGAGGAGACTCTTCATTATTAATCTCCATATGAATGCCTCTAGATCTCCTGAATGCAACATCTTCCTCGAATGTAACATCCCTACTGATCTCAATCAACTTTTGTCTTGGAATGTATATTTTGTAGGCTTTTGATGTCTCACTGTAGCTCACAAATATTCCCTTCTTGCCAGAAGGCTCCAACTTAGTTCTCTTTTCCTTTGGAACATGAACATAGACAGGACATCCAAAGATCCTCAAATGACTGACTTCAGGCTTCTTCCCTGTAAAGGCTTCTTCCGGAGTCATATTCTCCAAAACCTTATGAGGACTTTTGTTCTGTACATATACAGCCGTCCTGGAAGCTTCTGCCCATAAGAAGGTTTGCAAATCTTGATCATGGATCATGGCCTTTGCTGCTTCCACAATCGTCCTGTTCTTTCTTTCAGCAACACCATTCTATTGAGGATTATAGGGGACACAGAACTCCCTCTTAATCCCTGCATCAATACAAAAAATTTGAAAACTGCCAGAGGTGTATTCTCCACCACTATCAAATCTGAGGACCTTAATTCTTTTACCAGAAAGATTTTCTACCAAGGCTTTAAATTCCTTAAACCTATCTAACACTTCCTCAGACTCTTTAGTTTTCAAAAAATAAATCCAAGTCTTCCTAGAGTGGTCATCAATAAAAAGAACATAATACAAGAATCCACTCGAAGACAGAACAGACATAGGACCACATAAATCAGAATGAATAAGGTTTAAAATACACTTAGATCTATTTTCTCTACTATGAAAAGGGGCTTTTATATTCTTACCCAAAGCACAACCCTTGCAAGTACCTTCGTGCTCCTAGTTGAACTTAGGAAGGCCCGACACCATCTTCTCCATGATAGGTAAGGCTCAGAAGTGTAGGTGAGCCAATCTCCGATGCCAAAGATCACATAGACTTGAAGAATCATGAACCAAAGCTTGTAGAGGACGTGTGCAACTCTGTAAAGGCTTTCATGTCTAACTCCAATTACTTGAGCATCCTTCAAGCTAGAATTCTCCATCCACACAAGAACTTTGCCTTTGGAGAAGGCAACTTGATATCCTTTACTTCCAAGGCTGAAATAGAAATAAGATTGTACTTGATTCCAGGAACATAAAGAACATTACACAACTGAAGTGTGATGCCGGAATCCAAATGAAGTGTAGAGGTCCCAATTCCTTTCAAGGAGTAGCTAGCATCATCTCCAATGATGACTTGCTCCGAAGACTCCTCCTCCACCAAACTTGATAAGTGCTCCTTAAAACCAGTGATGTGTCGTGAAGCACCACTGTCGATCAACCAAGTGTTGGTGTCGGTAGGTACACTGCTTGACAATGCCGAGTAGAACAAATATTCACTTGAATCCTTCTGCGGAGAAGCATCATCAACATCAGCAACGGTGGCTTGTTGCTTAGGTCTAGTTGGACAATGCTTAGCTAAATGTCCAAACTTATCACACCTAAAGCATTGAATCTTGGACATGTCTCTCTTCTTCTTGAAGGGAGGTGCATCATCATTTCCCTTGTCTCGATTCCTCTTGAAGGATCCTTTCCTTCCATCTTTTCCTTTCTTCTTTGAAGCATGGGAGGCAAGAACATGAATGTCTTCATTCTTTGAACTTTGACTAACGCCTCTTGCCAACAACCTTGATTCCTCTTCAATGCAATCTAATCTTAGACAATCAAACTTAGCCAATTTTGATCTTGCACTGATTCCCTGAATGTAAGATTCCCAAGACAAAGGTAGACCATTGAGAGCAAGCATAGTCAAGTCTTTGTCATCAACCATATGCCCTATTGTCGAGAGCTGATCTCTCAAATCTAAAATCCTCATAAAGTATGCAATCACTGATTCACCTTTCGCCATCTTCACATGATGTAGTTGTTGCTTCAGTGCAAGTGCTCGGCTGGTATTGTTGATTTCATACATCTCTTCCAATGTTTTGAACATGTCTCTTGTTGTCTTCAACTTAGAGACGATAGGAACAATATGATACTTGACGGAATGTAGAAACCCCTATTCTCACTATTTCTGAAACTGCTTGTTTTTACTGGATTTTTGAGTGTTTTGATTTTTTTTGTGTTTTTGCATAAACAGATGAAAATGCGATTTTGAAAGAAATTGCTTGTAAAAATTAAATAAAATATTTCAAAGCTAGAAATATTGGAATTCACTCAATATATTGGCGCCAGAATGTTTACAGATCTTCTATACTGAATACAACTAAGATCGGGTCACATGCAAATTAAAAAGCAACAACATTATTGATGAAAACCTGGTTATTGCAGCAGCCTAAGATGCCCATGAAATGGTACGGCCAACATAGAAATCAGCTTCTCCCTCAGCATGATGTTTGCAGATGAAACCAGAAGGATATGCGCCCCTGTTGGTGAAGACAGAATGCCCAAAAGAGAGGCGATTTGCCCTATGTAAAAAGTACGGCCTGGTACTTGAAAGTACGGCCCAGCAGCAGCATAGTACAGCTCAACAACAACAGTAATAAATCTGTACGGCCCTTGAATGATATGTCCAAAGCTTGGAAAATGGACGCCTAAAAAGAACCCTTCCCAGAAGAGACAAACCAAAACCCTGAAGATATCTAAAAAGTGAAGCTCTGTGATAACCTTTGGATGAAGCTATCTCTCTGATAAGAAATAGATCAGCTGATATTTCACAGCCTCTAAACTGCAGACACTAAAGATGGCTCGTTCTCCAATGCAGAATGAAAACTGGAACCCTAGGCTCTTTTCTCTGAAGAAGTACTTGGCAAAAATTCGATTTCACAACATAATACCCTTTCTTCACAATGAAAAACCTTATATTCTCCAGAGGGTCGACTTTTCTCAAAAAAGTTATCATTTAAATAAAGTTCGAATTCTTCTTTTAATTTTTCCAAAGTTTCGAACGCACTTTTAATTATAAAATATAATTGAAAAGTGGCCCCTTCTTCATGTTGGTCGACCCCTTCCTTTAAATCACTTAAGTTATAATATTTAATTATATTATAACTTTATAATATAAGCCTTTAATTAATTAATATTTATTTTAACAAACAAATATTAATATCTCTCTCAAAACAGGTCCAAATGACGAACCGTCTGAAGCCAGATGATAAGTGACTGAATCCACATACGACCAAACCATATTGCTAAAAATAGCAGGGGTGCTCTGCTGAGTGTCTCCACTTACTAAAAATAGTAATTCAAGCAAATGATGTCCGAATGACCCCGAACGAAAGCCAAACTGAATGATTCTGCCAACAGAAAACCAAGCCAAGCCTAAACCAGACCCTCTATCCACCCAATCAACCTACGAGGGTCACATAATAGGCTAATCTCAAGCACTGAGAGATGTCAATTGGAAGGGGACATTACAGTCCGCCCCTCCTGAAATTGCTTGTCCTCAAGCAATCTCAACTCCGGATGCTGCAAAATCTCCTGACTCTCCCACGTAGCATCCTCCACTGGTAAATCTCTCCATTTCACCAGATATTCCCTAATAGTCCTCCTGCGCAACTGTCTCTCTCTGTATTCCAGGATCGACTCAGGAACTAAGATCAACTTTCCCTCATCATCTAAGGGAGGTAATACTGTTGAAGGTACCACACAATGTCCTAACCCCTTCTTGAGACGTGACACATGAAAAACATTGTGGACCTTACCATCCGCCGGAAGCTCTAGCTCATAAGCCACCTCTCCAACACGCCTCAGAATCCTGAAAGGACCATAATACCGCGGCTTAAGCTTCTCCGATCCACTCTTTCTAAGAGTAGATTGACGGCAGGGCTGCAGCATGAAATATACCATGTCTCCCACCTCAAAATATCTCTCTGTTCTCTTCTGATCTGCATACTGCTTCTGCTAATTATGTGCCTTAGCAATATTTTCCTTAAGAGCCCTCACAGTGTCCTGACTCTCCTACAATAAATCTCCAGCACTAGGCACTCTACTATCACTCAGTAGCAAATCCAGAAAATTAGGCGCCTCATAACCATACAACGCCATGAAGGGGGACATCTGAATGGTTATGTGAAAAGTAGTATTGTAACAATACTCGCACAAATATATCCACTTGACCCACGCCTTTTGCTACCCTACAATGTAATTCCGGAGGTAGCCTTCCACCCATTTGTTCACTATTTCCGTCTGACCATCGGTCTACGGGTGGTAACTGGTGCTCGGTGTAAGCTCGGTCCCACAAAGTCTGAACATTTCCTGCCAGAAGTGACTCAGGAACCGACTATCCCTGTCGCTCACTATGCTCCAAGGCAACCCATGTAATCTGAAAACCTCACGGAAGAAAACCTCTGCTACCTGTGTAGCTGTGTAAGTGGTAGTGATCGGAAAGAAGTGGGCATACTTCGTCAACCGATCAACAACTACATATATGCAATCAGATCCCTGGGCTTTAGGCAAGCCCGTAATAAAATCCATTGACAGGCATTCCCACTTCCTATCAGGAATCGGAAGTGGCTACAATAATCCTGTCGGATACGTGTTCTCCTGCTTGTTCTACTGACAAACAGGGCACTCACGCACAAACTGAAGAACATCTGCCTTAAGACCCTTCCATGTAAACCTTTCCCGAATCTGTTTGTATGTTATGAAGTACCCGGGATGCCCTGTTGTGGGTACATCATGAAAGGCTCGCATAATGGTGTTCTTCATCTCAAATCCCGGGATCAAGAAAATCTTGTTCTTGTAAATGATCAAGTCATTCACAAGTGTGTACCTGGTGTCCACCATCAATCCCTCAACAATACCAGATGCCCAAGTATCCTTGGCATACTCTGCCACAATCAAATGCCTCTAGTCCTCTGCAATATGTACCATAGAACTCAAATAAGGTCAGCGTGAGAGAGCGTCAGCCACAACATTCTGGGTACCTTTGATGTAGGTGATATCAAAGTCATATGCCTGTAACTTACTCACACACTTCTGCTGACGGTCATTTAAATCTCGCTGCCCCAGGAAATGCCTCAAGCTATTGTGATCAGTTTTAATACAAAACTTACTGCCCACGAGATATTGCCTGAATTTGGCCAAGGCATGCATTATGGTCAGCATCTCCTTATCATAAATACTGTAAAGCCTCCCTGGTCCTCTGAGTTTTCTGCTCTCATAAACAATCGAGTGCTTATCCTGCATAAGCACCGCCCCAATGCCCTCACCAGAGGCATCACACTGAAGCTCAAAAGGTTTCGTAAAATCTGGCAGTGCTAACACTGGACACGTAGTCATCAGCTCCTTGAACCTCACAAAACACTCATGTGCCTCAGGAGTCCAACAGAATGCACCTTTTTTCAACAAATCCGTCATAGGTGTTGCATGGCGTGAATAACCACTAACAAATCTGCGATAGAAACCGCATAACCCAAGGAATCCTCGCAACTGTGTAAGGTTCGCTGGAGTAGGCCAATCTACGATAGCACAGATCTTCTCAGGATCCATCCGCACTCCCCCTACACTGATGATATGACCTAAGTATAACAACTCAATCATCCCTAAATCACACTTGGATTCCTTGGCGTACAAGGACTCCCTCTCCAAAATGCTGAGTACTATATCCAGATGAGCCAAATGCTCCTGCCAAGTCCTGTTGTAAATCAAAATATCATCAAAGAAGACAAGTACATATCTCCTCAGATGTGAGTGGAAGACCCTGTTCATGGTGGACTGAAATGTTGCTGGAGCGTTGGTTAGCCCAAATGGCATCACCACAAACTCGAAGTGTCCACAATGACAACGGAAAGCAGTCTTCTCAACATCCTGCTCACGAACTCTAATCTGTTGATATCCCGATCTCAGGTCTATCTTCGAGAAATAACAGGCACCATGGAGCTCGTCAATAAGCTCATCTATACGAGGTATGGGGTACCTGTTTTTGATGGTCCTCTTATTCAGGATTCTGTAATCAATGCACATACGAAGTGTACCATCTTTCTTCTTCACTAGGACAACTGAAGAAGCAAATAGTGATTTACTTGGTCGAATGTGACTCATAGCAAGCAGCTCCTTGATAGTCTTCTCTATCTCATCCTTAAGCCGCTTTGGATGCCTGTAAGGAGTAATCATGACGGGCTTAGCGCCCTCCTCAAGCTCTATGATGTGCTCAATACCCCTGTCTGGAGGTCTCCCTGGTAGAATGTCACTGAAAACCTTCCCATGCTTAACTCTCAACTGCTGAATGTCAGGATGGTACTCGGTCTTATGCTGTCCCTCCTGTATAGGTGTCAAAGTGCACTTGGCAGCCCACTCAACCATGTCATGACGCATAAGTCTCTCCATCCGTCGGAAGGATATAGTCTTGACATTACTGTCTTGAATGGCCTTCAAGATATGAGTCTTCCCATCCATATCAAACCGAATCTCCATGTCTTTGAGACGAAGTGTGACTTCCTCAAGGGAATGAAGCCACTTCATGCCCAAAACTAAATCAATGTCTCCCATATTCACTACGTAATAATCAGCCTTGAATTCATAATTATTTAATCGCAAAGGAAGATCCTTAATCACACGGTCACATCTGAGAGTGTAACCATCAGCCACCTTAACCCGAATGCCCTCAAACCCTTCGGTTATGAGTCCACGCTTCTCCACAAATCTAGCATCAATAAAATTGTGGGTGGCTCCTGTGTCTAGAAGGGTGATGACCTTCTGACCCGCCAAAACTCCACTAAGTCTAAAAGATCCCTCCTGCTGAATGCTAGACAATCGTGCCTCCTGGATTTGGAGCTCTGACTCTGCCTCTGCCTTAGGCTCTGAAGCCTCTGATTCTGACTCCTCGGAACTCTCCTTCTGTTCGGAATTCTCAGATTCCGAATCCTCATAATAGGCCCACATAACTCTATTGGCCTTACCCTTAGGCCACAAAGGACAATCGTTGTTAGCGTCGTAGGGACCTTTGCAGTAGAAGCAAAGCTTCTTCCTGCGCAAATCATTAAGAGTCTCACGATCCAAGGGTGCTGCTGATTTACCCTTTGAGTCACTCTTAAAATTAGATCTCTCCTTATTCTTATTAAATCCCTTATTGTCCCCAAAGGAAGTAGTATTCCTGGAGGCGGTATTACTGGAGCTGAACTTGCTGGATGGTGCTGCAAGTTCCATGTTGCAGGCCTTCTTCATAGCTTCCTGTAGTGAAAGAGGATCAAATGCCTTGATCCAACCTCTCAGTGGTTCCAACAATCCCTCCACGAAGCACAACTAGACGCCTCTCTGATATGTTGGAAACCATCACGGATAACCGCTGGAAGTCTCCTATGTAGGCCTCCAAACTACCCACCTGTCTCAACTGGGCCAAGTCTCTGAAGTAAGACTCAAGATCTTTCTTGTCGAATCGTTCCACCAATCTGTCTACGAATTCCTGGTAAGTGGTGATACGATCGTGCTGAAGTGTCACCATCCCATGATGCCACCAGTCATAAGCTGCTCCCTCAAGGTGCAAGGTAGCATATCTGATAGCGTCCTCCTCTGCCATGGGACGCAATGTAAGGAAGGTGTACAGCTTACTGATCCAAGTCTGAGCTGTAACCTTGCCACTGCCGTCAAACATAGCTAATGTGAGCTTGTTTGTGGCGTGCTTCAGGTCACCATTCTGATGCCTAGGCCTCCTATCTGGCCTGTTCCTGTAATGCTCTCGCCTCTGTGTGATAAACCTGTCAAAAGTGATCCTCTCTCTAACCTCTGGGGTCAATAACTCTCACTCGTCGTTCGCTGCCATAAGAATATCAACGAACACTGCCTCAGGCTCCTCGTCTATCATAGGCCCATCGGGCTCCTGTCTCACAAAAGTCGGACGGGTAGGCCTATCTGCTGTCCGTGACACGGTCCTGGGTATCCTCCATGAACCTACATCACTCCTGGTCTCATCACGTCGGGGTGATGGCCTCCTAGGTGAACCGATCCTATGTATCGCCATGGTCAACTACTGCAATACATCAATTACCTGCTGTTGGCCTGTCCGGAGATCTCTAAGAGTATGTAAGACCTCTGCATCATCATTATCCCTAGGGTTTTGAGGAATCTTTGTTCTGTCAGCCATGGTACCCGGCTGCCTATTCAACCTCTGTTCCCTGTCAATCAAGGCTCTCCTGCGAGTATAATATCTGTGAGGCCTAACCTCTTGTGGCTGCATATGAATCCCAAACCCTCAGGCTGGCAAGAAACCGCTCTGATACCACTGTAGAAACCCCTATTCTCACTGTTTCTGAAACTGCTTGTTTTTATTGGATTTTTGAGTGTTTTGTTTTTTTTGTGTTTTTGCATAAACAAATGAAAATGCGATTTTGAAAGAAATTGCTTGTAAAAATTAAATAAAATATTTCAAAGCTAGAAATATTGGAATTCACTCAATATATTGGCACCAGAATGTTTACAGATCTTCTATACTGAATACAACTAAGATTGGGTCACATGCAAATTAAAAAGCAACAACATTATTGATGAAAACCTGGTTGTTGCAGCAGCCTGAGATGCCCATGAAATGGTACGGCCAACATAGAAATCAGCTTCTCCCTCAGCATGATGTTTGCAGATGAAACTAGAAGGATATGCGCCCTTGTTGGTGAAGACAGAATGCCCAAAAGAGAGGCGATTTTCCCTATGTAAAAAGTATGGCCTGGTACTTGAAAGTACGGCCCAGCAGCAGCATAGTACGGCTCAGCAACAGCAGTAATAACTCTGTACGGCCCTTGAATGATGTGTCCAGAGCTTGGAAAATGGACGCCTAAAAAGAACCCTTCCCGAAAGAGTCACAAACCAAAACCCTGAAGATATCTAAAAAGTTAAGCTCTGTGATAACCTCTGGAAGAAGCTATCTCTCTGATAAGCAATAGATCAGTTGATATTTCACAGCCTCTAAACTGCAGACACTAAAGATGGCTCGTTCTCCAATGCAGAATGAAAACTGGAACCCTAGGCTCTATTCTCTGAAGAAGCACTTGGCAAAAATTCGATTTCACAACATAATACCCTTTCTTCACAATGAAAAACCTTATATTCTCCAGTGGGTCGACTTTTCTCAAAAAGTATCATTTAAATAAAGTTCGAATTCTTCTTTTAATTTTTCCAAAGTTTCGAACGCACTTTTAATTATAAAATATAATTGAAAAGTGGCCCCTTCTTCATGTTGGTCAACCCCTTCCTTTAAGTCACTTAAGTTATAATATTTAATTATATTATAACTTTATAATATAAGCCTTTAATTAATTAATATTTATTTTAACAAACAAATATTAATTTCTCTCTCAAAACAGGTCCAAATGACAAACCGTCTGAAGCCAGATGATAAGTGATTGAATCCGCATACGACCAAACCATACTGCTAAAACTAGCAGGGGTGCTTTGCTGAGTGTCTCCACTTACTAAAAATAGTAAGTCAAGCAAATGATGTCCGAACGACCCCGAACGAAAGCCAAACTGAATGATTCTGCCAACAGAAAACCAAGCCAAGCCTCAACCAAACCCTCTATCCACCCTATCAGCCTACGAGGGTCACATAATAGGCTAATCTCAAGCACTGAGAGATGTCAACTGGAAGGGGACATTACACGGAATCAACTAATATTTTCATTGCTTTAATATCTTTCTTTACCCACTGCAACTTCTCTTCTTCCTCCTCAGGTTCAGGAGCGCTCGACTCCACAAACTCACCCAAGTCATTTTCACGCAAGGTAAGCATGATCCTAAATCTCCATGATGTGAAGTTAGATGCTCCCTCGAGTCTATCCTCAATCTTCAAACCATTCACCATCTTGACTAATGTAGAAAATGAACAAAGAAGTATGAAGGAGAGAATAGGGTATCGCAGATTAGGAATAAATCTGATCACGGTCCTCTCAAACCCGCTCTAATACCATGTAAATTTTTAATGATCAAATAAATGCACAGAAAATTAATTCAAAATCAGACACAAAGACACAGCAGATACCTTGGGAAAACCCTCCTCTTGAGGGAGAAAAATCCAGAACCAATATATCTCTTATATATTAATTCTTGAAGAGAACACTTGTATAATTGAGGCCAATGAGAGAGGCCAGAATAAGTATCACAGATTCTATTACATATAATCTACTATCTCATAACTGAATACTTCAACAATGATCGCACTTTACATATGATAAACTCACACTGCTTCTTCTAATGAATTCGCACTTGAGATAAGACAATGATAGAATAAACTGAATGTTGAATGGAAAGAACTCAATGAATATAAATACAAGAGAGAATGAGAGATGCGTCCTTTCATTAATCTCAAAGTCGGCCTCCAAGAAGAATTGCGTCCAATAAGAAGTAGGTGGCTTCATAAGAACTCGTTCCTTTTAAAATAAAACGTGCCTCTTCATAATGTTGGCTTTAACATATAAATAGCACCTCTTAAATATTTGTGCCTCTTCAAGAATAAACATCTCTTATAAATTAAATAGCATTAAGCTATTATTTAATTTATTGCAAATAAGGAGATCGCTAGAAGAATACTCCTGACGCTACATCATAAACATCAACAATTACTCCTATCCACTCTATAGGAGTTAGCATAACTCTTTGGTTTATTTCAATCTCTACTTTCCATTGCAACTCATTCCTTTATCTCCTTCATCATATTAGGCTCAATGACTACCCAATTGTCAAACTTCAACAAACTATGGCAATTGTTATTATGTGCAAATTTCAATGATAACAAGTATTTCTTTGCGCAACTTTGCTAGTCCATGACATACTAATGGAATATAAATTCTACGAATTGTTTAAATATATGCTTTTGCATCAATGTCAAGGTGATATGTTGTAATAAAGTTCACTTGTGTTCATAAAATCGCTTGAACAGTCATCCAATATATTGATGTACACGGCGAATCACTATTCCACACACTTTGGCATTCTAATGAACAAAGATCTACAATGTAATCTGAAATATTCCGAACCAATTTTTTTCAATTTTTCAATTACAAAGAGCAATGCAACACACATCCATTAGGGTTAGCACTTAAACCAAAAAGATGCGTAATACAACTCTAACCAAGAATGTACACCAGGATCCCGAGTTGGGCAAGGTGTGAGCATATGGTCAGAGGATCTCAATGCATGCTGAAAAGTAACTCTAACCAAGAATGTGCCCAAAATGGACGAACATATGGTCAGAGGATCTCTACCACTACTAGTGCTGAAAGTAAACTCAACACCCAAAATGTGCTTTCAATCCCGGAGTGGAATTGGAGCTACCATAGGGCGGAGATGCTAAGAACTACAATGCACTTCAATGTAAATAGGCGGCAAGCCAGCCTCTTCCACTTATTCAGTGGGTATTACAAGCATGAAGAACAAGTTTAGAAGAAATGCTGACAGTACTACTATTCAGCTTACAATATCATGAATAATGCCTGCCAAGAGCATAAGATTAGAGTCAAATAGTGCTGCAACAAAATATAAGATTCTTCCTTGCTTAACAAAAGAAGCAAGACCAAAAACTTCCCTCAAAGACCAATCTCAAAGTTCTGATTTGTGACAGACCTGCTCTTGAATGCTATAACAGCAATACAAAGAACCACTAAACTACTCACAACTCCCTCAATACTCATCCAAAATGCATAAAACCTAGTGCAAAATACTCCTAAGATGAAGGCGCCCAAGATTGCATCATTAAACTGACCCCAAAGCTGACATTTACATTTTGCACAAACTCCAATGAAGCCTAAAAGGTACGGCCCTTAGTGAGGGGCGATTTTCTCTTTTAAAATTCCACTCTTTGATATAAAATCTGAAACTTGGCAAATATGGTCGCCCATGCCAAGGAAATACAACAAGACAATACCCATAAGAAGATAAATTTTCTTTTCTGATATACGAGTAAAAACAACTTTCAGCTACATAGAAACAGCAACTCCAGGATCTGATATAAAATGCATAAAACAGAACTACAAAGCAGAACAATGCAACAAAGCAAACCTCACTACAAATTCTCTCACAAACAAACTAAATTCTCCACTAGATGCTATCTCTCAAGCATGAAGTCGAGCAAAGGCTAGCAGGCATTCATTCCTCAAAGCAGTCCCAGCACCATTCCGGCAGCATAATAATTATGTAGACATAAGATAAGAAATGAAGAGCAACTGCCTCCTTATATAGACTTGAGAAGGCTCTCCAGAAACTTCTAGAAGATGCGCCCTAAAAGCACATGAAGACAACTTTAATTTATTTCCCCTTCCTCCAGGATAGGCGCACAAGTCAAGGAGAATTAATTCTTTTTTTAATAAAATAAAACTCTTCATCAAAGTTGGCGTCCCTCTTAAGCATCTCATAATTTTAGCCTGGGAATTATTTAAATTATCTCCTGATGAGATAATCACCCTTGAAGTCCCCCTTTTAAAACAACTTAAAGTTGCAATGCTAAGCCAAGGGGTTATAATATTAAAATATAACATTATAATATGAAAATAACTTATCTCTCCATAAAAAATGCACCAAATGCCAGAAACATCAATACCAACTGAACCACCAAAAGGAGAGAATCAACTGAACTGAAACCAACCAGTCCACTGCCAAAAATAGAATTTACTAAAAATAGTAAATTCTTAAAGTTACCCGGATCGAAGCGCATGCGCCACCATTGCGAAGCTTTCTGAAAACCCAGAAAGAATCCGCAATCCAAAATCCCAAACTCCAGGATGTAGCCATCATAACTTACTAAAAATAGTAAGTCCAGAAAGGTTGCCCGACGCAGTTGCAAGTCATACCTCTGCAAAGCTTTCTGAAAACCCATAAGGAATCCAGAATCCAAACACCCAAACTCCAACAACCAAAACCCTAAATCTTCAAAAGAACCCACCAAACAGTCGAGAACCCTAATTCTGCCTCTAACCAGCCGACAACGCACCGGGAAAAGGCCATCAATCACTGAAAAGTGTAGAGCTAAAAACGGGGACATTACATCATCTAATTCATAGTGGTTTTTGCGGTAATAAAATGTGTCACTGTCGTTAATTTGTCAACAATTACCAAAACAGACTTGTGTGGTTGCTACATCAAAGGCATCATATGGTGAAATCCAAATGAAACCGCATCCAATTTCCACCCAATGATGTTATAAATTTATAACAATACAACAATCCTGCTGGATGTCTACAATCTTCCTTCATGTGATGACTTTTAAACATCATCAACTAGGCTATTTTGTATTTCATTATAGGATAATCAAATAATTGCCTGATATCAGCATTCAGCTTATTTATGTTAGGATGTGCAGCATAGGGTGTTCTACAAGCTTCCATGTAATATTCCCTTTTTCGGAGTGGACACAGAAGAAGGTTTGGGAGGCAATTTTCACACTTAGGGATTTTTGTTGGACAAATGGAACTTGGAAAATATAGAAGACAGATTGGGTGCCAAGATTTCTAGAGGCTAGTCGGCCTATTAGAGGAGGGAAAACGAATTTTAATAAAGAAAATACAAGCCTTGTGGTCAGCCTAGTGAAGATCATTAATAAATTAAGGATGCTAAGTTGGGTCGGACCTCTTTAGAGAGGAAATCAATTAATAAAAGGTATCTAATCTGCCAGGGTTGGCCTCTTTGGGAGAAAGAAATAATAAAAAATAATAGAACTTTACCTTGGTTGGCTAGCATGAGTAGAAGGCGAATTTCATGTATAAATACAAGCTTTTGTGAGTCATTTGGGGCATCATGGGACTGGTTATTTTATTCCTTTTGGACTGCACTTTTGAGCAGCTTATTCCAAGGACAAAAACCCTTGTGAATAAAGGGTGAGTTGGACAGAAACCCAATCTCATCTTGGGAAGACTTCATAACGGAGGTCTACTTGTACTTCATTGGCATCATTTGGAGGAGAGGAGCAGATTGCAAATCAAATTTGGAGATCATTCTTAGAGGCAATCCTTGGGTGTGGATTGATCATCATTGGATTGGGGATTGTCATTGTTTGTGGCGCCTCTCATTGGAGGTGGGGCGATCAGCATTGGAGGTGACTTTGGTGGTCCTTGTGCATGATTTAGTTGCAGATCTGGAGTAGCAGAGGAGCAGGCCTGATTCGCCTGTCACTGGAGGTGATTTCTCTTAGTGGATTGTTGACAATTTGCCTAGGGTTTAACCCTATTCTTGAGAGCCACCTTTGGGAGAGATGTTCATGGATGTTTGTTGGCTTTTGCGGAAAATTTAACATCATTCTTTGGAGCAGCAGACAATTCAGACCTGAGCACATCCTTGGGAATGGATTTCCATTGTGTTTTGAGGATTGAAGACCTAGGGTTTCAAGCCCTAGTAGGAGTGCAGCCCTTGGAGATCTTTCCTATCATTTTCTAAGGTCATTTTGCTATTGTTTTTGGCATGTGTCAGCCTACTATTACGTCTGATTGGTAACAGCAGAGATCTGATATATTTTTTGACCTGATTGGCCTATGTTTTGAATATAACTTGCAAAATTCAGAATTCTGATTTATCGCAGCAGTTGTTCAATTCAGAAAATCAGATTTTGGTTCCATGTTTATACTTGCAAATTGATGATATGATTGGTTGGATAAGTTCATGTTTGAAGATAAAATCATAAGGATTTGTAATTGCTTTGTTATTGGATCATTTAGTTGCTTTTGTGTTCACTGTCCTTGTTTGATTGCAATCAGAAAATCAGATCAGAATCTGGGGTTTTGAGCAGAAAATTAGGGCGGAAATCAGAAGTTGGAAATCAGAATTTTAGGGCAGGTCCCATTGGGGATATTACATTCCAGCCAAAGCAATTCATACTGTCCATCCTTTGAAATATATGTTATTTAATTGGAAACATATATGGTCAATTTCTTGTAATGTGTATCCATCACACTTTGTCTCATTCATGCCACTGTGCCAAAAAGATTTTACTTACTTATATCAAAATTTAACTCTTGGACTCAACTGCAAAGCACCAATTGTGCACACTCAGCGGTCTTCTACCCAAAGCATTTCATTACTTTAATCTCCTCTACTCTTAATGGATTCAATTTCAATGTCATATTAGTTATTACTCAAAAACTCTATCCACCAACTTGCCTTTAATTTAATGTTGGCTGAGTAAAGATATACTTCAAACTTTGATGATCTAAAGTTAGATCAATCTTTTGGCCAAAAAGACACACGTGCCATAGCTAGTTAAGGCATTAACTATTTTTACCAGCTCCAGGTCATGACTTTTGTAATTTATCTCATGCTATTTTAAGTTTTGGAAATCATAAGCAATCATTCTGCTTTCTTACATAAACACTCTACCAAGTCCCTTTAAGGCTGCATAAACACATGCCATAAAATAACTATCCATGTCAGATATTTCCAGAATTGAGCAGATAGCAATAGTACTGTTATCTTTTGAAAAAGCTGCATCAGAACTTTCAGTCTATATACCTTTGTGTGTAAAGAACAGTGATAGGATTTGTAAAGCAATCCATAAATAAAACACCAGAAATAGCCAGCTAGACCCGCAAAACTTCAAATGTCTTTTGCATTTTCAGGGGAAGTGATTTTAACTTCCAACCATTGTAGGATCAACCACAATACCTTTGCCAAACATGATCTGACCCAAGCAGTAAACTTCTCACTGAAAGAATGTGCACTTAGAAAGCTTAGCAAACAGTTGATGTTCGCTCAGAAAATGCAAACTAGTCTCAAATGCTCTTAGTGCTCTTCCTCACCTCTAAAATATACCATACTGTCACCCAAGACACCTACACAAACTAATATAAGTACTTACTGAACTTGATGTTCATCAAGCACGTGCACGCAACAGGGAATTTGTTTGCTCAAATATTACAATTGCAAACCAATAATGCTCACACCAAGCCTTAAAAATTATCTTTGGAACGCCTTCTTCCTTAATTCCTAATTAATGATACCTATATCTCAGATCTCTTTTCAAAAACATTGGCATTCCTCATTTAGTCAAAGAACTTGCCTATCTGCAACAGGGGATTTCTATTCTTCACTGCCATCTTGTTTAGTTGTCTGCAACCTTTGCAAAGTCTCAGGACCCATATTTCTTCTTCATAAAAAACACCAATGCACTCCAAGCTGAAATAGATAATCTACTCAACTTTCTTATCAACTTCTGCACTTCTATCCTCAACTCACACAACTCAGGTGTGGTAATTTTGTGAAGAGCTTTAAATTTAGGCTTAATTATTGGTATAGCATCAGCAGAGAAATCGATTTATCACTTTGGCCACAACCCAGGTGACCCTTCTGCAAAAACATAAGCAAAATCCTGCAAACAAGGCACCCTGCAACGAAGGACCTTCATTACCCTCCAACAGAATTACTATTTACATCCAACATCATACCTAAAACAACACTTTAATTGCATTATGAAATTAATCCAAGGAACAGAGGTCTACAAACACAATGAATATTAACATACTTACTATTATTGTCCAGACAGTCCACAAATTTGAAAAGCAGTCTATATCACCCATTTTTAATTCTGAATAGTTCATCACTAACAGAAGATCGTAAGACAATAAAACAAAATAGCACAAATCTACTATATTCATAATTGTGCTTCTCATCTTAACCGTGTTGAGTCAGATGACTCCTAGCAGCATCTAGGACAAGCATTTTATATCTCCAGAAAGTAGCATGAAGACTCCTGGATCTATCCTCTCTAAAACTCCTTTCAGATCATTGAGATCTAGCGCAGGAAAATTCCTGCTCAACATTTGAACCCAAGGTTCCACTCTAAGGGCTAACTTATTGCACAAAATCTCTGTTAACTACAAAGGGCCCTCACAAATCTATGCCTGAGCAGGTTTACAACTGGGATATTCTCAGGTTCAGCTGTAGGATTATATCTATCATAACCACTGCCAGCCATTCTACCCACACAAAACACACAAGTGTAAGAGGTCAACTCCATTACAGCAGGCCATCAAGCAAAAAACAAACATTGCTCTCAACTTTCAAGCACTATCATTCACAGCCCAAAAACCAGAAGAGTGAGAAATGTGCTATAATACCATATGTAGTATCCATCCAGTACTAAGTACTAACCAACCAGCAACCAAGAATAATTCAAAGTGCACTAGAAAGAATAATCTATTTTGCCATTAACAATATGTCTACATTTACATCTGATTCATTAATCATCATATAAGCATAAACTAAATTCTATCTAAGAATAAAGAAATTAATCCAAACCCTAAACTGATGTTTGCAATTCAAGATTTTATCAATAGTATGAAGCTATGAACAAAAATTAATTTTAAAGGATGCATTTGCACAAATTCAATTAAAATAAAGTTGGGCTGAACAAGTTAAAAAAAAATTGGAGACAAACTTGGAAATTTCTATTTCAAATTAAAGATTGTACAAAGTTGGTACAACATGGAAAGACTTTAGGAATAAAAATTCAACCATATAAATAAACAGCAAAGTTATTTATTAAATGGATGCTCTCAAGTTTGTATAGCATCACAGCTCAAGCTTCAAATATCCAGGACACATAAAAATATTTTCGATGAAGATTTTTGCATGACAAAAAAAATTTAAATAGCTTCTACCCAGTTTATTTCCAAACATTATTGAAAAAATGTAGAACATACAGAGTCCAACTCACTAGATGCAGGACTGCATCTCCTGAATTCTCTGTTATAATAAAATAGCCCTCTGGATGACATCCAAGCCTAAGGTACGCAAGGGAAATTCACAATTTACAAAAATTAACACTACAGTTATGCGAAAACTCACCTATAAGGTCCATAACTGTTCTACTATATAAATGCACAGCAAAGCTGTCTGTTAAATAGATGCTCTAAAGTTGTATAGCATCAAAGCTCAAGGTTCAAATCTCCAAATAAACATAGCAAAGTTTTTAATGAAAGATTTTCACATGACAAAAAAAAGCTTAATAGCTTCTGTGCAGTTCATGTAGAAAATCTTTCAAGACATAATTGAAATTGTATAAAACACAGCATCCAACTTGCTAGTTGTGACCTTGTAAGCCGATAATTATTTGCTTAAATAAGAAACCACCAATTAAAATGACATCTAAGCCGAAGGTACCCAGGGGAAATTCACAATTTAGAAAAATAAATGTTAAATAGAAAGAAATTGTTGCGGTCCAAAACGTTCTACAGTAAGGTGACCAACAGGCACATGAACTTGTTTGAAAAAAGAACAGCCTCCAAACGACATCCACGCCTAGGTTTCCCAGGGAAAATTCACAATTTAACAAAATACACACTAAATTTATTTAAAGACTATCTTAAATTTTGTTGATGTCAAAAACAGTTATATTAAGGGTGACTAACCATCACATGAACTTGAGTGAATTGAAGGCAAAATGCAGAGTAAATTAACAAGCATGCTTACAGCTTTAGAGGGATCCCAGAGGCCAATAAGGGGAACCGAACCGTAGACGTGTGGGACTAGCTCTCCGTTGAGCTTAATGCAATCCATTTGCAGAGACACATACAATTGCCCTCCCGCATTCTCAAGGTTTTCCTCATTTCCTCCTGGATGTCCAGAGTTTTTTGAAGCGCCACCCCCCATTGAAAAAAATCAAACGGACAAACGGGAAAAAAAGAATAATGACGATATTTTCCCCTGCTGTGTAAATTGATCTACATCTATAAGTAAACAAATATAAGCGGGCACAAGATATTCATGAATAAGGGTTCACAGAATAATTTGTCTTGTGAGATACAATTTTATCCGTTGTCTTCCAGAGTGTCAAGTATAGCTGGCAAGGACATGTATACGTGGGGTTACGAGAATAGCTTGGTCAGCTGCCATGACGGCATTATCTTTGTTCAGAGTTAAAGACGACCCCGTTGCCGCACGTATGGAACTCCGTGACTTAGCACGGAGATAATATGGTTGCCATCTTGAGTTTGGGACAAAGTGGCCGTGGCCATTGATTTATGAGAGGCGCGCGTTCTCGGGACAATCTTAGTGCGCTTATCGAATCGCATTGAATAGAAGGTTTTGGACTTTGTCCACTTATTTTATCTTTTTCATGTATCTGATTTTTGTTATTTGAATTTTTTTTATTTTTTTTTTAATTTTTGATTTTTTAAAATAAATTTTGTAATGAAATTGTGTTTAAATATTTATATAATTTGATTAGAAATAAAGTATTTATTTGATTCATGTATTTCAATTGTGCAAAATACTTATTGTTTCTTTTCTTGTTTTTTTTTCTCCTCTTGTTCTTAAATAAGCTATGAGGCTCTTTCTTCTCCAAGTGATATCTACCCTATTTTAGTTTTTTTTCATGGTGATTAACTTTACTTCTATATGATAGATAAAATAGATAAATTTTAAAAAATATTATTTACATGTTAAATATGAAGATCAACCTTGATTTTTTTAGAGTGTAGAGATCTTTTTTTGCCAAATCCAAGGTAAATAAATGTAATTAATTGACTAATTATTTTAGATAAAAAAAATTAAAAAAATTAAAAAAGTTGAAAGATAATTGAACTAAAATAAATGAGATGATTAAAGGGCTTAGCTCTAGAACCAATAAAGGAAAAATGAAAATGATGTTAAAGGTGTGTTGAATCAATTCACCACCATCTAAAAATAGCTTTCTTGGTCTAATGATTCTCAAAACCTATATTATCTCATAAATACCCATAGTTCAATCCTAAGCCCAGTGAATTTGATTTAACTATTGCAAACTTAATCTATGGCATGGAATTGATATGTACCATGCTCGAATGATCTAACAAAATAAGTGCCTAAAGATTCACTTGGCTTTGTTTTCTTGATATCTAAATTTGTCAATGTGGCATCTAGGGCAACATTAAAGAGATTATTGACTTGATAAGCAAGTGTGTTCTCTTAGGTTTGGTTGGATGAATCAATGGTAATGAGAAATTTTGAAGACAACTTTCACCAATATGAAGATATAATTATTTTGCCCCTTTATAAATTAAAGGGTGCTCTAAATTATTCTTTTTATCCTCCTCGATCTTCTATTCTTTTAAATGATGAATAAAATGCATGTTGAATGTCTTATATATCATGACATGATAATATATCACACAAACATGTGCCAAGTTGGCTCATAACAACTAGTAGAAAAGGGCAAGAAAGTTGGAATTTAAATTTGAACATTTAAATTTTGGGGTTATTCTCATGCACCTAGGTTTGAACCAAGTCAATTCTAAGAAACACAAAAATGAACTAGGGGGATAAAGTAATTATCATGAGGTCAAAGCTAAATGCTTGGAACTAAGTACAAATGAGTGTGAAATTAGAATGGATAGGGATCAAACCATGAACTAAGCCTAGCACAATAGTATGTCATTTGTCAAAATGTTACTACATTAAGCCATTCCACTTATATGGGCACAAAATTAAATAAGAAATGGTATGGGCATGTTAATCTCACCATTATATAGAGAGATGTTTGATCTTTTCCAACAATCGAAAGTTTTGCTTCACAATGTTTTTCATGTAAAGGATTATTTATTTCACTCACATTGTTTATTCTTCAAGATTTAATGAAAAGGCTTGTAGATATGATGAGACATGTGAGGCAGAAGAGGATATGATTTATTTCCATATACTTTCTCTTTAATGGTTATTTTTATTGTCTTTGTGTTTGTTGGAGTTGCACTTATGCTCATTATTTTTTTCATTATACTTTTGTAGTCCTATTTGTCAATTTTAGTTGTTTAAGGTACTAATACCATTATCATTGTCAACAAGAATTAAACATTGTGAATGTAAGAGTGAAAAGTGCATTCCCTTGAACTTTTACCCTTTGTTTTGCACCACTTTGAGTCCAAGAGTCATAAGAACATTTCCCTAGCACATAATTTTCACTAATTTGACACTCCAATTGGCCCTTAACTCATTGACTTTCAAAACTTGAATATTAGTCTTGCTTATAATAATTCCAAATTATAGATTACTAATCTTTGTAATATTTTCATGGCAATATGTGCAGTCTTGACCTAGTTCAAAGTCATAGGTGTAGTATTGGCCCTACTTTCTCTATTTTTTTAATTAAACACAAGACCAAGCCAACTTAGTCTCAACTAGTCATTACTCAATAAATTGCATAGTCTCAACTAGTCATTATTCACTAAATTTCATATCAAAACTTTCAAATATGCACCTATGACATGTATAGGACATGACAAGAAAAATATTATACATTTATATTACATAAGGATCTCTTGGCACTCAACTCTTAATATTTTGTATCAATTGTGTCATCAACTAATTAATTGCACCAATAAATGTTAAAACCTAGTTCTTGTACTAGGTCACTTTAACATCCACTACATCATACTCTAGAGCAAATCAAGTTTTAATAACTTAGTAAAGGTATCACAATTGTGTCATTATCAATTCTATGTGTTACTACTTGTCTTCCAAATTTATTAAAATTATTAATCAATCAATTATTTCTGACGATAATTGAAGAAGTTTAGAGGATTCTTCATTGTCAGGAAAGATCCAATGATGTTCTTCAACGCCACCAAATTTATAATTGTACTATATAAATCACATAAAAAATTATTGCATGCACAAAAGTTATGAGAATCACAAGATTAGATTTGCACTAGAGGTTTAGAACTAAAAAAGGTCAAAATTATAGGTGAAACCTTAAGTTTATTGAAACGTGGATAGAAAATGTATTGTTGCTTGAGAGAGTTTTAAATACATTAGGGAAGTCAATTATGAACAACCATCATATAACTACATATGTGGGATTACAAATAGAATAAGGATAATGATATTTACACACACACACATACATAAATTGTTAGATTTGGCACAAAACTATTATCAAACATACAAATAGATCTCCCAAGAGAATAATCCCCCCAAAGAAGAGAGAAAAAAACCTCATGCCAAAATGAAAAAGAAAAGATCCCCCAAAGTAGAGAGACAAAGGAAGGACTAAGTAACCCTACAAAGAAATAACCTCTTGCACCCTAAGAAAGTTTATAAATGAAGAAACTTTTTTTTTGTGAAGGGCTTAGTGAAGATGTCGATAATCTACTCAGAATTCAAGTCTAGTATAAAAAAAAATGACTTGTCCATGGATAAAATATTGAATGTAGTGCATGTGAACCTCTACATTCTTTGTATATTTATGGTGGACTAAGTTCTAAGAATTGATATGGCACTTTGGCTATCAAAAAATATTGTTGATGGTTGTTTGAACTAGATACCAAACTTAGTCAGAATATGTTGAAGCCAAATAGCCTCAAGGGTGACATTAACATCACTTGATACTTGGAATTAGTGGAAGATAGAGCTCTAATAGGTTTCTTCTTGTTCAACCAGCAATAAAGACTCAAGAAGCTATAACTTGGAGTGGACTTATGATCATGGGAATTGCATGCCTATTCTAAATCTATATACTCCACAAGTCCTTATTCAATACTATTGCCTACTACATAGTGAATCCCTAAATTATGAGTGCCCTAAATATAATGTAGAATATGATCGATTACCTTCTAGTATAGGCCATTGGAATCTTTTATAAATTAAGAGGTCATTCCCAACCCTATGAAATATGCAACCTTGTATGAGTTAGATAAATGAGGCTCTCAACAAGTTAATGTAAGGTACCATCAACCAAAGTTGAAGATCCTCAACTTTGACTCTAGAAAGAAAGGGAGTTGGAGTAGGATTACAATTATAATCCATATGAAACCAAGAGAGGAAATCAAGAGTATATTTGGACTATGCAATGGTGATCTCATAAGTAAACTAAGATAGCTCACTTATAAGAAAATAGTGTAGAAATTCCAAGTCAATCATTAAAAACCTATCTTGAAGGATAGTTTTTAATGCTAAAATGGATGAACTTAATCCTTATAATCAATACATCATCAACGTATAGAACTAGAATTAGGAGAGGATTATCCTATTGTAGAGTGTAGATGCTTATATCTAAATGAAAATGAGAATCCAATTATGAGAAGGAATGAATCCATCTTGGCATACCAAGCCCAATGGGCCTATTTTAGGTAATCAATAGATTTCATAATTTTGCAAACCAAGAAAGAGTAGCAATAATATTTCTCCATGTTAATCTCTTATTCAAGGTCTTCATGAGGATATTCACTCTTCATATCCATTTGGTGAATCTCCCAGTAATGTGTTATAGTGATAACAAGTGTGATTTAGATAGAGTTCATTTTTACAACTAGCACAAAGGTCTCAAGGTAATCAATAGTAGGAACTTGAGGAAGCCCTTTATAACCAATCATACCTTGAACGTATCCACAAACTCATTTTTTATAACTTTTTTTTAATATATCATCATGCACCAAACAAGTTTTCTTCACTTAGAAAAGTGGATAATATGCCAAGTGTAGGTCCTAACAAAGACCTAAAAACTAAAATACATAGAAGAAACAAGGAAGTTTCATGTAAAACAACTCCAACTCTAAACTTGACATTACACTTCTAACAAAAAAAAGAAGGAAATCAATACATAAATACTCAAATACATCCAAGTATTATACTTTTGTGTTTCATAGATGAGCTCTTTGATATGGATAAAGGATTGATAAGTATGGAATATATGTTTCTCACAAGAGATTCTAAATTTGGTAGTATGGGCTTATGATCTTTGAAGAAATTCTACAATGGTGTATTTAAAATGAGGGTTTATATAAATTTTTAGCTCAAGATATGGATGGTTGAGATCATATTTGAGATTTGATTGCTAGGGTTTCTTTTGCATGTGAGGAGGGATGAGAAGGATGCAAGTGGGGGATATGATTAAATTAAGTTGATGGGGGGCTAGGATTACCTTAGCTTGTATGGGGAAATGATATGGAAGCAAGTGGAGGATCAAGGAGAATGAAATTGTGTGAGGGAGATTGCACCATGTGGTGGATGAATGAAAGGTCAAGATGCAAAGTCCATTTTTTATACTTTTTGCTAGAGTAATTAGGACATCACTTGATAATTAATTAATCATTAATTAATTATTAAATCCCTTATTACTTTATTCACTTAAATCCCTTAATACTTTATTCACTTAAGCTAAGATTAGGAGTGCCTTTTATTTATTTGATTGGACCAAATATAGGTCAAGTTGTCACATTGCATGAGATTAAGACACTTGTCAAAATCTAATAAATCCTTGTCTAAGGTTTACTTTTTTATGCTTTTATAAGCATTTACCTTCATTTTGATCTCATTTAGATTAATTCATTGCACAATCATTTTCTTTTTGGATCATTTCTTCTCAAGCTTGCATGAGCATATCAATGGTTTTTTCTCTTCAAATGTGATAGGTTTTTTGGTTGCAGGTGATTTATGAGAGTTGTGGGGTTCACTATTAACTCCAACATGGTATTAGAACACTAGATTTGTGACTTTCTATCCAAATTATAAGAGATCTAGCCTTGAGGGAAAATCAGCTCATCCTAGGATGAAATGGGCATTACTGTTGAATCCAAAATGGTCAAAAACCTAAGGAATGCCTATTGAATCACTCAAATTTGAACTGTTGCAAAAAACAAAATTTGTTTAGGGGTTGCACAAATCCTAGATAAATTCATACAACTATACTACCTGGGTCTATGTGCCCCTATTAAAAAAAGGTTCGTAGGTTTTTTTTCATTCTATTTTTAAAAAAAATTCTCAAAAAATTATTTTAAAAAAACATATAAAAAAGATAGGGGTTTGTACCCTACTTATGCCTACTATGTGTATGATGGCGTATTTAATAACATACAATGGGGTTTATTAGGGTACTACAACGATTGCTTTCAATAGCGTCAGCAACTGCAATAGTGTTGACAACAAGTAAAATATACCATTCATGGCTTCAAAAAATATACCATTCATGGCTTCAACAATAACAGTTGGTGACCTCCCATCACTCTCACCGACCACATGGCTTCCCCAGTGACAACCACTTCCTGGTAGCTCCCCTGCACACTAGCCAATGGCTATATCAAGTCGTTGATGACCCTCCACACCAACCGGCGACATAATCACACCTCTCGATGATCATCAAATTCCAACCCCAAAATGACACATCAACAGGTCACTTATGTTTGACACTTGAAAAAATATTCCTTCTCAATACAAGCATATTTTGGAAAAATCACATTTTCAAGTAGATCAATTAATTTTGGTGACCAAGGGAATATTCTAAGAATATTTCATTGATGTCAAAAGTACCTCAATTGTATGGCGGTTGTACAACCCCTCCAAGCCCTCTTTTTCTCTAAAGGAGCATTTTTTTTCTTTTTTGGCATAACTTGGGCATATGGTGTCAAAATCAGGCAAACAAAATATCATTGAAAAGCTAGTTCCATCTAATTTCTAGTGGTGTAGATCTCATAATTATATTTTGTTGTTGGTTTATTTTATGCTTCGTCAAAGTCAAATCTTCATTTTTTGCTTCTAAGCTCATAAATTTTTGCCTCTATCTTTAATTTTTGTGATTCCAATGACATTGGAAAGGTATTTCATAGCTCTTTAGATCAATTCATGCACTTTTTCTATTATTTACCCTCGGTACATTTTATTTAGTTTTTTTGTGATTTCACATTTCTGTCAATTATTTGAATGCCTTGACACTTGGAAAGGATATGTTTGCATGAGATGACTTCATTTGATCTACTTTATACATGTACTAAGGTTTTTAGTCTTTGATTTTATCATTTGAGGAAGTATCATGTGTTTTTTTGTTCATCCTTTTGTGGTCATCCTAGTAAAGAATAATTATGAGTCTTGGCAAAATGGTATTCTAACACATCTCAAGTGCCTTGATCTTTTACCTTATCTTTATGGACTCATACCTACACCAAACACACTAGGGATTTATTCAACATGGGGTATTATCGATGATAATGTTACAAGGTTTATATGTTCTAGTGTTGGTCTTGACACTGTGTATTGTATCAGACATTGATTGTCCCTGCACACTTTGGACTTGACTTTGGGAGATCCATGGAGACCCTCATATCTCTCCATACCCTTGGAGGATCCTACTGTAGATTGTATCATCCCTCTTGCAAATGCATATTATATACCCTTTGATGATGATACTTTAGAGGATCTTGAGCATATCATAGTTCTTCATTATTATGATGGTTCAAAGACGTATCTTCATGTTCATACTCTTCATATTGAGAGCATATCATCATCTCTTGTTGTTCTTGATCATCTTGGCATCGCCACATCTTTGGCCCGTATTGGTTCAATATAGCAAGACATCCATCTTCTTCTAGACATAGCTACTTGGGATTCATATCTTGCAAACATATCATCCTTGTTTGTAGAGTCTCATATTGCATATTTAGAGGATTACTTTGAGGACATTCATATCCTCTTTATTGGCAACCACATCATTATTGTTAGCCTGCCATATTCATTTCCTTTGCACCTTGTTCTCCATCAATCTTCACAAGATATTGGATTGACATCATCTCTTTCCAACATGTGGATATTTGAGCACTTTTTAGAGGCACATATCATTTGGATTTGGATTCTTGATTCACCAATATTTTTGGATTGGCTTCTCCAATCATCAGTGGATTTGTTTCTTCTTAAGGGGATAAATATTGTTTGCAGGTAGTGGATCGTATTATGTCTTTAGGTGTTCATCATTGGCACAAGAGCTCTTTCTTTATGGGGGGATTCATATCCTCTTTTTCTCTCTCTTATTGTGCTCGGACATCTATTATACTTGTGTGACAAAAGCAGTCCTTGGGGGGTCACATTGGTTCCTCCTATCTTCCTTTCACTAGTGCAGTCATTTCCTTTTATCTCATTTGGAGAGGAATTTTCCCATGTGGTTTTCTCCTTTTCTCTGGTTATGAGAGATTTCATTTTTTTGTACATGGGTACCTCATCATACCATACATGCATCCATCATTGCATTCTTCATCAGGCTTTTTTTGCTTCTCCCTAAGTTGATCTTAAGGAGGGTAATTAGGACATCACTTGATAATTAATTAATCATTAATTAATTATTAAGTCCCTTATTACTTTATTCACTTAAGCTAAACTTAGGAGTGCTTTTTTATTTATTAGATTGGACTAAATATAGATTAAGTTGCCTCATTGCATGAGATTAAGAAACTTGTCACATTCTAATCAAATCCTCATCTAGGGTTTTCTTTTTAATGCTTTTATAAGCATTCACCTTCATTATAATCTTATTCAGATTAATTCATTGCACAACCAATTGATTTTTTGGATAATTTATTCTCAAGGTTGCATGAGCATATCAATAGATTTTTCTCTTCAAATGTGATAGGTGTTTTGGTTGAAAGTGATTTTTTGGAGTTGTGGGGTTCACTATCAACTCCAACACTTTTGTGGTGAAATGAAAATGATTTTTTTTTAGTTTTAAAGTAAGAAAGTAAGAAGAGGAATGCACATTAGCCTAATTAATTGATCTTTTTATTTAATTAATTAGGGATGGAGGAAGGTTAAGGAAATTAATTAAATATGATATCGTTAATTGGTGAAGGGGGCTAGTTTAATTAATTAAATATATATAATTCATTCAATTAATGACAAGAGGAAAGATGGGGCAATTAATTAAATAAATTTATTTCAATCAATAAAGAAATGGTGTGGATTAATGATGGGGATTGATGGAAGTGTGATGATGTTAGGTTAAAATTTGTGGAATAAGATTTTAAGAGTCTACATAAGAAATTATACTCATGCATGGTTTTGTCCTAATCAAGAATGCTAGATGCCTCTTGAAAAATAACTATAGATTAGAGGTAGAAGAAATTTAAACATATGGAAGTTGTTAAAAATATGAACGTGTTCACTTGGTGTTTGATGGATCCCCAACCCAATCACGTACAACCTATAGTGTTTATCAAGCACAAAGTGAACCTAAAGTAAAAAAATTAAGATATTCCTTAACCTTTGAATGATCATTAAAAGATGGAGAGGGTGAATCCTCATCATCACTCTCAACATCTAAAGTAGAGGAAGAATATTATCATCATTAGGAAGCTACTTAGGTGGATTTGAATACTCACAAGTACTATCATCAAGCCCAATTGACTCCAATGTGAATATAGAAGGATGAGAAGTGTTAATGTTTGAACTTAGAGGGCCATCCTCAAAGTGAGTACCCCTCTTAATTAACACCTCATGTGTGATAGGGTAGAGGAGTCAATAGCCCTTAACATCATCTAAATAATCTATAAATGTTCAAGGCCTACTCTATGAATCTGTGGCCTTACATTTATCTATAAGAATGTGGGCCCATATGGATAAGCCAAAAATTCTTAAGTTATTAACTATTATTTTTTGACTACTCTAAGCTTTGAAACAAGTGAATCCATTTAAGGCTTAATGAGATCATATATTTTAATATAACAAGCATAGTTAACATTGGCTTCCACTCAATATTGAGGTGTAAGAGATATCGAATGTGTCATGTAATTCACTATTTTCTTCAAAGATTTTTTCTTACATTCTACCACACTATTTTATTGAGGATTGCATCAAACTATGAATTATAAATCAATATATTCTCTAAAATACAAAGATACTAAAAAATGGTTGGCATACTCACCATTATTGTCCATATACAAAATATCAATAGATTTCCTTGATTATTTCTCTACAAAATATTTGGAGTCTCAAAATAACTCAAAGACCTTAGAGTTCAATCATAGAAAGTACTCCCAAGTATACCTAGAAAATTTATTAATAAATTTTAAAACATATCTTGTCATATTGAAGTAAAGATATGGAAATAAACTAACTAAATAACTATGAATTAACTCTAGAATTTGTGAGCCTCTCCATACCTTACCTTTGTAAAAACTATTTTTGATCTATGATTACCAAAGATGTAGCCTTGGGAAATAATTTCAAAAAAGTGAACAAAAGGAAACCCTATAACCATTCCCTATTAGCTAAGCTACTACCAGTACTAGTGATAGTTAAGATGGCCAAATTGGCCATTCCATAACTTTCTCACTTCATTAGAATGAGTTAGTAGAACTATTAAAGGAGCATTAGGAACAAAGTGAGAAAATAAATAAATTCAAAAATGATCTTCTATCCCCACTACAACTATAGAAGCACTATACACCTCACTAACAACCACTAGACTAAGAGGGAACTCAACTCACTTTCCTAAACTAATGTGAGTGATATGATAAAGTGATAAAAGATTAATTGATAATAAAAGTACACAAATAAGATCCTAAAATGTTTTTTTTCTTTCACCACATGAATAGACTCTCTCCCACACACCTCAGTAAGTGTTGTCACCCATCAAAATAGTTATTTTAGTACAAGGCTCCAAAGATGTGAAATCACCCTAAGATAAAGCCACCTAGTGCAAAGCACTAAAATAAGGAATCCAAGTAGGTGGTGAAGATTTAATTGGTACAAGGTCCTTTCCCTTTTATTTTTCCTTGCTATTATGTTTTTCCTTAGAAGATCCATCATGTGAAGAACTTTGTTTCATTGACTCTCAAGAACACTGATGTTACTCTTAATTGGAATGTTTCAATTAAGCAATTTTTTTCTTCAAAAACTTATGTTCATCATTACTAGGCCTTTTTTAATAGACACGTTTCACATTTTCTTGGGCTTATTGGATTTAGAAGATGAGGTCTCTGAAATTGCTTCAAAGGAAATAGGTTTCTAATCCATTATCTCCTTATCCTTGTTTTTTCCTTCGATCCGTATTTCCTAATCATTTTTTAATTTTGTGTCTTCATTAGCAACCATGGTATGTGACTAAGAGGATTTGAGAGTACCCATCTAGATTAGCTTATCTTACTCTCTAGTGAGAGTCATGGTGAATTCATTTAAGGATGGCAGTGTGAGCTACAAACTTTGTAGCATAGAAGGTAGAAACAAATATTGAATAGTTATAACTAAGTTTGGAGAGAATGTTAAGGATCAATTGAGTGTCTTATTTTTCAATTATACATTGTTTTAACTACAATATCAATGATTTCATTTTGGTGAAGAAATCATAAATGGTGCCAAAGCCACTAGGAATCAAACTAATGAGTTTATTTGTCAACCAATGAACTCTCATTACATCCTAATCTTAAAAAAACTAGCCAACTTAGTCTAAATTTGATTGGGAGAATCTAAGGGCTTAAAATAAAATAGGTCTAGAGACATAGACAAACATAACAAACCATAGGCCCCATCACATTTGTTAAACCATTTAATTTTATTTGCATATACAATGGGACTTATCTCTATACCCATAGTTACTTTGAATAATTCCTTACTCTTTAACATGATTAGTATTTTAGATTTATATTCATAATAGTTATATGGTGTAAGCAAAGAAATTGATAATTGATCCATAGTTTAAAAAACTAAATATGAGAATGTAGAGAAAAATACAAGAACAAATGTGAAACTTCCCTATAACTAATTATTCAAATGATCCCTATCAATGAAAATATTTGGCACTTTTATGATTAACATGTTTTATAATGCAAAAACTAGATTTATAATATTTTGTAGAGGCCAAAAGTGGCAAAAATATTGAAAGTATAGTTTAAATACAAATGATAAGGAGAGAGAACGATGTGAAGTACATAGAAAATAAATAATTAAAAAAAGGGGCCCAAAAAGGATTTCATTTACCTATTATATAATCTTCTAAAGGTCTCAAAATGAGAATTATATAGTAAACCCTATGAGAAAACTCATGTTATGAAAAATTAGAGTGTCAAATAAAAATAAAGTCACGCCATTTTGGAGAACATGAAAATATGCCTCATTTAAAAAATTTGCACTAAAAATACCTCTATATGGCTAACTTATGGGCCCAAAGACTTGTAATACCTCTTTGAAAACTACATTAGAGAGAGGACATGGCTCTTGGTGGTGGGAGGGTGGAACATGGGAAACACCCTAGTGGTGGTAGCTCATGGATTGGATTGGACATGGGTAATGGATTGATGGTAAGGTTGAAAACCACACAAGTGCTAGTTTAAATTGGAAAAAATTGTATATTAAGATTCATTTTTGAAATATGGTATTATTTAAAAAAATACTTCATTTTGAGCAAGCACATGAAAGTTATGATGATTGAAAGATGGGGGTGTCTATTGATGATGGGACTATTACAATTGATATTTTTATTATTATGACACATTTTAGTAATTATTTTATATAATTTAGGCATAAACTAATTTCCATAGGGTGCATTAATCTCATAGTCAATTTTTGGATCCTTTAGTCTTTTATTATTATTATTATATCAAGAGTTATTACACCATCTCTTACTAGTAGTGCAACATGGTAATTTAACGATAGTTATATAATTTAAAATTATTTATTAAATCATTTAAAATGACCAAAATAAAGTGTCTTTACATCTATTAATGAGTTGTTACACATTTGATAGGAATAAAAGGTAGTTGTGTGTCATTTGTTACTGAAAACATGAAATGAAAACCAAGAAAGGAAGGGTTAGTTTTATTATTGGTGGTCATTATACTTAGTACCATTATTTAGAGGTTAGGAAGAAAGTTCTGAGTGGAAGAGTAAATTATTTGAGAAAATCCACTATTATGACTAGTTTGAAGAGGATAAAAAAGTGCACATTTCTTGAGAATAATGAGCATTGAGTGGAGGAAAAGGAGTATACTAGAATTGTAAAACAACTCCATTAAAATCATTTAAATGATAATCTTCATGTACTAGCATAACCTGTTGGATTTTTACTCCCATTTATATTTTCTCTAGTTGAATATCTATGTCATGTGTTAATTATATTTTGTGTGTATCTTATTTTTATTAATTAATTAATTTTTGCTAAATTTTTAATACTACTATAAGAAAATAAACTCTTGAGAATTTGTTGTTGATGCACCTCTAGGGTTATTACCCTTGAGGTTTATGGATAATTTGTACCATTTACATGGTGAAACAACAATACTTCTCTTCAATACCATCTTGTTTAGGCCTATATGAAGTGGTTAGCTATCTTTTAATCCCATGTTCCTTCAAACAATCTAATAACTCATTGCTAATGAATTATTCCTTGATCTAAGTAGGTGGCTTTGAGAGGGAAATCAATTGATAATTCAACTAGGATGCAAAAGTCCTCAAATTTTGTAAATTATTAATCTTTCTAAATCAAGAAATATAACTAAATTATATTAGTTCAATCATCTAAAAACCTTGAAAGTACCAAGAATTATTGTGATTTACTACCATAAGTTTGCACAAATCATTATACACTATATCCAAAGAGCAATTGATTTACTTATTAGTTGTATTTAATGAATCTCTATATTTTTTCTAGCAAGACAAATACAACAAATATCTTTATCTTTGTCATGGAGGGAATTCCTCACACCATGTCATGTCTACTCAAAATAAGAAGATAACCAATATGAAGATGACCAAATATTATATGACCATGTTGTAGATGAGTGTGGCATCATTGTTAGGAATTGATATTCATTTGCAACATCAACAAGTTGAATCATTCCCCTAGTCCAAAGGTACATGCATAAACCTCTAGATATCAAGACTTATCTCAAATAAATAAATCTTCATACCCGAAGTATTGAAAATTGCATAGCCTTGCAATTTCACCTACACTTTTTGTTGGCGTTTAAATTTGCACCTCTGGAATGTGAATTTGAAATGGATAGCTATGCATAGTAAAACTACTCTTCAAATTAGGAGGGGAAGCTCCCTCTTGTTGATGGTGTGAAAGAAAATAAATTAAAACTAATTCACCTATCTTTTTGTTTCAACTAGAGCACAAGGTTTATAAAACACAAACACCACAACTGAGATTTTCTAATTAAGAATTCCAACTACGACTAACTTAAGCTAAAGACGTTTCTAGTATCTCAAGTAATACGCAGAGCAAGAGAATTAGAAATCAACAAGGTTGATTCTCTGACAAAGTTCTTCAATAAACTCTTTCCCAACATACACCTACTTAATTTCAATGTAAGCTGAAATTAAGTTCATAAAAGCATAACACAATAAATGGAAATCTAAGACATTATACCAAGGCAAAGGAGGCTCATGATTTTATTTCTCAAACTTCTAGAACAAAAATTACACTAAACACATGCACGGAACAAGAAATTGCAGCTAAAGAGGCTTGCAATCTTGTTCTTACACAAAGAGAACAACAATTACAACTACTACTTGTTGGCTAAAAGAGACTCAACAATTTGATATCATAAACACAATTGAACAATACTGAATAACAAATAGAAGGAACTTAGGCTCTACGTTTTGTTATCACTAGCATGGTTAAAGAAAACTAATGAGCAAAGGCTCTTATTTATAGGAAAGCAGAGGAGTAGGGAACCCTAAAATCTCCTTGCTTTCACAATCAAGGGCTTGCTCAGCAAGCAAGCTTTATTTCTAAATCTAGAAAGAAGATAACATCTAACACCTAAGAAAGCAGGGAAAGCAGGAAATGCCAACTATTACAATTTATCTTCTTTCTCTTCTCAAAGAATGGATAAGAATTGTTCTGAGAATAGAAAGAAAGCAACTTTAGATTTCAATCACATCTGCTAGAAAGCTAGAAATTGTGTCTCGATTTGGTGCATCTATACCATCAATAGAAAAGTTATGTTTTTCTAAGATATCCTCTCCATCTGCAATTGATCTCAGGAAATCTTCAACCTCATTGGCCGCTTTCTCAAGCTTTGCTGACATCATGAAAATTTGACTTGGCAGAGTCTTGTGTTTTTCCTTCATCCACCTTTGTGCAATATTCTTACTATAGTTGTCCTTGTGCATTTCCCACATCCTTTCACATTCACCCTTTGAGATAGTGACACTTTTAGGCCAAGGAGGAATGGAAAAGCATTTCTTGATCACCTCAGGTTTCAGATTGCAATCAATCTACCATCAACTGATTGAATCTCCCTTGTAGCCGGATTGTAATGCTTGATGCAAGTGATTACAAAATTGAGACTCTAAACCGAAATAGGAATAGATGCTACTGTGAGGAGTCCAGAGTGTCCCAAGTTTCTAATTGAAGTGTTGCATGTGCTCTCCAAAGCATGTAGATCAAACACCGGCTTGATGTGATGCAAGTCTATCTCAGCTGTTTTGATGAAATCATGGTAGAGGGTTGATTTGGTCTTGAAATCATTGGGAGTGTATTCCATTTCGAAAACCTTGAAGAATGACTATAAACTCGCCTAGGTTCAGACAAGTTTTGAGCAACTTATTATTTTTAGAATGCTGGTTTTTCTTCCTCCAACGGACAAATTTTTGAAATTTTTTTTGAGATATGGGTTTTGCTCAAAATTTCATTACAAGACAACCTGGATCATCCGTTTTTGAAAATTTTGAATTTGGACTGAAAAAGCAACAAACCCTAATTTCTTCAAATTTTCACTAAAAAAGCTAGCACCTGGGTTTTGTTCAAAATACAATTTGGAGTGAATCTAGTTGATTAGATTTGAAAAACATTGATGGCTGATGGAAAAAGTAGAAAACCCTAATATTTGAAATTTGCTTGAAAAAAGTTGTTATATGGGTTTTCTTCATAAGACTAATTTGAGAGGACCCAGATGATAAAAATTCGAATATAATGAGGATTTCACTGACATGCAAATAAAAAGCAGCTGCTGCAACTTGATGAATTTCTTGAAAAAATCTTTAGAAGAATGAGATGATAAGACCTAGAAGGCTGAAAATTGAAAATCTTGGCCTTCTTTAAAAATTTGATCTTCTGGATGAGAAAGCATGAAAAAGCAAGGTCTTATGCTGCTAGTTTGAAAATTTTGATGAAGAATCAACAAACTTGAGTTCTTGAATCATGAAATATAACTTCAAATCTGCTACTCCATTCTTCTCCTTTGGATGCCACCTGCAAGAATGATGAGTTTTGAATGAAAGAGATGTCTTAAATAGACTTAGGGTTTGAAATAGGTTTGCTTTAATCTTCAAAACCCTAAAATTAGCTGGTTCGATGAACTTGGACATTCTCTTCATCTTGCAACTTTTGAAACTTTTGAAAATTTGAAAATTTCACTAAGGCATTGTAAGTTGGGCGCCCTTCTTGGCTAGGAGCTCCAACTTTCTTCAGAGTTAGTCATTTTTAGAAATTTTCAACTTTGCTAAATTTTGACCTCCTACTTTGACCTCGATCTCTTGACTCTAGATTGATCTGATGAGTGAATTGGATGATTCATCGCGTAGCCTGACTAACTCTGAGAAGATCACCTTGGAGGTACTTCTGACTAAAAACTTCGTTTTGACCTTCGAATTCATGGGAGCCTATTTCCTCTAGGGGCACCCATTTTGTCCAGAGTTAGCCATTTTTATGATTTTCAAGTTCTTCCTTTTCCCTTTGATCTTCTGATGAAATCTTGACTTTGGGAACTACATTGATCCGATTGAATGGCTGACAACTTCATTGGATAGCTTGACTGAAACTGATGAGGTGATCTTAGATGTTGTATCTACAAATTCTATCATCTCAAGCTTCAAAACCTTGGGCGCCCTTTCTCTCCAAGGGCGCCCAACTTAAGCAGACTTCGAATATTTCCAGTTTCCTCATCAATTCCTCTTCTATAGATGATCCTGCCTGATCTGGTGATCCAGAGCTCGGATTGGCTGATGGCTGGACTCGTTACGGAGCTGAGAGGATTTTGAGAGGGGTCCTCTAGGAGTAACTTCATCAAAAAGTTAAATTTGATACTCCAAAAGCTTGGGTCCCTTGGCAAGCTGGGGGGCCCAACTTCACCAGACTTAGAAAATTTTCTAGTATTTTCTTCTTGCTCTTGACTCTGGCTCTCATTGGAACCTTTGTTCTGCCTGCTGCATCTGGCGACTACCAACTCCGTTTGATGTGCTAAAGATCTCGCTGGAAAGCCCAATCAATTTTGAAGAAGTCATCTTAGGAGCTTTACTGGAAAATTCATCTGTTTGGACACTCAAAAACATGGGCGCCTTTCTCCTTCAGGGGCACCCATTTGCTCCAGGCTTAGAAAAAATTTCATTAGATTTTATCTTTAGATTCAAACCTTCATTTTGTACCTTCAACTTTGATCTGGAATTCTAGGTGATTGGATGGTCCGTTGACTGCACTGCTAGACTCGTTGTGAAGCTGGAAGGATTATGAACAAATTTGATTGGAAGCTCAAATCCTAATTTTATCATTTGATGCCCTAAAAAGATGGGTGCCTATTCTCTCCTAGGGCGCCCATTTCAAGCAAACTTAGTCAAATTTTCATAGTTTTCACCTTCTTTCCTCGTTCTTTGTGCTTCTCACCAACTCACCTTTTGCTCAATGCTTGAGTGTTGAATCTGATGCCTGACAGCTGACTGACCTCCATTGATCACCTTGGAGCTCCTAATATGCGTCTGAAAAAGCAGAATAGACCCACTAGGGCAAAATTGATCTTTTTGAGATTTTGACTGCACCAATCTGATATGGAAGTATTTTGAGCCAATCAAAAGTAGTTTGGACCCTAGCAAACAAACTTTCTATTTTTAGAAAATTTAACTATTATCCATTTCGAAAGAAACCCAGAAAAAATTACTATTTTTTGAAAATTTCTAAAAATAATAGTTTTCCTAAAAAGTAGGAATGCAAAACCGAGATTTGGGTTTTGTAGATTAGGTCACTCTGAGCAGACCTAGATCGTTAGGTTTTGGAAATTTCACATTTTAACCTATCATGCAAGACATGCACACCCAAAATAAATCTTCATACCTGTAGTGTCAAAAATTGCATACCCTTGCAATTTCACCTACACTTTTGTATTCACTTTAGTGTCCACTCTCTTAGTATTGTGTAGGCTCATCTTAGCCCTTGCATCAACCTTTTTCCCCTCAAGATGCTCAAGACCCCTTTTTAGTAGCTACCTTCTTGTATCAGCTATGTGTTAATGTTGTGTTTTCCTCATTACCACCATTTTTTAGCATGATTTGTCTAGAAACTAGCGCGCCACAGAAACGTTCATGCATCACACTAGCATCTCGTGATATTTTAACATTTAAACGATCATTTTCGAGTGTCTTGCCACTTTTCACCCACCTTGGTTGAAGTGGAAATGGCTTGAGATGGTTTGTAACAACTCAAGAACTTTCTTTTCCCTCCCCTTCTCTCTTTAAAACCTATCTTTTCACTTCTATTAATCTCTCTAGGTCTTTCCTTTTTGGATATTATTTCTCACTTTGTTTTCTCTTTCTCTCAAGCTTGCACAACTCTCTATAGCTTGCTACGATGGTCTCGAGTTCTCACAACTGCATTTGCAACTCTCTTAGCTCTCATCACCTTTTCTATCTCTCTCTTTGGCTTCCTCAAGCCTTGTTGGTAATATCTATCTTTCTTTTGTCTTTGAGCATCTTGGGATTTATCACATCCCTTGTTTATTCATTTTTCTATCTCATCTATTTATCTTTTTATCTATCTATCTATCTGGCTATTCGTGGAGGTGGAAACACCAAAACAGGGGTTTGACTGAGGCAGGCCCCTAAACAACTCCAACATTTTCTCTTGGTCTTACATGTGTAGGTGTTGGAGATACTTCTTTGCTGAAGGCCTCATTTCTCAGTTTCTTGTGAGCATTTTCTTCTCCTTCTTCACTCATTTTATCACTTGCATTTCATTTAGTTTGCATTGCTTTAGCTTCTGTTATACTCTATTATTTTTAGGTGCATTTCAAGAGTTCTTAGCAATTAGAATAGAAGTAGTCATTTTGTTGTTTTTTGTGATAGTATTGGGTTTTGATCTGTATGAGATGCTAGCACGTCGCACTATCATCCTTGGTCGAGGGCTTGTCAATCTATCTCAAAAACCTTTATGACTTACTCTTTCTATTTTTGAAACTCTCGCCATTTTATCCCGTCACCTAAGCTTCATTCCTTGAGGTAGTTGAGGATCATTTGCTCATTGAATACTATTTGTCTTGAGACTTGAGGGTAGCAAATTTCCTCCTCTAAATTTTAGTGAACCTGACATGAACACTAAAAAAACAAATAAAATATTTCCCCTTCTAAAATATTTTTTTTGGGGCACTACCCCAAACCCCATTCCATGTCATCAAAGTAGAAATAATAAGTCCACCTTTACTGACTTGTTTATGCATTATTGCTTATATTTATCTTATTATTTTCAAAACACATTTAGTATCTTCTCTTATCAACTCAATTTCTAGTTTTATTCAAAGTGTTAGTGGTTTTCCCTTCCATGCATGTGATGGTGACAAGGATTTTCCTATGTCACGATGTATCTTTGACCCTTCTCATGAAAGTCCCCTTGTCTCAAAACATATTTTATTGCAAGAAGATGGAATATTTGATACTTTTCTTAATCTTACTCTACCTTCTCTTCATTCTAACACACTCTATTCTAAAGATGATGCATTAGTGAATGATGAATCTTCTGTCACATCAGATCCCCCAAGGATAGATGTTCAACATGTTTCTTCAAATAATGTCTTTATAAGTCATGATGAATCCATAGATGTAATCGTAGTCTTTGCCTCTCCTCAAATGCCTAAGAGACCATTTATTTATGTGACTCTGGCTAGTCCTTGTCCTAAAAGGATTAATTCTATTCATGGGGTTCTTATTGAAAGTGATACACAAGATCTTTACGCAAAATTCATGCAATCTAAGGCTCCCTCTTATAGAGTGGTAGCCCATACTTATAATACTATTGTTAACACAGGGATTTGCACCCGACGATAAGTTGAAAAATCTCAAATCCCATGCAACATGGAACTGCTCTCAGGCTATGGGTATCCTATAATAAGGGTAGACCTCCAGATTATGGGTTGGCTCCCTTTGAATATTTATTTAAACACTATGACTTTTGATAGAGGAAAAGGTAAGAAGGATGATGCAAAAATTGAAAAAAACTAAACTATGAGGTGATTCACCAACTGAAAAATTGATTTGAATTTGCTTGACTATCTCACAAGATAACTCAACAAATGAAGCTATACTATTGTGAACAGGTGAAAATGTATGTTAGAAAATGAGTAGCAAACAAAAGAGTGCAAGAAAACAAAGGTTAACACCTGTGCGAACCCCAACCTTGATACCTGCAAAACAACAAGAATAAACAAGTTAGACAAAGAGATTGCAAGCCAAAACAAGGATTCCCCATGAAATCCATTTACAACATTCAAAATAGGAAGAAAATATTAAAGAACACAATGGAAATGATAAAACAAAGATTGAATCCTAATTAAATGTGCAAAATCATGATCCCATGGGGGAATTGGTGCCAATTTGATGTGAAAATTGGCCCTTTCCCAATTCCTAAGTTGCAAGCTTGATATGTTGATGAAGATTTGATCTACTTTGTTGATGTTGAAGAGTGCTCCAAGCTAAAATCTACAAAACCTAACTATGATTCAAGAATGATTGATGAAATTTGATGGATATTTGAGCATGGTAACTTTGCATAAATTGTGGATGATGAAATGAGGATATGAGCTCTTTATTTATAGAATTCCAAGATGGATGAATGCCCAAATTTGAGCAATGTGGGACTAACATTCATCCAATGGTATGATGCCACTTGTCAAGGTATGAATGGATGGAGGATGTGCAAGATTTGGGGTTTGTGCCAATAAATGCATAATTTTGAATTTCAAATTTGTTGAAATGACATGTAAGAGGGAGGGGAAAATGCAATAAATGCCACTTGGCTCAAGGCAAAGGACATGTAAGATGAATTTATTGCCTTGTTGGATGGACATGTTGACTTGAAATTTTTGAATTCAAATTGAGAGAATATTCCAAAAGATGCCTTGTGAGGAAAATAGAGATTTAATAAATGAATTAAATCTATTTTCATGTGCAACTTAGTTATCTAGAGGATGGGACATGAGATGAGATTAAATTAATCAAAGATTAATTAATTTAATGAGAGAGGTTAGATGATGTGACCTATTTGACTCAAATTTATGGATTTATTTAAATCAAATAAGAGAGGAATATGACAAGAGATTAATTAAATAAGGGTTTTTATTTATTTAATTAAAAGAGATGGTGTTAGATTAAATCAAATAAGGTTTTATTTAATTTAATGAATAGACTTTAGAGATTTAATCAAATAACCGATTATTTAATTAAATAGGGATAATTAGATCAGATAAATTGATTTAATTAACAAAAGAGATTGACTTAATTAGATAAAATGATTTATTCAATTAAGGGAGAAATACTGATGAATTTAATCAGATAGGGGAATTTGATTAAATGGTTAGACCGAGGGATGATTCAGGAAGAAACGATGTTAGTAATTAGGATTAGATGCACAATGTTAATTGGTACATTTTATGTGTCTACATTTTACCCCTCTTTGAAGCAATGCACTCGTTGCGTTGGTTCAAAAAATAAATGATGTCGATCAAAGCCAATTTTTTTTTATATTTAAAAACTTGCCCCACTGCTACATGGCAAGAGAAAACATGCCATTATAATGCCCCCTCGAGAGTTCAGACGAAAATTTTAATTTTTTTTGTGATCTCACGAAAAAAGATGACAAAGTACCCAATAGGTCTGAAAGGGCTTCAAGAGGCTAAAAATGTGTCTAAACGCAATAAAACAATGAAAAATAAGCCTCAATCAGACAAAAACAGGTTTAGGGGTTCAAAACCCTAGCAGGACAGCCATTCAGGGTTAAAAAACCCTAATTTTCATGCTCAAATGGAGCCCGAGGGGTCATTCTCAAGTCATTTTCACACACCTCCGCTAGCAACCTTGAGATTTGAGCTTTGACTCTCTGGCAATATGGTGCAACAACAGCTTCCCCTACACATCACTAATTGAGTTCGGACATACCAGCGGCCACCTGGCATCGGGGCACCGATATGTGACCCTTACCCAAGCTTCATCTTTTCATTTAATGCTTTAATTAATGCTTTAAAGGGGCGGCTCACCTGTAGTGGCTCTATATAGCGCCACTCGGCATTCAAACTGCACTGTGCGGTGATGTTTTGCACCATAGCGGTGCAGTTCAGAGTTTAAAAACTCTGACACTGAGTTCGGGTTTGGTGGGGTGGTTTGAAAAAGTGTGACACAATGTCGATGAATTCACCCAAACTGCGATGCTAGAAGGGAAAGTGCACCGCGGTGATGCAGTTTTACACTTTTTAGGGCCTAGCGTTGGAGTTTGAGTAAAATAAAACTGCGACGCTATCACAAGCTACGCTGCTGGGGAAGTTTTCTTTGGAGTGCTTGATCGAAACTTTTTCAAAAAATTTAACATGTTGACCTTGCTTGATGTAGGACATGGTGAGGGAGCTCTACTCTTGGGAGCACAGGTCGCGAGATTTGGCTAGCGTCTTGAGAGACTTGAGCGACAGGGACTAGGATCGACTTGAGGTTGCGGGATTGTGGCACATTGCGTATGCGGTGCCCGTGCACACCCACCTAGGGATGTTGTCAGCACTGGCCGAGAGGTGGCACAACGAGATGTCCTCGTTCCATCTCCCCATTGGCGAGGCTACCGTCACTCTGGAGGATGTTTGGTGTATTCTACGATTGCCGATTCATGGCTGATGGGAAATCTTCGATATGGATGAGGGGCACGAGGCCTACTGCAGAGTTCTCACCACACAAGACATCATCTTCTTTGAGGGACAGATAGAGCTAGAGTGATACAGGGTCATAGCACCTCCCTACTGCTAGGTGATTGTGGCCATCATTTCGGGTCTTGTTGCCCCAAACAGATGAGGGCGATACTTCAGTCCCAACTGGGGGTATTGCTGGGAGCGAATGGTCTGAGACAGGCCGGTTTGTTTCACATTGGGGCCTGTTCTTCTAGCTTCGCTTTACAAGGATCCTCATGAGTACGTCTACATGGACGACAAAGTGTTGGGGGCTGGGGTGACTTTACTTCACATCTGGGCATGGGAGCACATTTCTGTGCTACGTCCATGTGTCTTTCCAATTCTAATGGGGGCAAATGATTCCCTCGTGGCATGATATAGAGGCGGTGTGTCCTTTACACACATCGGTGAGCACGGGATCCCCTACTGGAGGCGGGTCTTAGATGAGATGCTAGTTTTCACTTGGCGACCATACCTTGGTCGACCTGCATGGGCCGATGATGTCGATCAGCTATTCTATTTCCACCAAAATCGGTATATGCAGGGGTAGGAGCATACTATGATTGAGAGGTACCTTCCCAGGCGTGTGCAGCGTCAGTTCGGAGAGCCGCAGGATTGACCTGATGATGACTATGTAGCCGTCTTTACTCGTAGCATGACACAGGTGTCATGGGGATAGTATATTCCCGCCTCAGAGGAAATTGACAGTTTCTGACAGTTGGTAGCCCGACCATGGGCTTATAATTAGGGTTTAGCAGATCCAGGCACCACTCAGGCCTACAGGGACTAGTTTTGACCTCCACTTTGGTTGACTATTCTAGGTGAGGACCCAGATCTGTGCAGAGTTAGAGGTAGAGGAGGAGGACAAGGATGAGGAAAGAGGATTGAGATTCGACAAGATCCACTAGTTGTGCCCCTAGTCTAGCCAGGGCACAAAGACATACACATGTAGGACTAGCAGCAAGAGCCCCCATGAGGCAATGATCAGCCTCGGGCGCAGCCACAGGGACATGCAGATGCTCGAGATGCACTAATTGAATAGTTACATGCTCAGATCTAGGTTGTGACCACCGAGAGAGATCAGGCGAGGGCCAAGATAGAGCAACTCAGAGCTAAGAGAGACCAATTTGTACAGTAGAGACATGCTGTAGAGTTACAGGCAACCACTGAGCTAGGCCACAGACAACAGATAGAAAGCATGACAGCCTCCTCCCAAGGTACAGTGTCAGTTCGATCCTATAGGGATGCCATCCGAGAGGCAGAGTACTATCGACAGTCTTATCATGAGGCCGTACCTAGAGCAGAGTGGGTCCCAGAGTATTCAAAGTGGGCCAGTCACAGACCAGCAGAGGGTCACGGTGACAAGGGCGAGGGTAGGATTCACAAGGATTGAGCTTGATCGAGATGATATATACTTTTTGTGCCTTATGGGCTCATTTTTGATAGCCCGATGGGCCTTTTGTACTGATTGACATATATATATATATAGTGATCCGATTTATTCCTTGTGCTATGACAATTGCATGATGATATATATATGAGTCGATGATGAATTTGATGTGATGCACTGTGTTCTCTTTTATGCATGGATGGTTTATTCCTATATGCTTTGCAATGATGTCTTTATGGATGTATTTATTTCTAATGATGTATGCGTTATGGTTATGACTAACAAATCTATATTATGTTAACCTATGATATGCAAATGTGATGGTCTATTTATGATAATGCAAATACGATGGTCCGATATGTGAAATGATATGATCCATTGTGCACATGCGAATTGATATGTAAATTGTGCTTATGAAATGTTTATGAATGGATGTGTATATGAATTTTGTACGTTTATTCCTATGTGGAATGATTTATGCAATGAATGTTTTATGATGTTATTTATGAGATGATATGGATGATGAAATATGAATGTGATGGTCGTGATATGATGCAGATGAAATGGTGTTAATGCATAATGAGATGGTTTTATGAGATGCTTAGAATAACAAATGTTATTATCCTAAACGTAATAAATGATGATGTATGTGATGCAATGATATGTTAATGCATAATGTGATGTGGATGTCAAGTGGTGAGATGATGTCATGATGTTATGCAAGTATGTATGTCAATGAATTAAATGCTTATATACCTAATGTTTATGATTATGCAAAAGTGATTATGAAATGCTTTCGTAGATGTTATGCGATGATTTATATGATAGATGGTAATATGAAATGGTTATGAAATGCAAATGAATGTTATGCGATGATTGATATAATGGCATGCGATGCAATGTAATGGGTGAAATGCAATGACATGGATGCACCTATCTATGAAGAATGTTTATGATAACCTGTTTATATGATGATTAAAATGCAATGCGTATGTTTCTATATGATATGTTTATGCAATATGCTAAGGATTTGTGGATGTAGGATCGATGACGATGATGGTGATGGTGATCAACTGTCATAGTACCTTGTTAGTGTGGTTAGTAAGAAAAGAAGAAGTCATTTCAACAAAACACAAGATGATGCAAATGCAAATGATGATGATGATGATTACTTGCCGAGGAATTGGGATTTTCAAAGGGCCAAATTTTCTTATGTTTGATAACACATGTGGTATAATGCATCAAAGTATAGAAAACCAAGATGGTGTTGTACCCAGTGAGATGAACTTTGAATTGACAAGCAAATAGGAGTATTCTTGTTCACACCTGACATACAGAAACCTTGTTAGGATGCACTTCAGAAGTTTCAGGCACCTCAAACCAAAACACAAAAAGGTAAACCTATCCATTCAATAGTCAACAAGTTGCCCTAGACCTCTTTCATACATACCTAACAAAGCAAGTATTCGCCGAGGTTATATTACAAGAACGTCCAACAAGCACAACAAACAAAAGGATAATGATCATTGCCCCATTCCTATCACTCTAAATCCTTCATTCGAATATCATTGAGAGGTCCTTGGAATGAGCACAATAAGATAAATCAAAAGAAAAGACCAAGTAAACAAACAAATTGATGCTCTTCAATACCGCTAACTGAAAAATGATGTGTTTTCTAATGATGATAACCGAAACTTATTGCCAAAAGATAATGCCCATTGTAGGAAGGATTCATCCTAGGACATGTTAGTGGATGGCGGCATGTCATTTCATTTATCCAAAGTGTTCTAAGGGATGATTGATATGGGACCAATTCAGATGATGAGTTACCAATACGAAGAGATGACCAACTTGCTTACGCATTGACTTAGACTTAAGACTTGACGTTTGGAGTTTTACTTTTAATCTGCTAGACTTGTTTCTAACTGTTTCACCAAAGGTTGATGATGACAATCAGTTTATTATGGATGGTGTTATTACGGGTGCAAGCGAGATGAGGTGGATGGATTTTTTTCAAATATTTGGATGTTTTTGATGTTTTGCAATGTTTTGAGGCTGTTTTTGGTATTTTTTGAGATTTTGCAAATGTTTTGATTTTTTTTAATTTTCCAATGTTTTTGGGATTTTCTGAGTTTTTGACCAAGAGACTAACCTAAAGACCTATCTTAGGGCCCTCGAGGGCTGATCAATAGATGAGCCTTGCCTACATTATACATGTAGAGACCACGTAGTTCAACTAGATGATTTGACCGATTTATAGATGATGATATACATGATGAGATGTTAGTTTATTATGACAGACTCCTAAAGGACTAACCTAAGTGTCTTAGGGGATGATGAAAGATCAACCTTTCCTATGTTCAAGCTCAGAGATGACGTAGTTCGACAAGACGACTCTGTTTTTTGAATTTTTGAATGACCTTTTGACCTATTTTTGGATTTTGATATGTTTTGAATGTTTTTTGGATTTTCTAATGTTTTGATGGTTTTGGATTTTTTGATATTTTATTTTTTGGATTTTCTGATATTTTGATGTTTTTGGATTTTATGATATTTACGACTTTAAGAATATACACAAATCCGATCTAATAAGAACATGCCCCCAATGTGATGCAATAGACTACTTCGATAAAAGCAGGACAAACTGACCATGAGGATGGGCTGAGTAGTACTAGGAGGGATCATGATACGAAAAGAGGACCAAGCTATGGTGCAGATGTGCGTGGATGAGTGATGGATGGAGATCTGGATATGATGGATGGTGGAAGCGAAATGGATGGATGATGCAGAACAAACCATAAAGATCCTGGTGGATGGAAAGTGCTTATTTATGCAAGGCACCTGTTTGCCATGTTTTCACCAAGGTACTTGCCCAAAGTGCCACCAAAGTGGTTTTCACTAGAGGACGATTTTTCTCTTTACTATTTTTGATCCTTTTTTTGATTTTTTTGGATTTTTTGCTTTTTTTTTATTTATTTTTTGTCACCAAAGCTTTGTTTGCCGGTTTTGCCGGTAACCATTTTTTCAAGACATTTTCTTATTTTTTATTTTTGGTTCTATACCTTGAAAGATTTAGGCATAAAACTTTTTGAGATGGGAGCTATTCATGGGCCCTTGCAGAGGTTCCCCTTTGGTGTTGATAGCTGATATGCCCTGATTTGCTTGTTGTGATGATGAATGGTCCCAACTAATTAGGTTCAAACTTTCCTTTGCTGCTTAGGTTTGGGACATTCTTCTGATTCTACTTTAATACCAGTTCTCTGACTTGGAACGTCCTGCTTCTAATTTTCTTATTGTAGCTCCATTTGAGTCTATTCTGATAGACTTGCAAATGATTCAAAGCATCTATCGTCTCTCATCCAGTAGCTCTAGCTCATTCAATCTGACACTCGGTAGTCTTCATCGGTGATGAGGTTTTGCGATGATATTCGAGGGATGGGGCTCGATCTCAATGAGAATCTTGCTTTTGATCCAGTAGACCAAGGAGAAGGGTGGCGGTGGGTGTGTGGATCTGGTTCGATAGGCCCGGGTGAGATTAAGCTGCAAATGCAGTCCGACTGCGTCATTATTTGTTTTCTTGAGATTTTAGAATGGTTTTGTTTGTAGCTTTTGCTTGGCCATTGCCTTGGGGATAGATGCGGGTGGAGAAGCGATGTTGGATTTTGAATTTCTCACACAAGTCGCAGACATCCTGATTCTTAAATGGTGTCCCATTATCTGAGATAATGGCTTGTGGGACACCGTAGTGGCAAATGAGATAGTTCAAGATGAACTTAGAAATCTGCTTCCAAGTTATGTACATCATGGGTATGGCTTCTACCCACTTAGTAAAGTACTCGGTTGCGGTTATGATGAATTTGTGGTTGTTAGATGAGGTGGGTGTGATTTTCCCAATGAGATCGAGTCCCCACTACGAAAAGGGCCATGGTGTGATGATAGGATGAAGCTCTTGAGCTGGAGCATGGATGAGGTCCCCATGCTGCTGACATTGTGGACACTTTTTGGCATGATCATGTGCTTCTCTTTTGATTGTGGGCCAATAATACCCCATCCTCAATAGTTTCTTGGCTATGGTCATTTCACTCGAGTGCGAACCACAAATACCGTTGTGTACTTTAGTTAGAGCGGTTAATGCCTCCTCAGTATTTAGGCAGCGTAGTAGGGTACTTTCTATGCTTCTACAGTATAGGGTATCACCTAGGATGAAAAATATGGATGCCTTTTTAACAAAGGTTCATTTAAGGTTTGATGGTAGGTCAGCGGGTATGACTCCTATTCGAAGATATGTGTAGATGTCATGATACCAAGGATCACAGAGACCAATGATTTTGCACACGAATTATGATTCTGGTACCTCGAATGCGGGAACGAGAAGCTGCTCAATCAAGAATTCATATTTTGGAACATTGTTGGGGATGTCTAGTAGGGACCCAATTGTTGCCATGGCATCCGCTGCTTTGTTGTTGGTTCTAGGAATCTGCTCAAATGTTATTTCTATAAAAGATTCTTTGAGAGTCCATCAATTTCTTGTATGAAGTGAGCTTGTCATCCTTGGTCTAATATTCATTATTGACTTGATTTATGATCAACTGAGAGTCTCCATACACTTTGAGAGCTATGATGTTCCATTGCACTACTATCTTGAGACCTATAGTCAAAGCCTCGTATTCCGCAATGTTGTTGGTGCAAGGAAATGTCAGTTTGTATGACCTTGGTATGCAATCCCCTTGTGGGGTAATGAAGAAGACACTAGCTCCTAATCTGTGCTATGTATATGAGCCGTCGAAGTATAGTTTCTAGTGGTCAGCTACGTTGAGGTTAAAAATGGATTCATTTGGAAACTCTGAGACGAGGATTCTCAGAATAAATAGGTGCGTCTGCTAGTTGATCTGAAATAACTTGTCCTTTAATTGCTTTCTGCTCTACATACTTGATGTCATACTCTGACAGTATCATCACCCATTTTTCCATTCTTCCTGTGAGCATTGCCTTTGATAGTAGATACTTGAGGGGGTCAATTTTGGCGATGAGATTTATCTTGTGTGCCAACATGTAATGTCTAAATTTTTGTGATTCAAACACTACTGGGAGACATGCTTTCTTAATGAATGAGTAGTTTAGCTCATGCCCAACCATTGTTCTACTGATATAGTAGATAGCCCTTTTTGTTCTATTTTTGTCATGCTGAGCTAGGAGAGCTCCAAGGGCTGTTGTTGTTGCTAATACATATAAGATCAATGGTTTCTTTAGGATGGGTGGCATTAAGACTGGTGGTGTCAATAGGTATTCCTTGATTTTGTTAAATTCCTCTTCACATTTTGTATCCCATTTGTATGCTACCCCCTTGTGGAGTAGGTGAGAATATGGGTTTTGCTTGTCTGCCAATTGTGCTATGAATCGTCAGATGGATTGAAGTCTACCTTGGACGTCTCTCAATTATTTTAATATCTTTGGTGCTTCCATCCCAAGGATTGCTTTCACCTTTGCTGGATCCATGTCGATACCCCTCATGGACACTATGTATCTTAGCAATTTACCTGATTGTACACCGAAGACGCACTTCTTGGGATTTAGTCTGACTTTGTACTCCTCTAGTCTGTCAAAGATAGCACTTAGGGTTGCTATGTGATATTTTCTCTTTTTTGACTTAGCTAGAATGTTGTCAACATAGTCTTCAACTATTTTATGAATCATGTCATGGAATATCAATGTCATGTCCCTTTGATATGTTGCTCCTGCATTCTTTAGGATGAATGGCATCATGTTCTAGCAGTAAGTCCCCCATGGACAAGTGAAAGCCATCTTATGTTGATCTTCTTTTGCTATCATGATCTGATTGTATCCCGAAAATCTATCCATTAGTGATAGCATCTCATGTCCTGCTATCATGTCTACTATCATGTCGATGTTGGGAAGTGGGAAATCATCTTTCAGACATGCTTTGTTCAAATCTTTGAAGTCTATGCAGATTCTGATGGCTCTGTTAGGCTTTGAGACAGGTACCAAATTTGACACCCATTCTGGATAATCTATTGGTTGGATGAATCCTGCGTCCAATAGATTTTTTAGCTCCATTTTGACTAACAAAGCGATTTGAGGATGCATTTTTTGAAGCTTTTGTTTGACCGGCTTTGCTTCTGGATACACTTCTAAATGATGAACCACAATCTTTGGATCAAGTCCTGGCATGTCAACATAACTCCATGTGAAGTTTATTTTCTTTCCCTTAGGAATGCTGCTAGGAGTTCTTTCTCTTTTGATAATAGTGATTCTGCATAGAATGTGATATGCGGGGTCTCCTCTGTTCTTAGGTTGACAAGATTGCATTTTTCGGCCAAGACTATTGACTTCTCCTAATGAATAAATCTTAAAGAAAAATTGAATCCTTCATCCTCGGGCACCTTAGAGAGGTTTTCACCATTGGATTTGTCCTTTCTTTTTACTTTTTTCTTGTCAGAGAGTGCCACAGTGTGGTTTTCACTCAAGGACTTAGATATGATTCTTAGTTTCTCATTTTTGCGAATGAAGGATTCAATCGTTTCCCCATAGTAGGCATGTGTTTCCAACTCTATTATAAACCCTACCTTGTGATCCCCATCTAGAATGTTATCTCGCAGTCCCATGAATTTTGAGAGCGCCTCATCATTTTCAAATGTATCGAGAACTGGTGTTCCTCATTGGTCGTAGTCGATGAGTTGGGGATATACTAAGCAGATCTCATGATTTTGTTGGTTTGGTTTGAAGGATAGGGTACTAATCATACACAGGGTGGTGTCCTCAAATAACCTAGGTAGATTGGTTATGGTATCCTCATCATAGCTACTATTATAGATCTCAGTTATAAAGTTATGTATGTCTCTACCTCTGGATATTGGTGAGCGTACTTCTACTGCTATTGGTTGAGGAGAAATATTAACTGTTCCAACCGGAGGAATTCGGCCATGTATGGTTATACTCGGAGGGGTACATCCAAGGCCAAGATTTGTTATGGGTTGCGTCTCTAGCATGATAGGTATTATGGGCCCATTGTCATTTTGTCTCAGTCTTTGATTTCTGTCGTAGCCCATTGCGAGCATCATTTGTAGGCCCTTGCTTGTCTCATCCATTGGTAATTCAGGTGTCGGTCTCTCATCTTGATATAACATGTGAGATGGATCTGCTTCAATAACCTCCTAGCCAAGGTCTCCCCGGTTTATGAATTCAGGATAGTCTTCAGGAGACATTTGTGATGTGGAAGCTCAATTTTCTTGTGGACGTCCCCGTGATCTAGGAGATTGTGGTAACTCTCCTATCACAAAAGGATTGTTAGGGAGCTTGTAGCTTCCACAACCATCATCCTGGATGATAAGCTTGATGTTAGAAATGGTGGGAATTGTGGGAGTGGTGGGTGTCTTTGTCGCAGAAGTGGACGCGAGAGTGGTGGGGTAGATGCATGGTGTGGATGGGCCCTCATCATTTTTTGGCACTTGGGGGATTTTGTAATAATTTGCTTCAAGATTTTTGCAATATGAAAAAGGTTTGGGATCTTCATGGATGGTAACTTCTTGTTCGTTATGTGTAAATTTCACACATTGGTGGAAAGTTGATGCTACTGCTTTCATCGCATGGATCCATGGACGTCCTAGGAGGATATTATATGGCAAGTCGAGGTCCAAGACCTGAGAAGTGGTTTCCGTGAGAGTTGTCCCTACCTGAATAGGGAGTTTAATTATGCCTTGAGACAATCTTTCTTGGTCATTATATGCTCTTATCGTGACGCACTTTCCTTTGTCGATGAAATCTTCTGATATTTTCAACTGCTTGATGAGGCTTAGGGAACATATGTTCAAGCCCGCACCTCCATCCACCAAGACCCTTTTTATTTTTCTCTTGTGTACAATGGCTTCCAAGTGAAGTGCATGGTTATGAGATGGTTGGGCGGGGAAATATTGGTTAGAAAATGTAAAGAGATTAGGTGTTATGATATTTCTGACCATAACTTGGAATTGCTCCGCATCGAGATCTGTGGGGACAGTGGATGAGGCTAATGCTTCCTCAAGGATCTTTTTATGAGCTAATGATATTTTTAACAACTCCATGATGGAGATGTGTGCTGACATTCTCTTGAGTTGATCTAGGACATTGTATCCATTAGGAATAGATCTAGATGTAGGGACTCTATTTGGTTGGGATGATCCTGCGATGGTGACTTTGCTGCCTCTTGTGGTGACTCCACAATCTTTGGCATGGGCGCCCTTGATGGTGATGACCATGCAGTCTTCATTTAAGGAGGCAATGACTATTTCATACACATGATTTACATTTCCCTTCCCTTTATCATTTTTATTCGCTTTGTTGCCATGATTCAACATCGGATTCGTATATATCTTAAGATCCTGATTTCCTGTAGGTTGTTCCACATTTATGATTTTTTTATTGATGAGATCTTAGATGATGTTTTTGAGTCTCATGCAACTGTTTGTGGTATGGCCTTTGATTTTATGAAATTTGCAAAGTTGATTCTCGTTATACCAAGGAGGTTTGACATTGGGTTCTTTGTAATTCTCAAATGTAGGAGGCTTGATAAGTTTTTTGTCGATCAACTTTTTCATTATGTCCTCAAGTGGTTCCCCCAAAATGGTGTATTTTCATTTGGGATAACTTTTGCGTTGGGGTGGTCTTCTTTTCTCATTGAGATTATTGATGGTTGGATTGTTGTTGGGTTGGTGTGTTGTGTGATGAGTATTTTGGTGTTGTGATTGGATTTGTGGTGTGAGTGTGTTTTGGCGAGGGGCACTAATGACCACCTTGGCATCGACGATACCATCATTAGTAACATTTTTGTTTCTTTCCCATGTGTGAGGTTTATCGTTGTAATTGGATGGTGGAAAGTTGTTTTGTTGTTCGTGGTATGATGTTGATTCCGCGGGTTGAGTCATAAGGGCTCTTTCGATGCTAAGTGCCTTGGGGATCAACTAATCGTATGTGGTGATGCCCTGAACCTTGAGATGAAATTCCAAACGGCCTTCAAGGTTAGCTATGATGGTGAAAACTTGTTGTTCTTCTTGAATGGTCCACTTGCTCCAATTGGCCTTGAATCACCATTGTTGTAGGAATGAGGCGAATGATTCTCCCTTTCCTTGTTTTAGAGCTGAAAGTTCTTCTAGACTAACATCCATTGCAATGTTGCATGCGTAGTTTTTAATGAAGGCATCTATAATTTCTTGAAATGTTCTAATGCCTGAAGGTAAGTGAGAGAACCATTCCATAGCGTGGCTTGCCAAGCTCCTAGGAAATAGTTGCATCAAATAAGTATCGTCATATGAGACCTCCATGCAATGAACCTAGAATTCCCTGATGTGATCTTCAGGGTTTCCCATCCCTCGATATTTGTCAAATTTGGGGATTTCAAATCCCTTAGGGAATGGTTTCATTACTAGGCTCCTATCAAATGGATAGGGACATAAGTTGCTTGGTGTTTTGGTTGTTCGCCCTGATTGAAGGTCGAGCACTTGTTGCGAGAGAAACCTGAGTTGTGTCATTACATCATTTTGCGGATCAAGGGGTGGGATGAAAGTGTTTTGGGGTGTTTCAATCATGGTTTGGATGGGTGGGTTGGTCGGTGTGTTGTTCGATGTTATCTGTACGTTTTGTCGAGCGAGGCAGGCTTCCACCTGCATTTGTATGAACAATGCTTGTTGTTGATCTTGTTGTTGCTGTGCTGAGATTTGTGCTTGCTGTTGTGCTTGTTGCTATTCCAACAACTCTTGTTGTTAGGCTTGTTGTTGTTCCAAAAATTCTTGTTGTTGGGCTGCCAATTGTGCTGCTTCTTGCTACTCTTGATATTGCTTTAATGCTTGCTGATATGCTTGAATTTGCACTGCTTGTCTTTATGCATGAAGTTGTGCTTGATATTGGGTTTGTTGTGCCTAATATTGAGCTTGCGCTTGTATTTTTTTTGCTTGTGTTGCTTGTTGTTGCAATAGAAGTTGTGCTTGAGCGGCCTTTTGTGCTTGCAATGCTTGTGCGACTTGTGTAGCTTGAGCGGCTTGTTGTTGTTGTTGTTGTTGCAATAATGCTTGGGCTTGTTGTGCTTGTAATGTAGATTGTGCTGCTTGGGCGACTTGTGCAGCTTGAGAAGCTTGCTAAGCAGCTAGTTGTTCGAATTTTTGTTTCTGAACTTGTTGGTATCCTCTTTGGAAAGTAGCTTGCAATGTCACGTTGTATTGGCTTGATGTGATGGAAGTTGGTGGTGGTGGAGGTGGTGGTGGATTTGGAATGGTGTTTGTGAAGGTGATGTTGGTGTTTTGCATGATGGATAGTGATGTTGATTTGATTGGTCCTTGAAAGACCATGCTTTGTGATATTAGGGGGGTGTTTGATGATGTTGCAATTGCTTGTGCGTTTATCACTTGTTGTTGTGATGTCAACAGTAAGTTTTGAGCATTTGACATAATGTTTTGGTTGATATTTGGGATGTTGTTTTGATCAATACTTGGGAGAGGGGGAAGCCCTAAACCAAGGAGTGGTGTGGATGATAATGGCAATGGTGGGAGAGGTGGAAATGTAAGGGGTGTTAGTTGTAAAAATGTCGTGGTGTCGAATGCCCCCTGGTCTGAACATATCTCCCTTTTCTTATGAATTTGTCAGGAGAGGTGTTTGAGGTGTTGGGTGAAAAAATGATGATGATGGATCATGATGGAAGGTGAGAGGAACATTTTTGTGTAATGGGTTTTGGGGTATGTTGTGTTCCAAGGTGGTGTTTGCATCCAAGTTTTGATTATTAAAAAGGGGGTGTGCTTGAAGAGCATTGAGGAATGTGTTTCCCTTGTTGAAATTAGGTTGGGTTGGAGCAAAAGATGTTGTGATTTGTGGAATGTTTTGTGTGATGTTTTGAGATGGGGGTGTAGATGAAATGGGAATGGTAGATGAGATTGGAGGAAATGATGTTTCCACTATGGTACTCACATCAAAATCCGAAGGTAACTTGGCTCCTTGTTTATCTAGCTCAAGCATGTATAATGAAGGGTTGAGCCTCATCATGATGTTGATGATTCTATGGTTGTCCAGATTTTGGAGCATTTCAGTCATTTCCTCCCAAGACATTCCAAAGGTAAGGTCCTCTTCTTGGTTTCCTTCTTGCAGATTTTGCAATGATGAGAGGGTCAATAGATTACTTGATTCGATGGGATTCATTTCTATGTTTGTTTGGCTAAGATCGCTTGAAGCAGGTGTTTCTTTGTTGGCTTCCATACTCTTCTTGTATTGAGATCTAGTTAGAACCATAAAACAAGGATCAATTTTTGAGAATATGGGATATGAATCTCTTGATTCTTTGGATCAATCTTTATTTTATGCCCAAAGTAGAAAGTTTTAGGATGCTTTGAGGATAAAAGGTGATGATATGATGATGATGTTAGGGATGGATGATACAGATGTTTTTGGCTTTTGATAAATCTTGAATGAGATACTAGGCTTTTAGGACTTGCGGATTTTGATTTTGATTTGATTTTGGATTTTGGATTTTGTCCTTGATTTTGATTTTAATTTACTTTTGATTTTGAACAAAAAGACCCTAAGATGTTGGATGATGATCTAAGGGATAGCTTTGTTGAATGGATGATGATTTGAATATGTGCGAGGAGAAGGATGCATCTACCCACACCTATTCAAACAAGACGATCGTTTCACTAAGTATATGAAGAAGGATTCGTCTACATATACTAAGCTAGACAAGATGATTTTGATAACTTTGACCAAGCATATGCAAAAGGATGCATCTACACATACCTAGCCAAAGGTGATTTTGATAATGTTTTCAAGGGTTTAGTCAATGATTTTGATGATTTTTGATTTTTCCAAAAAAGCCTAGTATTTAAGGATGATTTCAAGATTTTCAAAAGGTGATGATGAGATGATTTTGTTTTGATGTTTTGGAGGATGGATGAAAAATATTTTGATTTGTTTTGATCCTAAGATGAACCTAAAAGGTACACTTTGTTTGCCTAGACCTAGGTATTGAAGAGCACGCAAATGCTTCCTAAAGACCTTTGTGACCAAGAAATGATTTCACTTGAACATTCATTTTCATATTTCCAACCAATGATTTTCGCTTTGGGATTGTGAGTCTTCAACACATATGAAAGTCCATTTTTCTTAGCTTTTCTTAATGTCTTTATTTTACCAAAAACACTTTATTCGATTAGGTTTTCAAACTAAGATGTCCAATGTCTCAATTTCTTCAAACCCCACAAGATATGTTATGTGGAAATTCAATGAACTTAAGGCAAGGGTTTTCCTATTGTTTAATTAAGGAGACAAATCGAGATATAATCCAATGTTAAGAAACCTCTAAGGATGTGAATCCCAAGGGAAAGCAATAACATATGGATTTAGTCAATTGTATTTGTCTTCAAAAGGGTTTGAATTTTGGATGAGGTTCAAGTGTTTGTTTCCATCGTGTTTTCGATCAAGAAATGCATTTTGTAACCCAAGAATAAGTACAATCCTATGGATGTGTAAGACAATATTTTTTGGATTCCCACTTGGACAAGTCCAGCTACGCTTATCTCTAGCGGATGGTTAGATGTTTTACCCCACTGGCTCCCCTCCACGACACTCACTTATACGGGGCAGCCAAGCATCAACACCCATGAAACTCCCATGGCATGTTTTCCATTTCTACTAGAAGACTGTAAAAGTGTGGGGTGGCTTCAGAATGACTATCTTGCACCAACAAATAGTTTAAAGGATTTTGGAAAATTCTAGCACATGGGTTTTAATAAGGACTTTCCATTCGTGGAGATTGACCCATACGGCAAGAGTCCCCTTTCAGATCCATCTTGTCGGAATCAACCGCGTGATATTGGCATTTCTTCTAATATCCACATTTATATCCCGATTGGAAATACTCTTGGCTTTAGAGTGTTACTAGTTGAGTTGTTCCCTTGGGTGAGTACTTTTTCTCCAAGGCAGGCCCTCTAGGATAAACAAAAGTGAATGAAGAACAATATTCGTAACTTGATCAATCCTTGTTGGCAACAAGGAGAGAGAATATATGCAACAATGCCCCCACTCACAATCTAACAAGATGTCGTTCAATTTTAAACCCAAATCAAAGTGTGGAAGTGATTGCTTTGTCTCACCCTAAAGTCATGAAAAAGGCCTTTTGATTCTCAAGATTGCTATGAAGTGTGAGAGAAGCACATACGTCCTTTTTCAATGGCTTTAGTTTAAGTAAGCCCTCATGAAAAATAAAGTTGCACTTGTTCTTTTTAAATCCACAAAGAAAAATGTGAGTTATTTTTTAGCACCAAAAGAAAAGTGAGAGATACCTTGTTCAATTGTTAATCCAAGAAACAAAATCTAATAAGTTGTGATCCTAAAGTTCATTTTAACCTTTGCAAGAAGAAATTGAAATGTTCTTTTTAAACCCAAATGAAAATTAGTGTCCTAAAGAAGAAGTGCTAACAATTTCTTAACCAAGTGTTAAACAAACACTAAAGTGTTTAAAAACACTTTGATTTGATGAAACATCCTCCTCATGCTTCTCCTTTCTTCAATTTCGATTTCCAACCTACAAGGAAGAAAAAACTAGTCAAATTCTGGAAAATATAGAAATTAAAAGGTAGAAAACAGAAGACACATTAATCATAAATCAAAAGCACGTGCTAAAATTATATTTTCCCTTTTTACTGTCTTCCAGTGTCATAACTCACAACTGCATCATAGTTTGATTTCCTAGTGGTGCTCTCACAGCGCCACTTACCAGTTAGCATCGCTCTATGTCAGGACAGAGAGCTCAACTGCATCGCACTTTTTTCCCAATGTCATAGTTTCCTTCTAGCGTCACAGTTTTTAAATTTTTTGAAAATTCCTGCAAGTCAACGAGTCTAGTGGCAAAGTTTAAAATTCAAATATTTTGGTAGGATGAGTCCAATGTCACAGTTTTAGTTTCGAGCGGTGCCATATAGCGACGCTAAAGAGTTAGCGGTGCCAAAACAGTGACACTGAGCTCCCAACATTGGAATTTTTTGTGTGTGAGTGAAAACACATAAATTTTTAAAAAAGATGAGAAATAATGATTTCCAGCCCTCCTTCTAATGCCAAATGTGCAAACCCCAACCTTGGTACCTGCAAAACAACAAGAATAAACATGTTAGACAAGAGATTGCAAGCCAAAACAAGGATTCCCCATGAAATCCATTTACAACATTCAAACTACGAAGAAAATATTAAAGAACACAATGGAAATGATAAAACAAAGATTGAATCCTAATTAAATGTGCAAACTCATTATCCCATGGGGGAATTGGTGCCAATTTGAGGTGAAAATTGACCCTTTCCCAATTCCTAAGTTGCAAGCTTGATATGTTGATGAAGATTTGATCCACTTTGTTGATGTTGAAGAGTGCTCCAAGCTAAAATCTACAAAACCTAACTATGATTCAAGAATGATTGATGGAATTTGATGGATATTTGAGCATGGTAACTTTGCATAAATTGTGGATGATGAAATGAGGATATGAGCTCTTTATTTATAGAATTCCAAGATGGATGAATGTCCAAATTTGAGCAATGTTGGACTAACATTCATCCAATGGTATGATATCACTTGTCAAGCTATGAATGGATGGAGGATGTACAAGATTTGGGGTTTGTGCCAATAAATGCATAATTTTGAATTTCAAATTTGTTGAAATGACATGTAAGAGGGAGGGGAAAATGCAATAAATGCCACTTGGCTCAAGGCAAATGACATGTAAGATGAATTTATTGCCTTGTTGGATGTACATGTTGACTTGGAATTTTTGAATTCAAATTGAGAGAATATTCCAAAAGATGCATTGTAAAGAAAATAGAGATTTAATAAATGAATTAAATCTATTTTCATGTGCAACTTGCATTATCTAGAGGATGGGACATGAGATGAGATTAAAATTAATCAAGGATTAATTAATTTAATGAGAGAGGTTAGATGATGTGACCTATTTGACTCAAATTTATGGATTTATTTAAATCAAATAAGAGAGGAATATGACAAGAGATTAATTAAATAAGGGTTTTTATTTATTTAATTAAAAGAGATGGTGTTAGATTAAATCAAATAAGGTTTTATTTAATTTAATGAACAGATTTTAGAGATTTAATCAAATAACCGATTATTTAATTAACAAAAGAGATTGACTTAATTAGATAAAATGATTTATTCAATTAAGGGAGAAATACTGACGAATTTAATCAGATAAGGAAATTTGATTAAATGGTTAGACCGAGGGATGATTTAGGAAGAAACGATGTTAGTAATCAGGATCAGATGCACAATGTTAATTGGTACATTTTACGTGTCTACAACACCCTACACCTTAAGATTGGGAAAATGATTAGCTTAATAAAAAAAATGGAAAATTTCACCTTATCGAGTTGTTCTTTGGTTGGCCCTTGATTTGTGATGTATGCCCCTTTGATTGAAAATAGACGAGGATGCAAGATGGTTGGAATTGTATGATAATGGATGCAAATGCTAAGTGTGGACTCAACTAAAAAAACTGTAAGAGTTTGGTTAGCACAATGATCAACCCCCTAAATGAGATAAAAGAGGGGGTATTTATAGAGGAAGTTGAATTCTCAGTTGAGATTGAACCAACAAGGCCAAGATGAAGGGCTATGGTGAGTTGAGAACTCAGAAGCCCTCACATCTTGACATGTGGAATGTGAGATGGCTTAGAAATGGTGATGTGTGGAAGGAGGGTACATGATGTGGAGGAAGGAAAAGTACCTTGCAAGTACCTTGGGGGATGAGAAGATTCCTTGGAGGAATAAAAAGTGAATTTAAAATTCATATGATTGGGGAATCTTGTGGATAAGACAAGGTTCCAAAGGGAGAGGTAGAAAGTACCTTGGATAAGAAAAAGGTGCCTAAAAAGGTAAGCACATGTCACATGTGACTTGATGTGACAAGTCAAAGATTCCATGGGGAAGAGTTCACATGTGACTTGACGTGACAAGTCAAAAATCACATGGGGAAGAGTCTACATGTGACTTGACGTGACAAGTCAAATATCACATGGGGAGGAGAAAAAATAATTTAATATTCCTTGGAAAGATAAAAAGAATTAAAAATTCATTAGGAGGTTGATTAGGTTAGTTAATGAAGGATTAGAAGAGGGTTAGGTGGCTAAGAGAGATTAGAGGCCAACTTACAAAAGTTGGAGGATGTGACACATCCTAATAAGGGATTAGGCATGTGCACATCTCCAATGATGAGATTAGAAGATGGATTAGGATTAGATAAAAATGATGGAGGATGTGACATAAGAGGAATTTATTTAATTTATTTGATGAAAGGGGGGGAGATATTTAATTATTTAACTAAATACCTTAGGGATTAGAAGAACTTTAGAGGTATTAATTAAATAATAGTGATATTACTTAATTAATGTAGATAAGGGGATGTTTAGATGAAAAGGGATAAATTTGGATAAATTTGGATAAATTAAGTGTCCAAATTTAGGTGTCTACAACTATTTCACAACTCACCTTCACATGCTTGCAAAAATGATTCCTATGAAAGGCTTTGACTTTTTTGATGTTCATAAAAAGGAAAACAATAATGCCTTCACAATTTTTGATCCAATAGATTGAAAATACATTCATAGACCTGCACTATAGCATGTCAATCTTTGCATTTAATATTGAAGGACTCTGATAAAATAAAGGGAAACACAATATCTTATCATATAAATCATAGTCAACACTGAAAAACTTAGAATGATTGAGGAAACAAGCTTTTATTGAAAAACAAGAGATACTTGCATTACAAATCTGTAGAACTCATAAGAAAATGAGTTACAAAGAATGAATAATCTGCCATAGCATCCACCAAACTGAGAATTCCTGAAAGAAATGAGAGAAAATAAGATTTATAGAAAAGGCTCCAAAACTTCAAATTTTGAATTCTGGCTCCAAGAAATGATGTGTTGTCCTTCCCCTCCCTCAAATTAGACATGTAACTGAATAAGAATTCCTCCAAGAATACATAAAGAGTTATCAATCTCAAAACAACTTCTTTGGTCGTATGCAATGGAAAACCCCTACGAAAAACCCCTCCAAAATAGGGTTGTAATTGAATGAATCAAGGAATTATATGCCTCAAAGTGCTCCTTGAATGAAGCTCCATCAATTGGAATCCTTAACTGAAGTAAAACTCCCAATTACTGCTTCAAAATCCCTAATTTTTCTCCACATATTGGCATTGAATTCTCCAACGATTTCCAAGATTTAAGAAAAACTTTAAGGATCTATTAATCCCCTCATCATTTGAAAGTTACATCATATGATATTTTACTTTGCATTCAATAATAATGACTCTCTTCTGGAGGAGGTGGGTGAAGCCCTTGGTGATTTTTTGTCGGTGGATTATGAATCTTCAAACATTCTTCATTCCACCTTTGCTTGCTTACTGGTTGAAATCAATGTTTCAAAAGGGTTGCCTGTTGAGGTGTTACTTAAATCTTCTAAAGGTTCTTGGGTCTAATCTTTGGATTATGAAGGGATTCCCTTTCGGTGTAGAAGATGTTTCAAAACTGGACATGCTGCTGCACAATGTGGATTTGAGAAAAAAACAAAGACGACTACTTGGTGGAAAGGTGCTTCTCAACAACATTATACAGTTGAGAAGAAAGCTGATCAAAATAGGAGTTTTTCTGAGGTGGTTGCTTTTGAATCATAGGGTCTTGGGACCCCCCCTCCAGATGTCTCAAATGGTGGGGTTGTTAAGGTTACCCCTAATGAGCAAGTGACTAGGTCTCAGGATGCCATTTCTGGTGATAGCACTTTAGCTTCCACACCTGGCAACTTTTCAGATAAGTCTTTGTCTACGCAAAGGAATAAAAATGAAACCCCTAAGAATTTGGCTGCAGGCATTCATCTTCAATAAAATTGTGAGCTGGTGTGGCATGGTAAGGCTACGCAAGTGGAAGAAGGCTAGATCACTAATAAGGGCAAGAAAGCTAAATCCTCTAGGCCTTCTTTTGACATGACTCTCTGTTCCCACAAGAGTGGTTCTAAATGTAAATCTTGGCAGGTCTTGTTTGGGAGCTGGTTTTTGGCTAGTTGCAGGTTGTCCTTTCTATAGCCTTGTTTTTTATTGTAAAAGGTTTCAGGTCCCTTCAAAACCTATTTTTACTTGAATCAAAAACATTTATTAGAAGTGATTTATAATTATCACTTAAAATAAAGTTTTACATTTGAATTTCAAATGCAAAATAAGAAGAGTCTTAATCAAACATAAAAAGACTTATATTGATTAAGTCTTATGAGATATTTAAAAACCATTCAAAAATAAGACATAAGGCATAGAGATATGCCACGACCCATCATAAGTGAATAAAGTTTTTAATAAAAACTTAAACTTAAGGCAAAAATACCTCTCCTCCATTGACCTTCTAGGGTTATCAAACCCTAAAATGAATGTTAAACATTCATTTGTATTTTATTCTCTTTGCTACTTTGAGGGAGGCGTCACCACCATGAAACCCTTGGTTGAGTTTTGAACTGGAAATCTCAATAACTTATGTCATTTTTTGAAGAATCTCTGGAGATTTTGAAGGAAAAATGTGGTAAGCTCTTTAATGCCACAAATTTGATGAACTTTCTTCATTTTTTGAAGTCATTTTGGAGTTTTTAGGCTGTGGCCTCTCTTGCTTTTTTTGATGGTTTCATTTTCTGTGTTATCTTCTTTATCTAGCCGTTATAGACACTTCTGTACGTAGCCTTTGGAAGCTTGAATAATAAGTAAGACTTTGGGTTTTGAAGAGTATCTTTCATACAGGCATTTGGGTAAGTTTTTAAAACTAATTTCCTTCATTAATCTGCCTGGAAATGAACAAAAGAATCAAATAATATTTATCTCTGTGCATTTACTTCTTATGAGTAGGGTAGTGCCTACACATTTATTTTCATTTCTATGCAAATGAAAGAGAAATTTATATGTATTTTCATGCTCTCTTTAGGTAGGCCGCCATGAGAATCTTTCTTATCTCATTCAAACTTCACTTCTGTGTTTTTCTAGAAATTTCATGCTTAAATGGTGCAGCTAGGGTTTGTTGATAAATTTTCATTGTGAACATTTCAGCTTTTGGTTTCATATAGGTTGCCATGGAAAACCCTACCGAGTTGCAAAATTTTCTTTATTTCTGTTAAAAACTGCTCCATTCAAACCTCTTTGTATTGTTCCTAAGGGTTTACCATGTTATTCCACATGCCAACACTATGTTATTTTCCTTCTTTTTTTTGTTTCCTTGAAGGACTTTTGAGGGTTTCTCCATATGCTTCCATGCTATTCTCAAAAATGATTTTTTTTTTTTGAAAATGAATAAAATAATGAATATCCATGTGGCCATTTCATTTTCTTTTTGCAAGAGCTTTGGTTACGGTGATTGGCCTTCAAGCTACCCTCTCATAGTGTCTGCATTATCTAAATCATTCTTTAATTATTCCAAGACTTTGATGAAGTGACACCCTTCATGATTATTCTTGTAGATGGCAATCATTCTTTGTACTAACACATTGTATGTGTAGATTATCAGTTGCTTTGAGTACTTGACATGATTGCTTTAATGAATAAATAATATCTCTTTGCTGAAAATCTTTCATGGCTGCCCTTATACATTCAAAGATTCTTCTGATGAAATAAGTGTTCACCACAAAATTCTTTGCAAATATAACACACATGAAACATTTTAGCAAAAATAAGATTTGTTATTGTTGTTTCAGATATGTAAGCAATACTTATTGAATTCTTTGATGATGCCTTCATGGCATTGTGATCTCCCTTGATGATTGCTTTGTGAACTCAATATGTATGTATCTTCACTATCTTTGAAAAGTTGCATAGATGACTTTGATTGCTTTTCCTTCATACTGTGCTTGTGCCATTATTATGAGCTAGGCTCAACCCTTGTGGGAGCCACATTTTCCACCACTCATGTTGAAAACAGATGAAACAATAACAAAATTTGACATGTATCTGCACATGAAGCAAACAAGTTAGAAAAATAGTGTATTTGATAGTTTCTAGTGATTTGATCTAACACTTTTCATTTATCTCTGAGATAATGACTTAGTTGATTCAATTTGATAATAACTATAAATAATATATCTATTGATAAGCATGTAATTGGATCTCATGCCCTGAGTTCTAAAAATTTACAATCAACTGTAGGTTCTAGAATTCAGGAGCAAAGGAGCTAAAGACACTGAAGATCAAGCTAGAGAATCAACCCTACATCAACCCTTAAGGCAATGACGGACATGACCTTCCTCTTATGTTTCTTTCTTCTTTTAGTTGATCTTTAGGTGTATGGTTTATGCTTATTTTTGAATTAAATCAACTTAGTCATACCCATGGCTAGTGTGGGGTTACATAAACAATGGCTTTTAATATATTAGTTACTTCAAAATATGTAATGGCTTGTGTCTCCATTTGAACTTGTTCTCAATTACATAATCTGAAATAAATAATAGAAATTTGTTCTAAGCACATGTTTTGTAATCAAAATAAAGTAATATTTTCAGCATTCTTTGCTCCAGAATTGCAATTATTTTATGATAATTAGCAATGACAAACATTGCAGAAAAATAACTCAGTTTTACATAACATACTCGAAATGTTTGTTTTCCAAATGAAACATGTTTGTTGCTTTGCTAGGAGTGCTCAACAGTTCAATTTAAACTGTTTGAATGATTTTGATAAATCAATTCTAGAAAAACTCTTTCATTCTGAAAACAAAGATTCATTGGATGTGTAAACATCAAAATTTATTATTCCCCAGCAAATAATTTCCCCTTAAAACTTCACTACTTTGTGCAGGAAGCAAAAAATTAGTAACATTTATGGTGATCTCTCAGGGGTGTTTGCCTACTAAACAAATAAGGCCAGTTTCCTTGCCTTTCCATTGGGTATGGAGTCTATTTATGCATGTTTTTGACTCATAACTTGGTACAAAGTTCATTCATACTATTGTAATTGTTTGATACTTTGCTGCAATTGATTATAATTCCATTGATTAAACATGTGTTGTTCATGACATTGAATCCCCATTCCATGTTATGAATGAGAG